>CM029020.1:85974013-86242979 GCA_016801055.1 Panax notoginseng | reverse complement strand
TCAATATACATATCAAATTAAACAATTAATAATTCGCATAAAGGTTTGGCTCTGATGCCTACTGTTAGGTTTGTAATATTCATGAACGCAATCAAATTGCACAAAAAAAGCGGAAACGTGTAAAATCAAGTTTAAAATTTTAACAAACCATATACCCGGATCCTTTATGCACAATTATTAATTAAACGAAAAGATAAAGAATGAGAATCATACCCTCGAAGATCCGAACTTCCTCAGGTACAAGTTCACCTCCAATCCTTTTCGCGTCCAATTTGAATCCACCGGGGTTTAGTTCCTTTCTTTTGATCAACGTTAGCCACCAAGTGTTTGGGCCTCTAGAGGTGATCCACCAAGAAGAAGAAGAATTCAAGAAGATGAGTATTTGGCAAAACCCTAGTTTTTCTATCTCTCATAGAAAAATAAGCGTACTCTCCAACTCTGGAATTGTATTCACGTGTTGTGAAAGTGTCAACCACCTCACCCATAATAAGACTCCTCTTATTTGTAGATGTAGGCAACCCTCCTTAACAATTAAGAAATTGGGTTTTATTTAATTAATTAAATTCTTTTAATTAATTAAGCTCCCAAATCTTATTAGGAATAATTAATTAAACTCTTTTAATTAATTTGCTTCCTAATCTTATTAGGATATTTGAGAGTACTTTTATTAAAAATTCCTAAACTCCTTTAGGAATTAAATAAAATAATAAAAATAATAATAATAATAGATAATAATAATAATATGACACCTCTCTTATTAATTTATATTTAATATTCTAAATATTAAATAATAAATATTAAGCTATTTAATTTATTCTATCAGCATAGATTAAATTAAATATACTTAACTTATTATTACGATTATGCCATTAACTTCTTAAATAATTATTCTTCCTTTTATGGTGTGACCCTTTAGGTTCTCCATTATTAAACCGGTTGTGAATAAATCAATTAGAACAATTCTAATCTTATTTAAATAAATAAATTAAATAAATAATTTATTTTAAATAAATAATATTATTCTACAATAGGGATAAGCCTCCCTAGCGATCAACGAATTTCTAGATAATATAGATTTCAACATTAATCATAAAAGAACCTTTGAGTAAATAATTACCGTACAATTCATTCCTTCCACCAACTAATGTCCCAATTAAATATAAGACATGAATTACTGTCAAGTCTTATTTTTATTTAAAATTATATGTATTTCGACTCTTAAATGCACAACTCCAAATAATTCAAATTAGAAACTCCTTTCTAATTTCATTCTGCCTTGGCCAAGGACTACTGGGTTGTCATTTATCGAATCACATAGGACATTTCTCTTCTTTTACTAGAAGTGGTAGATTCTTTATTGATCATACATTATCTCCATGTATAACTATTATACCCAAGCATACCCTTTGATATACCCTGAGGGTCTTAAGGAATAAGTCAAAGTATAACTCATCAAACACAAGATACTATGATGATCTCAAGTCTAAGGATCACTTGTACTAATATCACTACAGGAATTCCCTATTGACAGGCAAGTAAAACTCCATTAGGTATTCCTTAGCGAGCCACGTTCAGTGAATAACTTATTCTCTAATAAGCACCTACATACTTGTCTTTAGTGTCTCCACACAAATGATCATGAGATCAATCATCCTCATACAATGAGCAAGCAACGTATGTACCAATCTATCCGGATTCACTAATCCCCAATTTAGTAATCCAACGATTGGGAACTATTTTAGTTTTAAGCTTTCTAAGAATTTAGATCTCATTAGAATGAACATCATCATTATTCTAAAAGCATTGCTATAAAACTATGGTTTATCACATATTATAAAACAGCATCATGTAGATAATTAAAAGCCTTTAATAAATAATACTTTTTATTAATAAATGAATAAGATTTGTTACAAAATATGCTTTATCATCAAACATGATTGGCTTGTGGGCATATTACTTTCAGTACTTGTGGATAGTATATGCACACTTCGATCTTCAAATTCTGCGTTGGTACCTAGGCAGTGTAATATTAACTGGAAAGCTTAGAGAGTGAGCACACGTAATTCTAACACACAAGAGAACACTGAAACATCAACAAAAATGGCAGAAAACACAGGGCTTTTAAGAGACTATTCGATGGCAAACATAAATGAGCTACAGTCTAGCATAGTTAGGCTAGCAATAGCAGCAAACACCTTCGAGATTAAACCAGAACCGATACAGATGGTACAGAAAACGGTTCAGTTTGGGGGTTGCTACTACTGATGATCCTAACGAGCACTTGCTGAGTTTTATTGAAATTTGTGACACATTCAAGTATAATGGTGTGTTAGATGATGTGGTGCGGCTCAGACTGTTTCCTTTTACCTTGAAGGATAAGGCAAAAAGTTGGCTTCATTCATTACCATCAGAATCAGTGACTACGTGGGAGGATTTAGCACAAAAATTTTTAGCCAAATTCTTTCCTATGGCTAAAACAGCGAAGATGAGGACTGCTATATCTCAGTTTGAGCAACAACAGGGAGAATCGTGTATTGAAGCCTGGAGCGATATAAGGAGATGCTAAGAAAATGCCCTCACCACAGGATGCCAGATGGATGGGATGGTATTAATACCTTTTATAATGGTTTGAGATGGCAATCTAGGCTAATCATTGATGCTGCTACAGGAGGAACGTTATGGGTTAAAAGTTTGAGGTGGCCTATGAACTTATCAAGACCATGGCGGCAAATGACTTTCAGAATCCAACAGCTAGAATGCCTCAACCAAAAGTTGCTGGGTTATTAGAGGTAGATGCATCACAACATTATCTGCTCAAATGGTAGCAATGGTGAAAAATTGACTCTTTGGCTGAAAACAAAGTTAAGCAAGTTGCCTTCGTCTATGAGATATGTTTGGGGTCACACCAGACTGAACAATGTGCTATCACTGCAGAGTCGGTACAGTTCGTCAGCAACTATCATAAGCCACATAATCAATTTCAGAACTCCTACCATCCCAATAACAGAAATCATCCCAATTTTAGATGGAGTAACAATCAAAATGTGCAACAACACCAACCACAACAACAATATCATCCACAATAGTCTCATCAAAAGTATGCACCTAAAACTCCTTACCCTCTTGGATTTCAGCAACAGCAACACCAACATCATCCACCTCCTACCCCTCAACCGAAAAAGAAGTTTGAGATGGAAGAAATGATGTTGAAATACATGGCAAATACCGAAGTGTTAATAAAGAGCCAAGCGATGGCTATTAAAAATTTGGAGAATCAAATGGGTCAGCTGGCTAGCATGTTGAACAACAGACGCAAGGAGCACTGCCAAGTAATACAGAAGCAAATCCAAGAAGGGATGAGAAGGAGCAATGTCAGGCCATCACATTGAGGTTTGGGAAGAAAACTGTAGAACCTGGGACTGGCGCGCCCTCACCCAATACTGAAGAGAACCTGGTACGCTCGCGCCAAGGTGCAGTGGATACAGAGTAGGGCTTGTCTGATGGAGGTGCTGGGCAGCAGGTAGTTGAGATGGAGCATAATGAGTTGACTAAGAAAGCACAGCCACATCACCAGTTGTATACCCTCTCATACCTTACCCACAGAGACTTCAAAAACAAAAACAAAAATTGGACAAATAGTTCGCTAAGTTCTTGGAGGTCTTTAAGAAGCTGCAGATTAACATATCTTTCGCAGAGGTGTTGGAACAAATGCCAAGCTATGCGAAGTTTATAAAAGGAATTCTGTCAAGAAAGAAGAAGTTAGAGGATTATGAAACAGTTGCTTTGATAGAAGAATTCAGTGCAGTGTTGCAACGAAAACTACCTCCAAAACTTAGGGATTCAGGTAGTTTATGATACCTTGCTCCATTGGAAGATTTTCAGTCAATAAATGCTTATGTGACTTGGGGGCAAGTATAAATCTGATGCCTTTATCGGTATTCACACAGTTGGGATTTTCGGCTCCTAAGTTGACGAACATATCATTGTAGCTTCCCAATAGGTCCATCACATACCCGAGAGGTATCGTAGAGGATGTCTTGGTGAAAGTGGACAACTTTATCTTCCCAGCTGAATTTATTATTCTAGACTACGAAGAGGACAAAGACATACCTATCATTCTGGGGAGACCTTTTCTAGCTACTGGACAAACACTCATAGACGTACAGAAGGGAGAACTGACCATGAGAGTCCAAGACCAAGAGGTCACATTTAATGTCTTTAAAGCTATGAAGTTCCCCACTGACGAAGAAGAGTGCTTCTGGGTCGATGTAGTCGACAGGGTATTAAATGAAGAGGCTGGACATTTGATGAACATTGAGCCATTAGAGAGTGCTATACTGGGAGAATCTGATATGGAGAATACTGATGTTGTAGAGTATGTACAAATTCTGGACACAACACCACAGATGCGAAAATTCAAGATTCGCATTGAACCACTTAGACATGCAGGGGAGGCATCGGATCGACTCAAGCCTTCTCTTGAGATGCCACCCAAACTTGACCTAAAACCTCTTCAAAATCATGTGACGCCCCCAAATTCAGACCACACTTGTCTCAAATTTGGTTATCACGTACTAACTCAAATAATAAATCATAATCTAACACAACAGAAAAATAGAATAAATTACATTGTCATAATATAATTATTTTTGTCACAAGGGTTCGTAACTTAAACATCTCTTACAATACCTCCAACCTAATTAAACATAATTTAAATATAACTGATACATATCACAACTTAAGACATTACATGAATATAATAATCTCCACTAAACATAACTACTCAATAGCCTTGCCCTTGCCCTTATCAATGCTTGAGGGGCCGCCTTGCTATGCCTTAACTAAAATACTTTTAGGGAAAGCAAGAATGAGAAACAAATTTGCCCAGTAAGTAATATAGCAAAAAGGGTACTCAAGGTAGTTTTACATTTATCAAGGTACAACAATAAGGATAGTTCAAGATAGCAAGAAATATCAATGATTATCAACAATACTCACTATGGACAGAAAACATCAATAATATTTAATGACTAATCAATTCAAGATTTCAAAATAATGAATATTGAGCAGTCACTAAGGAGTAAGAATTTCTCCTAGAATTCACAGTAATAAACTGATAATTCCATAAAACGAGTACAACACGTGATCATCCTAAAGTACCCTATGTCAATGCAATACATTTAATCTTTCTCAAGTGTATACGTCGGTTTCCCGACAATATATAATTCCCCTACCAAGAGGGTTGTTCATCTTAGTTATAAGAGTCTGCACCAAGTAAATTTGGTTTGGATAGCTTTCGATCAATATCAATAGTCTAGCTGAAGCAATGGCTTAGACAGTTTTCTTTCACAGTACATATATGAACAATTATCGTTCGAAATCAAGGTTTGTAAACACTTTTCATTTCTAGATTACGAAGTATTAAACTTTCAAAGTTCTACTTGTACGATCAATAATAGTACAAGTTCAAGTAATGCTCAATAAAGAGTAAGGTTCGAGCACTTGCATTCAATATATGAATAAAATTCGAGAACTTACACAAATTTGGATACTTGCTCAATATAAAAGAGAGTTCGGATACTTGCCTTACGCGTAGTTTACCAAAGTAAAGCTTAGCACCCTTCCAAAGAATTATAATATCCTATTCATGTATAATCATATTAGTTATACAAGTTCAACATGTATACCTATTATCTTAAATTGGTTATGATACACACATATAATTTATCGGTACTAAAAATATATTTCTAGTCTTCTCTTAGTCATATGATCTCATACGTAATCATCACATAACACTAAAATCGATTTCTAATATGTTATGTCATAGTTTGCCATCACATTATGACTTAAGGGTGTAGTTATAGCATTCTTCCATTATCATACTTATTCACACATGTATACTATACTGGACACGTACTACTGCTTAAAGTAACAATATAGACATGCATTAACCCTCAGATCAACAACAAAAATCTGGTTTTACTGCAGCCTGGCGCGACCGCACTTGGTTTGTACTAAGAAGTGGCGCGGCCGCGTTGTTCTTGGTGCAAACTAAGACATGGCTGCTTCTGCAATAGGTCAGTGTACACCGTCTAGCATATAGATGAACAATCATGCAAAATACACATGTTAGTATGGGAATTGCAAAGTTTGATCTTATATCCTATCATTAACATGGTCATCATCTATTCTCATTCAAGCAAAACTTTAAGTGTTTAATTCATAATTTCTTACGTTTAATCGCTAAACACATGCCATGTGGTCCATAGGTCTCTACTATACATGCTTGCATTAGATTAGTCATGTATGTCAAGTTATGGAATTCTACTTCATTCATTTAGACTTGATCTAACCATGCCCAACTACTTTGCAATGCATACGATTAGCTAGCATGCTTGCAAATCTTATCTACATGTATGACACACCTAATCATGATGTCAAATGCTAGAATACTCGTAATGTAGACAAAACTAGATTTCAAGGTTCCTTGTGAAAATCTCATGTTAAGCTACCAAGTAAGCAAAGTCACTTTATTTACTATACGTCATGCTCTCACATATACATATTAGAATATCTATGCATGCTCACAAATTCCCATATGGTTTATCAAGTTTTTATTTGAAGCTTAAAGTTTCCATTAGTAAAACTTATTTAAGTATGCAAGCTATGTCCACATATTCTATAGCATGCTTTCATAATCACACAATAGATCACATGAGCATGTTTTAAAGTTTAAAACTTAGTATATGCATAGTTCATGTACATATAGCTAGTATAGTCTTTTACTCGCATTTTCCTTTTAAATCATGCTTGAATATACTATACCATCTCCACCAATTAACATATTGGTCACATATTAATGCATATCAGAACTTGATACACTCACAACCAAAGTTAGAACATGTTTTGCAAAAGGTTTATCAAAACTAGTTTCCAACTCTTTAAGTTTTCTTTGAATATTCTAACTAAAACAAGCTAAGGCAACATACTATGTTCAAAACAACATCTAATCTCATGATAGGGTCATTTACATGCATAACCTAACTATCATAGCATGCTCAGAACAATACAGAACCAACAGAATAGTATCCATAACTGGCAGCCAGCGCGGCCGTGCGGCCGCGCGGTCATGTACTATAGAAGTTGCGCGGCCGCACCACCTAGAGTAGAATGAAAAATAATGGTTCTGCATTTGCAGTGCCTCAACACAAACCATGCTAAATCTGCAACCAAACTAACTACAATGCTTCTAAACATGTATACAAACTCAGATTACACATACTTGACAACTTAGAATCCAATCAACAAGTTATTACTAGAAATTCTAGAATTCTCCAATTGTTAAAATAAGAACACTAATGTTACCTTTGTGATAAGAATTGGATAGAGCTTCTACTCAAAATCAAATTACTCTCTATAGCCACTAATCAAGTAATTTTAGCAACATAGAAAATGAAGGGGAATGCTCAATTTATAGAAAATTTACTAACCATGCCAAGCTATTGTCCAAGGAATTAAACCAAGAGATGGAAGGATAATTCATTGAGTAATCAAGAGTTGGTTCAATAGTTGCCAACCACTCCCATCACCTACACCCTTCTTCATCATGGCTAGCTACTCGTAAGTTTGAGAGATGAAGGAAATAGGTAGCCTTAGGCCAATGGCCCTTCATGTGTGGAAGAAGAGAGTGACTCACAAAATGGGATAAGTCTACTCCCAGGATTTGATAGAAGAATAATGCCACATACCATATGTTTAATACACATATATCTATACTTAGGTTTTAAATCCAATTGGGTGCATACGTGGATTTAAATGATATAACAATATTATGTTAGCAATTTAGGAGTATTAAATATAATCTATGTACAATTTGATAATGCTAAATTATGATTTAATTGAGTAGTGACTCACCACATTATCATAACCCTTATTATATTATTTATTCTCATAGTCTAAGTTGATATTCCATAAAATATGTATTTGAAAGTATTATGCACACAAGCCAATCATGTTTGATGATAAAATATATACTTTGTAACAACCTTATTCATTTATTAATAAAAAATATTAATTTATTAAAGGTTTTTAATTATCTACATGATGCTGTTTTATAATATGTGATAAACCCATAGTTTTAAGCAATGCTTTTAGAATAACGATGATGATCATTCTAATGAGATCTAAATTCTTAGAAAGCTTAAAACTAAGATAGTTCCCAGTCGTTGGATTACTAAATTGGAGATTAGTGAATCCGGATAGATTGGTACATACGTTGCTTGCTCATTGGATGAGGATGATTGATCTCATGATCATTTGTGCGGAGACACTAAAGCAAGTATGTAGGTGCTTATTAGAGAATAAGTTCACTGAATGTGGCTCGCTAAGGAATACCTAATGGTGTTTTACTTGCCTGTCAATAGGAAATCCTATAGTGATAGTAGTACAAGTGATTCTTGGACTTAAGATCATCATAATATCTTGTGTATGATGAGTTATACTTTGACTTATTCCTTAAGACCCTTAGGGTATATCAAAGGGTATGCTTGGGTATAATAAGTTGTACATGGAGATAATGTATGATCAATAAAAATCTACCGCTTCTAGTAAAAGAAGAGAAATTGTAACGACCCCAAAATCTATACAATTTAAATCCCGACTTCGGTCGTTAACCATACATTCAACCTCTAATTAATACATCATTATTCGATGTTAAACTTAATAAAATTGCGGAATATTTAAAACTTTTATACATTTCCTTCTTTCTTGCCCTGAATCGCAACCATTACATTACATCTCTTTGATTCAATCTTATATCATGAATCGTTACAACAAAATGACTATACAAAGTCTTACAGCATAACTAAATATCCATATACATTGGATAGCTCAACTTACAATTCAACAACATGCTACGTTCAAAATATGAAATACATTTCTCATAAAACATAAGTAATCTTCGTGAATATAGATCTCTATAACTCACATAGCACGTATCTTTACCTTAAAATCTTGACCTGCAAAAGTGGTTATTTGCAAGAGTGAGCTCGACAACCCAGCAAAATCTAATAGTTTTCATGCATCACATAACACATAATAACATGCTCGATATACATCTCATTAAAGTAACATGGCATACATGCTTTTAATTCACATAGCAAATATAAAGATTGAATTCCTTACTCAATCATCATTACGTAGCCAAAACAATGTAGTCATATATTGACTTTAACATTTCATGATTCAACATGCTTAACATATCATGCAATTTAAAACAGTTCATCAAGTCCACGTAGAAAATAGGAACCGAAAGACTTGCCTTGATCGTTGTTTACCAATAATAGCTTAACAGCTTACAGTTATCTGCACTTCACGTGCCCTACACAATTATATAATCATACACATCAACTATTAGTCACATAACAACACATAGCAATTGTAATGTAAACTCTACTCCACATCTCATAATCTTTCCTATTAATAAATACACAATGGTCAATTAGATTGTGTTAACTTTTCGACTTATGATTCACTATATTTCTTCTTAGTCAAACTCGAAGTTCAAGTGCTTAAGTCTTGCTAGGCCTACTTATTGGTTTTATATTAAACCCATTCCATATCTTATAATATCCATTTCAATGGAATTGAAACACTTTTTAAGTTCATTAACACTTGGCACGGCGTTTCGACGTTCAATCGTCACACGCCCGATTTGCCTCTCTTGTGTATGCTTACTATGCTTCTATAACTTATCTAATACATTATTTATTAATGTTAAGCATCATTATATTTACTAAGATTCATGTTTTATAACTTAGGACATCATCTTTTACGGTCTGGAGCACTACACATGCATATGTGCATGCCCGACACCCTCCGATTGCCTCTGAAAACACAACAGTCCTAAAGATGACCATTTTGACCCATCTTAATGACCTCAAATTGAAAAACTTAAAGAACAAAAGTTGTAGGTCTACTCGTCCTCTTTCCGGATCATCTTGAATCACCTCAATCGGAGTTCGTATGAGGAAGTTATGGCCATTTTACTACAGGAGGTCAAAACTGTCCAAGTCAGACCACAAATCCGGCGCTGGGGCGCGGATAGTGGCGCCGGGGTGCAGATAGTGGCGCCGGGGTGCGAGTTCCAGCGCGGGGCGCGGGTTCTATGCTAGCCAGCGGCGCCAGTGGCGCCAGGGCGCGAACTTTGACGCCGGGGCGCGAATTTTGGCGCTGGGGCTCCAGTTTTGGCGATGGGCGCCAAAAACTAACAGAACCAAGCACGAAGACCATTTTTGGTCTGTTTAAGAAATTCTAGCAACTAATTATATACGTATAATTGATGTAATTTATACATAAATGCTAACAATCATCTATATCCCAATTACCCACCACTAATCAACAATATCATAAACTAATTCTTTGAAAACGCTATTTTTTTTAAAAACAAAACTCCATTTTTGATATTTTTCATAAAAATCAACACTGTGATTTTGTTATTCAACCAAAACAGAAATTTCAAAGCATCATAATTATATTTTTACATACTCTATCAATTCTAACAATCAATTTATCCATTTAACAACAATTAAAACCTTATTTCTATTTTAAAATAGCCATATTCATACATATTGTTATATGAACACTCTGTAATATATTTTCTTCCACAAAACACATATATGCATGAACTAATTTCTCTATAATCATATATAAGTTCATAGAACAACCATATAGTCAATAATCATGCCAAACCATATACATAACAACAATTTATCTTTTATAAAATTTTCACAGAGACTTTTTGGGAAGAAGAAAACTAAATTTTTAAAGAAAGAGCTAGAGCTCCTACCTTGGATTATGAAAGATGATGACACTATCCCTTTTTCTCCAAATCTTTTCTCCAAAACCTGCAAAATTCTCTTAATTCTCTCAATTTTTCTCTTAGTTTTCTTCTTTTCTTCTTCCTCTGAGTTTTTCTCTTTTCTCTCCTTTCTCTCCCCTCTAATCTTACGTAAAATATTATAACGCATATATCATATAATTATAATAATTATATAATATAAGTACTGACATAAGTTATGTCAGTTACATAAGTTTTAAAATTCAAAAGCCTTAAGGCTTGTTTGGCTAGCATAATAAAAATAACCCATTAATCCTTATACCTTGTTTGGTAAACTGAATTAAAACAAATTGATTAATCCTTATACCTTGTTTGACAAAACTAAATTAAACCATTTTTTATTTATTTTAATAACTCCTTTATAGCAAGGTTATTAGTCACACCTTTATTAAATTAATAAATCAATTAAACATTAATCTATTAAATTACTTTAACACATAAATCATTATCACATAATTATAATTTCTTTTATAATTTTATTTAACCAACGAATATTTTAAATTACAATTTCCCATTTAAAATATTATAACTTATTTAAATCAGCATAAGCTCTCTAGCTTACTTATTAAATTATATTATTATATAATCTCATAACAATTAATTTACTTAGCTCCTTAATTATTTACTCAACAAATAATTAAATCACATCAACTCAAATTGCCATATAATTCAATAAATATTTAATATTGCCAATAAATATTTAATATTTAATATTTAATTATTTATTCAACAAATAATTAAATAAACCACATCACTCAAATTGAACAATTATTTATTCAACAATAACATATCCATTAAATACTTAAATAAATCAATAAATATTTAATATTACGCTTTAAAATTATGGAATGTTACATCATTCCCTCCTTACAAGGATTTTGTCCTCAGAATCATAATTCAAATAAATCATTCGTTACATTCTTCCCTACTTACAAAGATTCTGCCCCCAGAATCACCGAAACCCTACCTTACTCAGGTTTTCCTCAAATCTATTCATTGAATAACTTCAACACATTATCTTTATATAGGTTTTATATTTTCTACTCTCACCATTCTTGATAATAAACTCTTATAAGTTTTATTTCATAACATTTACTTAGACTCAATTATATTTGAGTATTATATATTCTTTGACCCGTTCATTATCTTTCTCTAAGGATCATTATCATATATTATATGATCAAACTCTCGGGACATTACATTCACCCTTTCTTCTAAGAATTTCGTTCTCGAAATTTTTATTTATTAATCTTTATTCATTCAATCTATCAAAAATAGATTTTACGTTAATACCTTATTCATTCATTGGATTCTATAACCACTTCTTTTCCACAAAGATCATTCTACAATTATTAAACTTTTCTATTAAAAATTTCACATTATTCTTTAATAACTCATATCCTTCTGACTTCAAAATCTCTTTTCTCACTTATTCGACATATTCATCATTCAGTGTCGCATTATACGACTTACTTCTTTATAAGGAATATTTTTCTTTTTCACTTCCATCTTGCAGAGTAACAAGAATCTTCCACAATTGTTCAATAATTGGGAAGTAGTATGAATAACTCAGGAATTTAAAAGATTCCAAATCATGCTGAGGGTCATAAGACCACGAACTATGTCCACAGTTGCAAGTAATCTTTCAACTTCAACTTTAACAGTCATAAAACTATAAGGACCCCCGTACTTAGGGTGTTAAGCCCTTTGTGCGATGTATTGTGCCCAAACATTTAAACGCTATGCATATGTCCATAGTTATAAGTAATCTTTCAACTTAAACTTTAACAGTCATAAGACTATAGGGACTCCTCGTACTTAGGGTGATCAGCCCTTCGTACAATGTATTGTACACAAACATCTCAACGCCTCCGCGTAATCCCCTATAAAAGGGTTTTTCATCTCAGCTTTTCAACATCTGAATCCGCACCAAAATAATTTGGTTTGGCGTAACTTCTCAAGAAACTCTTGAATTTCATGAACATCTTTCAATATTTGTCTAGCTGAATCAAATAGCATAGACCTCTACAATAACTCGGACATTAACCGAAATATACATATACATACATACATATGTATTCTCATATCTTAAAGAAATCTCAAAAATCTTTTTTTTTGACGTCATGATACCGCACTGTATTTACAGTCCGTTGAGGATTCCGTCATTTGGTGATTTTATCATACTACATCATACCATAGTGGGTTGACGATCCTTAGATCACATCCAACACTAGGTAATACTACATTGATGACTCCATCGTTTTTATCATCTTTGCACCAGGTTACATGATGCATTAATGATATAAAATACATTTTGATATATTGCAAATCATTTTTGTCTAGCCGAAGCAATTAGCATAGACATACGAATAACAGTATTGTTGTTAAAACTCATTGGTACCATCATTTGATCCAATATTTTTCAAGAAAATAAAAGTGTAAACATCAGCACGAAGTCAATAAATTTCAAAAGTCTAGCATAACTAGTAGATTTAGAATACCTATGCTTCCACCATCAACTCCAATTTCTATAATGATCCATTGCTTAATAGGTCTATCTATTCCTATCATCCTCAATACTCCATTCACACTTAATTATACCCTAGTTCATCAAACTTACCACACGTTATGAGTTCAGGAACTTGCCACAATCATATGAGTTTAAGAACTTATCCTAGTCAGACCATAGGCGTCCATTCGCTGAGGGGTTCAAAAACATACCATATAATTATGAGTCACGAACCTACCATAAGTATGAGTTTTAAGAACTCGCACTTAACCTTATAATATTCTCTAACTATACCCTACCTATCTGTTATACACATGAGAAAAGAATCACCTTCTCAACAGGCATATAACAAACAGCGCGACACAAACATTCCAATGATTATCAATGTGATAAACTGAGTGCAAGCACAAAACCCTCGCCCATACAAAGGTTTGTACAACTCAGTCATTACATGAGTTCTCAATTGAAATCCCACCTAACTCTATCTTTCTTTTAACTTGCTCTTTGCTGGATACGAATTTCTCGTATCACATCATCTAAAACTCCTCATGAGTTATCTAGTACTATTTCATAGTACACCATCTCCATAACATTAAGCTATAATCATTCAAACATTACATACCATCTTTCTTTTATAACTTAAACAGATCACGTCGTGACTTTATTCTATAATCATCTCCCTTAAAATTCTTTTCTTAACTCGTGATCGTTTTGTTTTACGATTCTCATTCTTTCTCTTTTTCATCATTTACGACATTATTCGTTATCTTGACTATTGGAGTTAGGAAACTCCCATTTCTTATATTTATATCTCTTTAAGATTCTTCTTTGAATCTTCTTGTTTATATAACAATTCTTCCTTTAAGAATTTCTAACTTCATTTACTTCGCTCAAAATTTCATTCAAGTTCTAAGCTCTCATCATACGTGTCCATTTCTACACTTGGTACACATCTAGTCTCTAACAGTTTCAATATGGTACGCTGAGTGGTTTCCCACAAACAACCAACAAACTAGGTTCCGAGTTGCTAGTTCGTATATACCTCCGCTCCATGAAGGAATCGTTTAGCCCAGATACCATACATCAACTATTAAAGAGTACAATTGTACCACACTTAGACATAACTCTCTATTCATAACTTCTTTATCATTCTCTTTTTATAGACATTGTCTATTTATTATCACCTTACATCCTTATTATTGGAGTTGGGTAACCCCACATTTATATTCCTTATAACTCTGCGAGATTCTTCTTTGAATCCTTTCACGCAAGTTTAAATCCCCTCTTTATAAATTGCTTAAATTACTTCTTATTGTTCAAACTCTATTTGAGCTTATTCGTTCATTATCTTCACCTCTCTTTTCTAAGGTTATAGCCTACGGTACTCCTACCTAAGGTTTATAACCTACAGCTTTGATACCAACTGTAACGACCCCAAAATCTATACAATTTAAATCCTGACTTCGGTCGTTAACCATACATTCAACCTCTAATTAATACATCATTATTCGATGTTAAACTTAATAAAATTGCGGAATATTTAAAACTTTTATACATTTCCTTCTTTCTTGCCCTGAATCGCAACCATTACATTACATCTCTTTGATTCAATCTTATATCATGAATCGTTACAACAAAATGACTATACAAAGTCTTACAGCATAACTAAATATCCATATACATTGGATAGCTCAACTTACAATTCAACAACATGTTACGTTCAAAATATGAAATACATTTCTCATAAAACATAAGTAATTTTCGTGAATATAGATCTCTATAACTCACATAGCACGTATCTTTACCTTAAAATCTTGACCTGCAAAAGTGGTTATTTGCAAGAGTGAGCTCGACAGCCCAGCAAAATCTAACAGTTTTCATGCATCACATAACACATAATAACATGCTCGATATACATCTCATTAAAGGAACATGGCATACATGCTTTTAATTCACATAGCAAATATAAAGATTGAGTTCCTTACTCAATCATCATTACGTAGCCAAAACAATGTAGTCATATATTGACTTTAACATTTCATGATTCAACATGCTTAACATATCATGCAATTTAAAACAGTTCATCAAGTTCACGTAGAAAATAGGAACCGAAAGACTTGCCTTGATCGTTGTTTACCAATAATAGCTTAACAGCTTACAGTTATCTGCACTTCACGTGCCCTACACAATTATATAATCATACACATCAACTATTAGTCACATAACAACACATAGCAATTGTAATGTAAACTCTACTCCACATCTCATAATCTTTCCTATTAATAAATACACAATGGTCAATTAGATTGTGTTAACTTTTCGACTTATGATTCACTATATTTCTTCTTAGTCAAACTCGAAGTTCAAGTGCTTAAGTCTTGCTAGGACTACTTATTGGTTTTATATTAAACCCATTCCATATCTTATAATATCCATTTCAATGGAATTGAAACACTTTTTAAGTTCATTAACACTTGGCACGGCGTTTCGACGTTCAATCGTCACACGCCCGATTTGCCTCTCTTGTGTATGCTTACTATGCTTCTATAACTTATCTAATACATTATTTATTAATGTTAAGCATCATTATATTTACTAAGATTCATGTTTTATAACTTAGGACATCATCTTTTACGGTCTGGAGCACTACACATGCATATGTGCATGCCCGACACCCTCCGATTGCCTCCGAAAACACAATAGTCCTAAATATGACCATTTTGACCCATCTTAGTGACCTCAAATTGAAAAACTTAAAGAACGAAAGTTGTAGGTCTACTCGTCTTCTTTCCGGATCATCTTGAATCACCTCAATCGGAGTTCGTATGAGGAAGTTATGGCCATTTTACTACAGGAGGTCAAAACAGTCCAAGTCAGACCACAAATCCGGCGCTGGGGCGTGGATAGTGGCGCCGGGGCGCGAGTACCAGCGCCGGGGCGCGAGTTCTGGTGCTGGGGCGCGGGTTCTAAGCTAGCCAGCGGCGCCAGTGGCGCCAGGGCGCGAACTTTGACGCCGGGGCGCGAATTTTGGCGCTGGGGCTCCAGTTTTGGCGATGGGGCGCCAAAAACTAACAGAACCAAGCACGAAGACCATTTTTGGTCTGTTTAAGAAATTCTAGCAACTAATTATATACGTATAATTGATGTAATTTATACATAAATGCTAACAATCATCTATATCCCAATTACCCACCACTAATCAACAATATCATAAACTAATTCTTTGAAAACACTATTTTTTTTTAAAACAAAACTCCATTTTTGATATTTTTCATAAAAATCAACACTGTGATTTTGTTATTCAACCAAAACAGAAATTTCAAAGCATCATAATTATGTTTTTACATACTCTATCAATTCTAACAATCAATTTATCCATTTAACAACAATTAAAACCTTAATTTTTATTTTAAAATAGCCATATTCATACATATTGTCATATGAACACTCTGTAATATATTTTCTTCCACAAAACACATATATGCATGAACTAATTTCTCTATAATCTTATATAAGTTCATAGAACAACCATATAGTCAATAATCATGCCAAACCATATATATAACAACAATTTATCTTTTATAAAATTTTCACAGTGACTTTTTGGGAAGAAGAAAACTAAATTTTTAAAGAAAGAGCTAGAGCTCCTAGCTTGGATTATGAAAGATGATGACACTATCCCTTTTTCTCCAAATCTTTTCTCCAAAACCTGCAAAATTCTCTTAATTCTCTCAATTTTTCTCTTAGTTTTCTTCTTTTCTTCTTCTTCTTCCTCTGAGTTTTTCTCTTTTTCTCTCCTTTCTCTCCCCTCTAATCTTACGTAAAATATTATAACGCATATATCATATAATTATAATAATTATATAATATAAGTACTGACATAAGTTATGTCAGTTACATAAGTTTTAAAATTCAAAAGCCTTAAGGCTTGTTTGGCTAGCATAATAAAAATAACCCATTAATCCTTATACCTTGTTTGGTAAACTGAATTAAAATAAATTGATTAATCCTTATACCTTATTTGACAAAACTAAATTAAACCATTTTTTTATTTATTTTAATAACTCCTTTATAGCAAGGTTATTAGTCACACCTTTATTAAATTAATAAATCAATTAAACATTAATCTATTAAATTACTTTAACACATAAATCATTATCACATAATTATAATTTCTTTTATAATTTTATTTAACCAACGAATATTTTAAATTACAATTTCCCATTTAAAATATTATAACTTATTTAAATCACCATAAGCTCTCTAGCTTACTTATTAAATTATATTATTATATAATCTCATAACAATTAATTTACTTAGCTCCTTAATTATTTACTCAACAAATAATTAAATCACATCAACTCAAATTGCCATATAATTCAATAAATATTTAATATTGCCAATAAATATTTAATATTTAATATTTAATTATTTATTCAACAAATAATCAAATAAACCACATCACTCAAATTGAACAATTATTTATTCAACAATAACATATCCATTAAATACTTAAATAAATCAATAAATATTTAATATTACGCTTTAAAATTATGGAATGTTATAGAAATATCCTATGTGATTCGATAAATGACAACCCAATAGTTCTTGGCCAAGGCAGAATGAAATTAGAAAAAAGTTTCTAATTTGTATTATTTGGAGTTGTACATTTAAAGATCGAAATACATATAATTAAATAAATTAAGACTTGACAGTAATTTCATGTCTTATATTTAATTGGGACATTGTATGGTGGAAGGATTGAATTATACGGTAACTATTTACTCAATGGTTCTTTTATGATTAATGTTAAAATCTATATTATCTGGAAAGTCGTTGATCGCTAGGGAGGCTTATCCCTATTGTAGAATAAATATTATTTATTTTAATAAATTAATAGTTTAATTTATTTATTTAAATAAGATTAGAATTGTTCTAATTGATTTATTCACAACCGGTTTAATATGGAGAACCTAAATGGTCACACCATAAAAGGAAGAATAATTATTTAAGAAGTTAATGGCATAATTGTAATAATATGTTAAGTGTATTTAATTTAGTCTATGGTGATAGAATAAATTAAATAGCTTAATATTTATTATTTAATATTTTAAAATATTAAATATATAAATTAATAAGAGGAGTCTTATTAATATTATTACAATTATTATTATTTTAATTTCTAAAGAGCTGAAAATTAATTTAATATTAGTACTCTCATTTATTCCTAATAAGATTAGGAGACTAATTAATTAAAAGAGTTTAATTAATTATTCCTAATAAGATTGGGAGCTTAATTAATTAAAAGAATTTAATTAATTAAAATAAAAACCATTTCCTTAATTGAGGAGTCTTATTATGGGTGTAATGTGGTTGTTGACTTTTTGACAACAGACACAATTTCAATAGTTGGGAGAGTACACCCTTTTCTATGAGAGATAGAAAAAATAGGATTTTGCCAAATACCCATCTTCTTGAATCATTCTTCTTCCTTGGTGGATCACCTCTAGAGGCCAAACACTTGGGTGGCTAACGTTGATCAAAGGAAAGAACCAAAACCGGTAAATTCAAGTTGAACGCGAAAAGGATTGGAAGTGAACTTGTACTTGAGGAAGCTCGAATCTTCAAGGGTATGTTTCTTATTCTTTATCTTTTCGTTTAATTAATAATTGTGCATAAAGGATGATCCGGGTATATGGTTTGTAAAATTTTAAAACTCTAATTTTTCACATTTCCGCTTTATTTGTGCAGTTTGATTGCGTTCATGAATATTACAAACCTAAAAGTGGCATCAGAGCCAAACTTTTATGCGAATTATTAATTGTTTTAATTTGATATGTATATTGATATGTTTTTAGAACAATTTAATTGGGCAAAATTTTATTGTATAAAATTTATTTTTAAAAAAAAAACACAAAAATATGCTATTTTTCGCGAAACCTATTAAAAGGATCCAACGTGGTCGGTAAATACTGTCATGTATCCTGATATAAGATTACGTATATATATGTTTATTATATATATATATATATATATATATATATATATATATATATATTATAAGTATATAATATATGGTTATTCAAAAGTTACTGTAGTATATATAGTTATTCAAAAGTTACTGACATATGGTATCCTCATCCACGCGTGTACTTAGTATATACGGTTAATATATATATATATATATATATATATATATATATATATATATATATATATATATATATATATATATATATATATTAATTTTCTCAATTACTTTATAATTAAAATAAAAGGTTTATTTTAATCTTAAAATAAAAAGGTTTATTTTAATTTTAAAATTAAATTTTTATGATAACTAATTAGAGTTAGAATTGGATTCCATGATAACCAATTGGAGTTAAAATTGGATTCTATGTTTCCTATAATAAAGAAGTTTATTTGTGAATAGGAAAGTGAATCCATGTTTCCTTAAATATGAAATCTTATTTCATATTATTCAAAAATAAAAGAATTTATTTGTGAATAAGAAAGAGAATCCATATTTTCTTAAATATAAGGAGTTTTTTTTACTTGTAATTGGATTCCATAATTAATTAAAATAAAGGAGTTTATTTTGATTACAGATTTTGAATAAAATAAAAAAGTTTATTTTATTCAAAATTGGATAAATTAAAATAAAAGAGGTTTATTTTGATTTAAATTTGGATTAAAATAAAGGAGTTTATTTTGATTCAAAATTAGATTTTATACTAACTAAATTTGCCCATTAAATGATATCAATATATATATTGAATGTTTATTATTCATAAGATGAATGTTATTTATCGATGCATATGGTGATGTGTATGATAATAAATGGGATTGATTATGGACTATTGACCAATGTGATTGGATTTTATTTTAATTGGATGCTTGAATGTATGAGTTTTATTAAATGGGGTCTGCGTACCTCGTCTTTAAATTTTTCTTAATGTAAATTCTAACTCCCTCCTATGTACTTCCCCTTGACTGCTGATCAAGGTTTCTATTTATTTTAAATAGTTTTGTAATAGGAATAGTTAGAATTAATTTTGAAGAATTGGATATCAAGGAACAAGGAGCGCTTGAAGACCCGTTTGTAATGGAACCCGGGTTTAAATGTAATAGTTATATTTAAATATTAATTCTTGCACCACTAGGATTTGACATTTTGGTTTACTTGGTGGCTCTAGTGAACCAAACTAGAATAAAAGTCCATAATCAATCCGGGTAGAATATAGTATTCTAAATATGCATGCTTATATATATATATATATATATATATATATATATATATATATATATATATATATATATATATATATATATATATATATATTATATTATGTAAACATGCTTCGCATGTTAATTAATATGACGCGTATTTTATATATATATATATGTGCATGCGCGCTAAACAAGATGAGACAAATTAATAACAAACCCCTCAAAGATTTTATATTAAGTCCTAAGCGTTCAAAGATATTTGGAATATCGAACGTCACCTTCTAGCATGATAAAAAATAATAGAGTATTAATTAATTATTATAAGTTTGTTGTGTCACCACAATGCTTATCTTAATTCTTTGAGATGTTAATTTTATCACATTTGATGCTTATAAAGAAAATTGAACAATGTTATTTTGTTGTGTCACCACAAGATAATATTTTTCTTTTTTGAATATATGGAGTGCTAGGTTGGACTTAACTTATATAATTTTGATTCGGATGTGCCACCACTTGATCAAAATAATCTAAGAGGCAAAATACAAGGAGTTGTATAGTTGATGTAATTGACAAGAGTTGTTTACCCATTTATTTATATATAGTTTGTTGTGCATCACAAGGCTATATACATTTGAAATGGGATCCTTATTCTCACTAGCAAATTTGTAATTAGATTTTGCCGAACTATATAAGTGAGGGTAATATAGTTTGAAAAAAATAGTGGGAGATACCAATTTAAAACAAGACCTAAATTATTTTGGTAATTAATAAAAGAATGTATGCTAAAATGTTGTTAAGAACAAATTCATTTACAGAATTTTACAATGTCTAAATTACTATCATTGCGAAACATATTAGATGTTAATTAACCGAACCGAATTACTTGGATTGGTTAAGAAATTTGAGAATAATTCTCATAGCTGAAAAACTATCTTATGTCCTTAATACGTCTTTCCTGCAATGGTTGCAATGCCTTTGAGAAAGAGATTTTGCTACTTTTAGAAAGTGGGGTAAGATGATGCACAGTTGACTTAATGCAACATTCTCGCATCCATGAGTAACGAGCTTCAGCGTCAGCATGAAACTATGGGTGCTCCTACTATACTCATGCACATCAAGAAGTCGATGGTGAGGAAAGTAGGACTGATAGATATTAGATATCTAAGGAGCTCTTCCGATCTAGAATGACTGATGACACTATAGTACAGACAAAAGTCCTTAACATGATCAATTTTATTGAACAATTAGGACAACAAGTTTTGTCATAGATGAAGAGTTGAGCCAAGATTTGATCTTGGACTCACTCCCGGATTCCTTTCACAATTGTTGTGAATTTTTTATATGAACAAGCTAGATATCAGCTTCGTCGATTTGCTTAACATGTTGAAAAATGTTGAGAGCCACTTTCCAACCAATAAAGACCAAGTCTTACAAGTAAGGGTCAAAGGATCTTCTGAAAAGAAGAATGATTCTAAGAAGGTAAATAAAAAAGGCAAAAACAAAGGATAATAAGAACAAAACTGATACGGATAGCAAAGGAGTTTGTTTTCACTGCAATAAGCCTGGACACTGGAAAGAAACTGCAAGAAGCATCTTGCAGAGGCTAACTAGAAGAAGCTTAGTGAAGTTTCGGTCAAAAATATAATTTTGTTCATGATTTAAAATAATTTTTCTTTAAGTCAAGGTTCTACTTGGGTATTGGATACCGACTTTGGTTATAATAAATATAGATTTATGAAGGGACCAAGCAGAAGTAGAAAGCTAAACAAAGATAAGTAATCCTCTCTGTGAAAAATGAAGCAAAAGTTGCTGCATTAGCTATAGAAACTTATAGTTTAGCATTGTCTACGGGAAAAATCTATTCAGTCAATAAGTTGTTATTATATTCCAGTTCTCGTTAGAAATATTATTTCTATTTTATTGTTGGATAATGAAATCTTTAGTATTATAATTAAGAACAATTGTTGTTCTATTTATAATAATAATGTTTTGTATAGAACTAAAATATTACTTAATGGATTTTGTGTACTTGACTTACGTAAAAATAATTTTACAAATTGAACAAACTAGTATAAGAAAAGGAGATGACCATTCAAAGAGTTGAATGTGTATATTTGCTAAAATACAAGTGTGAATTATTGGAAAGGTTCAAAGAATTCAGAAGTGAAACAAATTGGCTAAGTATTAGGATTCTTTGATCTGATCAATGAAGGAATACTTGTGCAATGAGTTTCTAGATCATGTCAAATGGTTTTCTCATAATGGACGCCTCCTGATATGCAATAATTTATTGATGTATCTAAAAGAAAAAATCGTACCTTGTTGGACACAGTGCGGTCTATAATAATTTTACCGATATTCCAGTATCATTCTGGGATAATGTCATAGAAATGGTTGCATATCTACGAAAAGGTAACCTCAAAATTCGACCCCAAGACTCTATAAGAGTTATGGACCGGGAGGATTCCTAATCTTAAGTATGTTAAGATAAGGGGTTGTCCAGCTTATGTGAAAAGGTTTCAAAGGATAAGCTTGGGATAAGATTTGACAAGTACAGATTTGTGGGACATCCTAAAGTAAGTTTAGGGTATATGTTCTATAATCTTACTTAGCAAAAGGTGTTTGTTTTGAAACACGCTACCTTATAAGATAAAGGTGTTTATCATTAAAAGGGCTACTGGAAGGATAATAGATCTTGAAGAGTCCAAGAATCACAAAACACTATAAGTTAAATAAGAGGAATCTGTAGATAGACCTATTGTACCACAACCAAATCGTAAATCTAGAATAGTACTGAAGATACCTGGGAGGTATGGATTCATCATAGATGATGATGATGAGGTACGCATCATAGAAGATGATGATCCAGTTACATACGATGTGGTAAGAGTTGCAGACACTCAGAGAAACGGATTGAAGCAAGCTTCTCAAAAATAGAACATTCGTTTTGATGAAACAAATCAAAAGAGTTTGATTTTATCACAAATAAGAATGAACCTAGTGTGTACAAAAGGGTCAGTGGGAGCGCCGTGATATTCCTAATATTATATGTTGATATACTATGGATTAGGAATGACATACTAACATTAGAATCAGTAAAGATAAAGTTGTCTAAACATTCCTCCATGAATGATTTGAGAAAAGTATCTTAATTGGGGATACAAATCTATTTAGATAGATTCAAGAGGATGCTCGACTTAACCCAAGAAACGTATATTCATTTGATGCTAAAATCGTTTAGCATGATAAACTCCAAGAAATGTCTCATGTTGATGAGTCATGGAGTGTATCTCTCTTAATAGTCCCCAAATACTCCAAAAGAGAGATCACATGAGTAACTATCATGTATGCCATAAAATGTACGAGACCTGATGTTGATCAGTCATATTCTGAAGAAGTTCACTATGAGTCAGTGAAAAACATCTTAAAGTACTTAACCGACACTAAGGATGTGATCATATTCATGGTGGGTTTGAATTAAAACTAGAGGGCTTAACATACTCAAGTTTTTCAGACAAACCAAGACAACAAAAAATCCACTTTAAGGTAAAGCGTTACTTTGAACGGTGGTGCAGTGAAACTGGAAAGGTTCTAAACAGCAAAGAGTTGCTGGTTTAGTGATAAAGACAAAGTATATAGCTATAAATGAAGCTACAAGTTGATTGTTTGGATAAAAAGTTTATTATAGAACTAAGAATAGTTTCTAAGTCTCATCTTGGATCTAAACATGTGTTGTGGCACTTTCATTTGAATATAAAAATCATTGAAAGATGGGAAATCACTATAGAGATAGTGAACTCTCAAGAACAACATTACATATTCATTAACTAAATCTTATCCAACAGCAGGATAATCGTCACTTAGAGAAGAAGGGTATAAGATATTATGACGATTGACTTTAGTGCAAGTGGAAGATTGAAAGTATTATGCATACAAGCCAATCTTGTTTGATGATAAAGCATATACTTTGTAACAATCTTATTCATTATTAATAAAAAGTATTAATTTATTAAAGGCTTTTAATTATCTACATGATGCTGTTTTATAATATGTGATAAACCCATAGTTTTAAGCAATGCTTTTAAAATAATGATGATGATCATTCTAATGAGATCTAAATTCTTAGAAAGCTTAAAGCTAAAATAGTTCCCAATCGTTGGATTACTAAATTAGGGATTAGTGAATCTGGATAGATTGGTACATACGTTGCTTGCTAATTGGATGAGGATGATTGATCTCATGATCATTTGTGTGAAGACACTAAAGCAAGTATGTAGGTGCTTATTAGAGAATAAGTTCACTGAATGTGGCTCGCTAAGGAATACCTAATAGAGTTTTACTTGCCTGTCAATAGAAAATCCTGTAGTGATAGTAGTACAAGTGATCCTTGGACTTGAGATCATCATAGTATCTTGTGTATGATGAGTTATACTTTGACTTATTCCTTAAGACCCTTAGGGTATATCAAAGGGTATGCTTGGGTATAATAAGTTATATATGGAGATAATATATGATCAATAAAGAATCTACCGCTTCTAGTAAAAGAAGAAAAATGTCCTATGTGATTCGATAAATGACAACCCAGTAGTCCTTGGCCAAGGCAGAATTAAATTAGAAAGGAGTTTTTAATTTGTATTATTTGATGTTGTGCATTTAAGGATCAAAATACATATAATTAAATAAATTAAGACTTGACAGTAATTCCATGTCTTATATTTAATTGGGACATTGTTTGGTGGAAGGATTGAATTATACGGTAACTATTTACTCAATGGTTCTTTTATGATTAATGTTGAAATCTATATTATTTGGAAAGTCGTTGATCGCTAGGGAGGCTTATCCCTATTGTAGAATAAATATTATTTATTTAAATAAATTAATAGTTTAATTTATTTATTTAAATAAGATTAGAATTATTCTAATTGATTTATTCATAACCGGTTTAATATGGAGAACCTAAAGGGTCACACCATAAAAAGAAGAATAATTATTTAAGAAGTTAATGACATAATTGTAATAATATGTTAAGTGTATTTAATTTAATCTATGGTGATAGAATAAATTAAATAGCTTAATATTTATTATTTAATAATTTGGAAATATTAAATATATAAATTAATAAGAGGAGTCTTATTAATATTATTACAATTATTATTATTTTAATTTCTAAAGAGTTAGAAATTAATTTAATATTAGTACTCCCATTTATTCCTAATAAGATTAGGAGGCTAATTAATTAAAAGAGTTTAATTAATTATTCATAATAAGATTGGGAACGTAATTAATTAAAGGAATTTAATTAATTAAAATAAAAACTAATTCCTTAATTGTTAAGGAGGGTTGCCTACATCTATAAATAAGAGGAGTCTTATTATGGGTGTTGTGTGGTTGTTGACTTTTTGACAACAGACGTAATTCTAATAGTTGGGAGAGTACACCCTTTTCTATGAGAGATAGAAAAACTAGAATTTTGTCAAATACACATCTTCTTGAATCCTTCTTATTCCTTGGTGGATCACCTCTAGAGGCCAAACACTTGGGTGGCTAACGTTGATCAAAGGAAGGAACCAAACCCGGTAGATTCAAGTTGAACGTGAAAAAGATTGGAGGTGAACTTGTACCTGAGGAAGCTCGAATCTTCAAGGGTATGATTATTATTCTTTATCTTTTCGTTTAATTAATAATTGTGCATAAAGGATGATCCGAGTATATAGTTTGTAAAATTTTAAAACTCTGATTTTTCACGTTTCTGCTTTATTTGTGCAATTTGATTGCGTTCATGAATATTACAAACCTAACAGTATTAATGCACTATACACATTACATGGTCACATAGACATCATTCGTATAACTTACACATTTCATTAATCTTATTATATAGTTTCCATGTTATATAGTCATATCACAATGTCCCACTACACATTCTTTTTAATGTAGGAACCATATGTTATCGTATATCTTACACACATCAATTAAATGATATAATTCTAATTATGTAATTTACTTTGCTCACAATAACAATTAATTAATAATATAATGTTAATTAATCATTCACTTAATTAAATTAATTCCTTAAATCTCCATTCTCATGCCACACAAGGAATTTTCACAATTCTCATCACAAATCCACATTCTTATAAATTCAATTTAAATTAATTGAATTATTCGTTTCATAACACATCAATATTTATTTTTAAATAAATATTCCATCTATTCTTATTAAATCAAAATAATATTTATTCATGAAATTCACGGTTCTTACATCGTCCCCACCTTATAAAAATTTCGTCCTCAGAATTGATACAAGGTTATACGAAAAGATAGGGATAGTTCATTCGCATTTTATCTTCTAATTCACACGTGGCCTCTTCGGCGTCGTGGTTTCGTCAAAGTACTTTTTAAGAGGTTATGATTTTATTTCTTAACGTCTGTTCTTTCCTATCTAGTATCTGGACATGAATTTTTTCATATGCCAGATTCTTCTCTATTTGAATGGGTTCGTAGGAAATCATGTGTTTGTAGTTAGGCTTCTACGGACGTAACATGGAGATGTGAAACACGTTATGGATGTGCTCCAACTCAAGTGGTAATGCAAATTTGTACGCCACTTCTCCCAATCACTTCAGTATCTTGAATGGTCCTATGAAGCTCAGACTCAATTTTTCTTTCTTGCCAAATCGTATTTTTCCCTTCTAGGGAGATACTTTTAAGAAAACGTGACTTCCGACTTCAAAGTCACGGTCCTGTCGATGCAAGTTTGCGTATTTCTTCTGGCGATCTTGTGCAGCTACTAGTCTAGCTCTTATTAATGTCACCACATCTGTGGTTTATTGAACTAATTCCGGCCCTAGCATCTTTCACTCTCTAACTTCGTCCCAACACAACGGTGTCCTATATTTCCTCCCGTAAAGAGATTCGTACGGTGGCATGCCTATACTTGCATGGTAACTATTATTGTAAGCAAATTCCACTAAGGGTAGGTGATCGTCCCAACTTCCCTTGAAGTCAATCACACAAGTTCTAAGCATGTCTTCTAACGTTTGTATCATTCGCTCACTTTGTCCATCCGTCTACGGATGATAAGCAGTACTTAACCTCAACTGTGTTCCAATCCTCTCTTGTAGGCTTTTCCAAAACATTGACGTAAAGCGCGGATCTCGGTCAGAGACAATCGATACCGGCACTCCATGTTGTGAAACAATTTCCCTCACGTACATATTTGCTAGTTGATTCAAACTATATCAGATCTTAATTGGTAGAAAATGAGCCGTCTTTGTTTGTCGATCTACGACAACCCAAATGGCATCAAAACCTTTCTACGTGACAGTAAGTCCCACCATGAAGTCCATCGTAATATGCTCCCATTTCCACTCTGATATTTCCAACGATTGAAGTAAAACACTCGGTCTCTGGTGCTCTGCTTTGACCAGTTGACAAGTAAGACATATACTAACGCACTCCATGATTTCTCGTTTCAGATTTGGCCAACAAAAATGTTGCCTCAAATCCCAATACATCTTCGTTCCTCCTGGATGAACGGAATACGTCATATTGTATGCCTCATGTAAATTTTTTTTCACTCAATCGGTTACCGCTGGTACCCACACCCTTCCTTCAAATCTTAAAATACCATCTTTATCCATCTTGAATCTCTCATCTTCATCTTCTGCGATCCTCTTTTTGATTCTCTCGCACTCCTCATCTTTTTCTTATGATTCCTTAACTCTGTCCAACAAGGTTGGACGAGCGTCTACTGCAAACAATTTTTCCTCAGACCTCTCTAGTCCCTTTACTTCTATATTTAATTTCTCCATTTCCCTTATTAACTCCTCCTGAGTTGTCAATTGAAATAACTTCTCCCTTCCTTTCCTACTTAGCTTATCAGCCACTACCTTTGCCTTTCCCAGGTGATAAAGAATATCGCAGTCGTAATCCTTGATTAATTCTAACCACCTTCTCTGATGCATGTTCAACTCCTTCTCTGTGAAGATATATTTCAGACACTTGTGGTCCGTGCATATCTCACATTTTTCTCCGTACAAATAGTGTCTCCAAATTTTCAACATAAAAACCACTGCCGCTAACTCTAAATCATGAGTAGGGTATCGTTTTTCATAATCCTTTAATTGTCGTGATGCATACGCAATAACTTTGCCATGTTGCATTAGCACACAGCCCAGTCCTCTACGCGACGCATCACTATACACCATAAATCCTCCCGTATCATCTGGTAGTGACAACATAGTTTCCTCACTTAATCTCTTTTTTAGGTCCTGAAAACTCTCATCACACTTGTCCGTCCATACGAACTTCACCGTCTTCCTCGTTAGATTAGTCAACGGGGTTGCTATCTTAGAAAAATTCTGGATAAATCTTTGATAGTACCCAGCTAACCCCAAGAAACTTCTTACATCGGTTGGCGTCTTCGGTTGCTCCTAATTATTCATTGCTTCTACCTTCGCGGGGTCTACTGAAATTCCATCCTTATCCACCACGTGTCTTGAGAATTGAACCCTCTCCATCTTCAGATGTTCGGCGTGTTCTCCTTCCATCTTTGAGTAGATCAATATATCGTCAATGAAAACTACTACCAATTTATCTAAGAATGGCTTCAAGACTCGGTTCATCAAGTCCATAAACGCTGCTGGAGCATTCGTTAACCCGAATAACATCACTAGAAACTCAAAATGTCCGTAACGAGTTCGAAACGCCGTCTTTGATATGTCCTCCTCCCGTACCTTCAACTGGTGATAACCCGTTCGTAAATCTATCTTCAAGAAACACTTGGCTCCCTTCAGTTGGTCGAAAAGGTCGTCTAGCCTTGGTAACAGATATCTATTCTTAATCGTTACCATGTTCAATTCCTGATAATCGATACAGAGCCTCATCAATCCATCATTCTTTTTTACAAACAACATGGGTGCTCCCCAAAGAGACACACTTGGTCATATGTAACCCTTATCCAATAACTCTTGTAATTTTATCATCAGTTCCTTCATTTCTACTGGCGCTATACGATAGGGAGCTTTCGAAATCGGTGTCGTTCCCGGTACTAAGTCTATTACGAATTCAATTTCTCTGTCTGGCGGAAGACCAGGCAGATCACTCGAAAATACATCTTGAAATTCCCTTACTATGGATATATCCTGAGTTTCTATTCCCTTCTTCTGGGTATCAACAATGTACGCTAAGTAACCTACACATCATTTCCTTAACAATTTCTTGGCCTGCATCATCGTAAGGCAACACGATTGCTTAAGCGATGAGCTACCAGAAACACCACCTTAGACTTATTTAGAGTCTAAAGGTTTACACTTTTATTCTGACAATAAATTATCGCAGCATGGTTATACAACAAATCCATTCCAAATATTACGTCAAACTCTCCCAATCTTATCGGGATCAAGTCTACGCTTATTTCATGATTTCTAATGTTTGCGCGATAATTTCTGTAAACATATTCTATAGGGATTACTTCCTTATTCGTTACTTCTATGTTCAAGGGATTTCCTAATCGTTCACGGGGTAAATTAAGTCGACTAGCAAATTCCTCCGATACAAAAGAATATGTGGCACCCAAATTAAATACTAAGTAGACATTTATATCATTAATCGGGATGATACCTGACACCACGTCCTTTGCAGCCACTACGTCCTGGACAGTCATATTAAACATTCTGAAAGTTGGACGGTTGGACGGCGTCAGTTTGCTAATCATCAGCTTGTCGCTTCCTCCTCGTTGGTTGCTGCCTCCACCGCTTCCTTTCTATGGGTAGTCTTTGATCAGATGGTCTGTCGAGCCACATGCAAAATAACCCTTAATCTTCTTCGGCTTTGGGTAGTTTGGCACAATATTCCCCCATTGGCCACAGTTGTAACAAACACTGCGCCCTTTCTAACACTCACCCTGGTGATACCTTCCACACTTTGGGCATCCTTCTGCCTTCTTCTTAAACTCTCCTTGAAACTTCCCCACTTGATTGCTGAAATTGTTGTTGTTGTTGTTGTTCTCCCCTCTTAACACAAAAGACGGGGACAACACCCACATATTACCCTTCTAACATTTTTCAAAAGCTTGGGGGGTTTACAACTATCTCACATCTTACACAAAAGACTGAGATTTTAACAACAAAATATTAAACAACACATAAATAAATACAATACTATAACCATTAAAATCTAACAACTAGACTTAATCTATAATCCCACGCTCTACGGTGCTCTAGTACTCCTTCTAAGTAATGTGCACCACCAAATCTCGGCTTATGGTGTGTCGGGTCTTCCCCTGCTCTACCAGGTACTGATTTACCCCATCAATTAATCTCTCCATGGCTATGCGCAAAGCATAGCTCATCTTGTTCATCTTCCTTCTCTTGCATCTCACGTCATCTTTTAAGTCATTAGCCCGATCATTAGTTTCTTCCCACTTCTCCTCGAAGTGAATCCTATCCACCACCTCCATCTCTAACTGAGTACGGAGTGCCTCCTTCTCAACTCTCTCTGCTCCATTTCTTCTAACTTTCCCGCCAACACTACATTCCTAGCCACCGATCGGTGAAACAAGGTCCCCATCAGGATTCCTGCCTCCTTTCAGTGAGCAATCTCCACCTCCATCTCTTGCATCACTAATTTCCTCTGATGGTCTTCGTCCCTTAGTTTCTGCAACTCGGACTCCCTCTCTCTAGCCTCAGCCTTTAACTCCTCAATTGTGCATCCTAACTCTAAAATCTGCTCCTCATACTCCCCCAACATTTGATCCTCGAAAGTAGCCTCGTCGGAGTCCTCCATGGGCTCAGTCTCCTCCTCCATAGGCTCCTCCTCCATAAGCTTCTCTTCTGGATCAGACTCTTCGGGTAATGGCTCCATCTCCTCCTCGTCATCATCCTCATCAATAGGGGCCAGTACAGTTATGGGCTCCGCTATCAATGGCACCTCATACACCACGTGTATGTCACGCGGCTTCTCTTCTACTACTCGGCTAAGTTCTCCCATGTCTGTCATCCTACAATTACCAACATAAGACAAAACAAACAACAACTCCATTAAGATGTTAAACAAACATAAGTTAGTTGTATAGAATGAAATTATATTCCCTAACACACGAAGTCTCTCTCTAAGAAAACTCTACATGAGTCTTCATCCCTCTGTATCTTCTAAGTTCTGCTAAGTTATAATCTAAGGACTCTCGTTCCTAAGGTTTATAACTACAGCTCTGATATCAACCTGTGACGCCCCCAAATTCAGACCACACTTGTCTCAAATTTGGTTATCACGTACTAACTAAAATAATAAATCATAATCTCACACAACGAAAAAATAGATATAATTATTCTCATCCCAAGGGTTCTTAACTTAAACATCACTTACAATACCTCCAACCTAATAAGGTAGTTTTATATTTCTCAATAAGGGTACTCAAGGTAGTTTTATATTTCTCAAGGTACAATAATAAGGATAGTTCAAGATAGCAAGAAGTATCAATGATTATCAACAATAGTCGCTATGGATAGAAAATATCAATAATATTCAATGATTAATCAATTCAAAATTTCAAAATAATGAATAATGAGTAATCACTAAGGACTAAGAACTTCTCCTAGAATTCACAGTAATAAACTGATAATTCCATAAAACGAGTATAACAGGTGATCAGCCTAAAGTACCTTATGTCAATGCATTACATTTAATCTTTCTCAAGTGTACACGTCGGTTTCTCGATAATATATAATTCCCCTACCAAGAGGGTTGTTCATCTCAGTTATAAGAGTCTGCACTAAGTAAATTTGGTTTGGATAGCTTTCGATCAATATCAATAGTCTAGTCGAAGTAATGACTTAGATAGTTTTCTTTCACAGTATATATATGAACAATTATCGTTCGAAATCAAGGTTTGTAAACACTTTTCATTTCTAGATTACGAAGAATTAAACTTTCAAAGTTCTACTTGTACGATCAATTTAATAGTACACGTTCAAGTAATGCTCAATAAAGAGTAAGGTTCGAGTACATGCATTCAATATATGAATAAAATTCGAGAACTTGCACAAATCCAAATTTGTATAAGTAGGAAAATTGCGCAATATAAAAGAGTGTTCCGATACTTGCCTTACGCGTAGTTTATCAAAGTAAAGCTTAACACCCTTCCAAAGAATTATAATATCCTATTCATGTATAATCATATTAGTTATACAAGTTCAACATGTATACTTATTATCTTAAATTGGTTATTGTGATGCCTCCAAATTCAGGTACTTGAAACCCGAGCTCGGTGTTTCACGATACCATTTCTTTGAGCGAAATAATAATAATAATATAAATCTCAAACTTAATTTACATAATCAGAGTTGTCCAAATTCCAAGTTCACAACCTTTAATACATTACATTACATGATAATTAATAATTATTATCGTCTTAATATAGTTTAACTATTACATAAGATACCAAACACTTATTTTACCAGCTTTCCCCTTCCTTTATTCTTGCCTGAACCTTCAGGTCGATCACACTTAGCTGAAAATATTTAAATTAAGCAAGAATGAGTATTTGAGTGTCCAGTAAGTAATAGCAAACAATAAATGTTAGCTAAAAGAATTAAATATTTTCTTTGAACGACACTTCTACAACGAAGCAATTGTTGTGAAGTAAACTGAAGCAACACTAAACAACGTAATAATTCTATTTCAAATTTTGAAACTACGTACTGATTATAATTGGTGAGTAGTCGACGGACTATGAACTTTGTCTTTAATTTAAAATAAGGTTTAACAGAACTTCATCTGTAAACCGTCATACTTATAGGCACGGGGGGGGGGGGGGTGATCAGCCTGTTATGCCATGTATTGATCAATACTACACACAAGAACGATATTTTCGTTCATCATATCCGCCTTTGGCGCATAAAAGCTTCCCATATTCAAGATGTTCATACTTAGTCTGGAATCCGAACCAAAATAATTCGGTTGGATAACAATAAGGTTCTATCATATTCAAAGATATTTTTAAATCTATGTCTAGCCGAGACAAATAGCTTAGACGACATTTAATTAAGATATACATATTGGAAATCAATAAGTATGTATTAACATGTTCAATAATTATCCAAGTGAGGACACTTGTATAACCAATCTTATAAATTTACGAACAGAATATATATCTGAATTATACAATAATACTGTAATAATAAACAACGATCAGATATCATTCAAGAACTGGCACATCTTCAAAGGTATAGATACATGAACAATAACAATAACAATATAGTTCTAAAACTGGCTTACACATGTCCATTGCATAAAGTAAATGTAAAGGGTAGGTTACTTGCCTGATCTACTGCTTACACAACTTAGTTTTATCTTTTATACTGAGACCTATCATTCATAAGATTGTTCTTTCGATTAGAATAATATATTGTAATATGTAGTACTGCTATTTACAATTCGGATCAATTTCGGTAACATTTGGGTGTACCAACGACTTTATCGGGTAATTATCGAGTTTATTATTAATAGAACTCTAATTTGTAGTTAAATATTATTCTGGACAATTTAAATATCAGTCATATTATTTTTCAATGACTTATACTAATTTTTAAACAATTATTATAATTTATCATAATTTTTCAAACACTAGAATCATTATTAAATGATTTAAATATTAAATAATTTTATTATCATTAATATTAAAATATTAATGAAACCATTGCCAAAATATTAAAGTTATTTAGAATAACTCAAAATATTTTTAAAACATTAATATTACCCTTAAATGATTTTTAAAATATTTAAAATCATTTTTAAATAATTACCATTAATATTAAAGTATTAATAAAATTTACCTTTAAATATTAAAAGTTATATTTTACAACTTAAAATATTTTTAAACTCTTTATTTTTATTTAAAATGATTTTTACATTATTAAAATTATTTTTAACTAATTTATTTAATATAATTATTAAATAAATCTAATATCATTAATATTAAATAATTAATAAAATTTGCTTTAAAATATTAAAAGTTATGTTTTATAACTTAAAATATTTTTAAATACTTTATTATCATTTAAAATAATTTTTAATATAATAAAATCATTTATTTAATACATTTATTAAATAAATTAAATATCAATAATATTCAAATAAATATTAATATTTATGAAAAATATGTTAAATTATTAAAAGTTAATTTTTATAATTTAAAATAAATTTTAAAACTAATTTTATAATTTTTAGAAATTATTTTCTATTTTAAAATGATTTTTAGAAATTAAAATAAATAAAATTATTAAATCTATCGCTATAACCTTTAGCGACAGAAAGTGTCGCTTTAGGTGTTCTTGAGTCTCAAGAACATGCTTAACCAGTGATCAAGTGGCTCAGTTTGACCAACATTAATTCTTAATCTATGATGTTTCTGGACAAACTTAGGCTCAGATCTTGTAGCAATAGTGTAATACTACAAGTATCTAACAATTTATGGACCAAAACATAACACATGAGCAAGATCTAAGACCTTAAACAAGCTGTCAGAACTGTTCTTTATTTTTTGGGTTACCCAGAAATGAAGAACAGACCGAGCAACCTACTTTGGGCTTCCACTACTTGTTGTACAAGTGATGTTCTAGTGATCTAATGCTTCCAGATTGTAACCAACATGTAAATGAAGAGATCCATTACAAAGAATACATATTACAACAACACAGAAAGCAGATCTATGCCGGTCAAAGTATGTCAGAGATCATGTTCATCAGTTTTCTAGGTTACCTAGAAAATTGATTTCATGATCGTCTGGCCTTCTTTGACCAACCACTACATTCACCCAATTTGATGTTTATGTGATCTAAAGACATTAGCATGTAGCCTAAACAACATACTACAATATAGATGCAAGAACCATAACAGATCATCAAACCACTGTCAGATCCAAGCCCTTAAACTTCTTGTCAGGACTTTCTAGGCAAGATCTGGGTTACCCAGAACTTGTTCAGTCATTTCAAACTGTAACAGATCTGACCCTGATTCGAGTCACAGATCAAAGATCTCATAGCATACTACATGTTCAAACATTTAAACAACCAAAAACACAAACAGACTGAGATTTATGAGGTCTGACATTCGGTTGTCAGACTTCATTTTAAAATTTTCCAAATTTTTGAAAACATCAAATTCGTGCATATAATTGTTATGGATTTACTATCTAGCAACCCAGATCACCTAGTTACACTACATAGACCATATTTTAACTTAAAAACATAACTTTTATTATAGCATTAAAGATTAGATTTCTAAGGTTAGGTTTATACCTCTTTTGAACAAATTCTTGATCCTATGCTCGTGACCTAATCTTGATGCTCTGGGGTTTACTAAGAGACTGAAATGCTAAAGATTTTCGTGGGTTTAGAGAGAGGAGGTCTAAGTTAAGTGTTTGGTGATCAAATAGCTTAATTTATGAGCTTTTCTCTCTTGTCCCTTATATATTTTGTGGATGCAATGAATTTGGCTGGTGAAAGTGACTTATAATTTTGTTTTATAGGCATATGGCTAAGCTAGGGTTGTTCAACAACTAAAGTTTTGGCAACCTCTACAAGTTATCTATTAAATAATGCAAGAAGGGCAATTATGTCATTTGGCTTCCACTTTTAATGGCAAACTTGGCATTTCATTCCAACCCTTAGGGTTTCACCTTAAGGTTTTAAAACTTCATTTTCTAGGATATTGTAATTAGGGCTAAAATAGAAATTTTAGTTTCTAAAAATGTGAATTAGGGTTCCCTAATTAAATTAGGTTTACCTAATTAAATTAGGTTTACTAATCACTTGGGACTTGTAAATTAGGTTTAGGTGTACTAATTAACATTAATCTTTATAATTTAGCGATTAGGGTTTTAATTTAGTAATTAGGGTTTGCCTAATTAAGGTTATAATCTAATACTTATCGTTAATCATATAACATAATTATTAAACATTCTTGAACTCGAATTTGACTTTTGAACTAGGGTTTTCTAATACTACATCAATATTTACCAACCATTATCAGTCTACACATACAGTACATATTTATAACACTGAAATATAATTAATATATTATTATTATTCTCATTCCTTATTCAAAATCTAGAATTAGGGTTTTGATTCCATATCCGGCATATCTTTCATATATACCATTATTAATTAAGTAAAACACTCGGCCTCTGGTGCTCTGCTTTGACCTGTTGACACGTAAGACATATACTAACGCACTCCGCGATTTCTCATTTTAGATTTGGCCACCAAAAATGTTGCCTCAAATCCCGGTACATCTTCGTGCCTCCAAAGAATTATAATATCCTATTCATGTATAATCATATTAGTTATACAAGTTCAACATGTATACTTATTATCTTAAATTGGTTATTGTGATGCCTCCAAATTCAGGTACTTGAAACCCGAGCTCGGTGTTTCACGATACCATTTCTTTGAGCGAAATAATAATAATAATATAAATCTCAAACTTAATTTACATAATCAGAGTTGTCCAAATTCCAAGTTCACAACCTTTAATACATTACATTACATGATAATTAATAATTATTATCGTCTTAATATAGTTTAACTATTACATAAGATACCAAACACTTATTTTACCAGCTTTCCCCTTCCTTTATTCTTGCCTGAACCTTCAGGTCGATCACACTTAGCTGAAAATATTTAAATTAAGCAAGAATGAGTATTTGAGTGTCCAGTAAGTAATAGCAAACAATAAATGTTAGCTAAAAGAATTAAATATTTTCTTTGAACGACACTTCTACAACGAAGCAATTGTTGTGAAGTAAACTGAAGCAACACTAAACAACGTAATAATTCTATTTCAAATTTTGAAACTACGTACTGATTATAATTGGTGAGTAGTCGACGGACTATGAACTTTGTCTTTAATTTAAAATAAGGTTTAACAGAACTTCATCTGTAAACCGTCATACTTATAGGCACGGGGGGGGGGGGGGTGATCAGCCTGTTATGCCATGTATTGATCAATACTACACATAAGAACGATATTTTCGTTCATCATATCCGCCTTTGGCGCATAAAAGCTTCCCATATTCAAGATGTTCATACTTAGTCTGGAATCCGAACCAAAATAATTCGGTTGGATAACAATAAGGTTCTATCATATTCAAAGATATTTTTAAATCTATGTCTAGCCGAGACAAATAGCTTAGACGACATTTAATTAAGATATACATATTGGAAATCAATAAGTATGTATTAACATGTTCAATAATTATCCAAGTGAGGACACTTGTATAACCAATCTTATAAATTTACGAACAGAATATATATCTGAATTATACAATAATACTGTAATAATAAACAACGATCAGATATCATTCAAGAACTGGCACATCTTCAAAGGTATAGATACATGAACAATAACAATAACAATATAGTTCTAAAACTGGCTTACACATGTCCATTGCATAAAGTAAATGTAAAGGGTAGGTTACTTGCCTGATCTACTGCTTACACAACTTAGTTTTATCTTTTATACTGAGACCTATCATTCATAAGATTGTTCTTTCGATTAGAATAATATATTGTAATATGTAGTACTGCTATTTACAATTCGGATCAATTTCGGTAACATTTGGGTGTACCAACGACTTTTTCAGGTAATTATCGAGTTTATTATTAATAGAACTCTAATTTGTAGTTAAATATTATTCTGGACAATTTAAATATCAGTCATATTATTTTTCAATGACTTATACTAATTTTTAAACAATTATTATAATTTATCATAATTTTTCAAACACTAGAATCATTATTAAATGATTTAAATATTAAATAATTTTATTATCATTAATATTAAAATATTAATGAAACCATTGCCAAAATATTAAAGTTATTTAGAATAACTCAAAATATTTTTAAAACATTAATATTACCCTTAAATGATTTTTAAAATATTTAAAATCATTTTTAAATAATTACCATTAATATTAAAGTATTAATAAAATTTACCTTTAAATATTAAAAGTTATATTTTACAACTTAAAATATTTTTAAACTCTTTATTTTTATTTAAAATGATTTTTACATTATTAAAATTATTTTTAACTAATTTATTTAATATAATTATTAAATAAATCTAATATCATTAATATTAAATAATTAATAAAATTTGCTTTAAAATATTAAAAGTTATGTTTTATAACTTAAAATATTTTTAAATACTTTATTATCATTTAAAATAATTTTTAATATAATAAAATCATTTATTTAATACATTTATTAAATAAATTAAATATCAATAATATTCAAATAAATATTAATATTTATGAAAAATATGTTAAATTATTAAAAGTTAATTTTTATAATTTAAAATAAATTTTAAAACTAATTTTATAATTTTTAGAAATTATTTTCTATTTTAAAATGATTTTTAGAAATTAAAATAAATAAAATTATTAAATCTATCGCTATAACCTTTAGCGACAGAAAGTGTCGCTTTAGGTGTTCTTGAGTCTCAAGAACATGCTTAACCAGTGATCAAGTGGCTCAGTTTGACCAACATTAATTCTTAATCTATGATGTTTCTGGACAAACTTAGGCTCAGATCTTGTAGCAATAGTGTAATACTACAAGTATCTAACAATTTATGGACCAAAACATAACACATGAGCAAGATCTAAGACCTTAAACAAGCTGTCAGAACTGTTCTTTATTTTTTGGGTTACCCAGAAATGAAGAACAGACCGAGCAACCTACTTTGGGCTTCCACTACTTGTTGTACAAGTGATGTTCTAGTGATCTAATGCTTCCAGATTGTAACCAACATGTAAATGAAGAGATCCATTACAAAGAATACATATTACAACAACACAGAAAGCAGATCTATGCCGGTCAAAGTATGTCAGAGATCATGTTCATCAGTTTTCTAGGTTACCTAGAAAATTGATTTCATGATCGTCTGGCCTTCTTTGACCAACCACTACATTCACCCAATTTGATGTTTATGTGATCTAAAGACATTAGCATGTAGCCTAAACAACATACTACAATATAGATGCAAGAACCATAACAGATCATCAAACCACTGTCAGATCCAAGCCCTTAAACTTCTTGTCAGGACTTTCTAGGCAAGATCTGGGTTACCCAGAACTTGTTCAGTCATTTCAAACTGTAACAGATCTGACCCTGATTCGAGTCACAGATCAAAGATCTCATAGCATACTACATGTTCAAACATTTAAACAACCAAAAACACAAACAGACTGAGATTTATGAGGTCTGACATTCGGTTGTCAGACTTCATTTTAAAATTTTCCAAATTTTTGAAAACATCAAATTCGTGCATATAATTGTTATGGATTTACTATCTAGCAACCCAGATCACCTAGTTACACTACATAGACCATGTTTTAACTTAAAAACATAACTTTTATTATAGCATTAAAGATTAGATTTCTAAGGTTAGGTTTATACCTCTTTTGAACAAATTCTTGATCCTATGCTCGTGACCTAATCTTGATGCTCTGGGGGTTTACTAAGAGACTGAAATGCTAAAGATTTTCGTGGGTTTAGAGAGAGGAGGTCTAAGTTAAGTGTTTGGTGATCAAATAGCTTAATTTATGAGCTTTTCTCTCTTGTCCCTTATATATTTTGTGGATGCAATGAATTTGGCTGGTGAAAGTGACTTATAATTTTGTTTTATAGGCATATGGCTAAGCTAGGGTTGTTCAACAACTAAAGTTTTGGCAACCTCTACAAGTTATCTATTAAATAATGCAAGAAGGGCAATTATGTCATTTGGCTTCCACTTTTAATGGCAAACTTGGCATTTCATTCCAACCCTTAGGGTTTCACCTTAAGGTTTTAAAACTTCATTTTCTAGGATATTGTAATTAGGGCTAAAATAGAAATTTTAGTTTCTAAAAATGTGAATTAGGGTTCCCTAATTAAATTAGGTTTACCTAATTAAATTAGGTTTACTAATCACTTGGGACTTGTAAATTAGGTTTAGGTGTACTAATTAACATTAATCTTTATAATTTAGCGATTAGGGTTTTAGTTTAGTAATTAGGGTTTGCCTAATTAAGGTTATAATCTAATACTTATCGTTAATCATATAACATAATTATTAAACATTCTTGAACTCGAATTTGACTTTTGAACTAGGGTTTTCTAATACTACATCAATATTTACCAACCATTATCAGTCTACACATACAGTACATATTTATAACACTGAAATATAATTAATATATTATTATTATTCTCATTCCTTATTCAAAATCTAGAATTAGGGTTTTGATTCCATATCCGGCATATCTTTCATATATACCATTATTAATTAAGTAAAACACTCGACCTCTGGTGCTCTGCTTTGACCTGTTGACACGTAAGACATATACTAACGCACTCCGCGATTTCTCATTTTAGATTTGGCCACCAAAAATGTTGCCTCAAATCCCGGTACATCTTCGTGCCTCCTGGATGAACGGAATACGTCGTATTGTATGCCTCATATAAAATTTCTTCTCTCAATTCGGTTATCGCTGGTACCCATACTCTTCCTTCAAATCTTAAAATACCATCTTTATCCATCTTGAATCTCTCCTCTTCATCTTCTGTGATCCTTTTTCTGATTCTCTCGCACTCCTCATCTTTTTCTTATGATTCCTTAACTCTGTCCAACAAGGTTGGATGAGCTTCTAGTGCAAACAATTTTTCCTCAGACCTCTCTAGTCCCTTTACTTCTATCTTTAATTTCTCCATTTCCCTTATTAACTCCTCCTGAGTTGTCAATTGAAATTACTTCTCCCTTCCTTTCCTACTTAGCGCATCAGCCACTACGTTTGCCTTTCCCAGGTGATAAAGAATATCGCAGTCGTAATCCTTGATTAATTCTAACCACCTTCTCTGACGCATGTTCACCTCCTTCTCTGTGAAGATATATTTCAGACTCTTGTGGTCCGTGTATATCTCACATTTTCTCCGTACAAATAGTGTCTCCTAATCTTCAACGTAAAAACCACTGCCGCTAATTCTAAATCATGAGTAGGGTATTGTTTTTCATAATCCTTTAATTGTCGTGACACATACGCAATGACTTTGCCATGTTGCATTAGCACACAGCCCAGTCCTCTATGCGACGCATAACTATACACCATAAATCCTCCCGTATCATCTGGTAGTGATAACACAGGTGCCTCACTCAATCTCTTTTTCAGCTCCTGAAAACTCTCATCACACGTGTCCGTCCATACGAACTTCACCGTCTTCCTTGTTAGATTAGTTAACGGGGTTGCTATCCTAGAAAAATCCTGGATAAATCTTCGATAGTACTCAGCTAACCCTAAGAAACTTCTTACTTCAGTTGGCGTCTTCGGTTTCTCCCAATTACTCACTGCTTCTACCTGCGCGGGGTCTACTGAAATTCCATTCTTATCCACCACGTGTCCTAAGAATTGAACCCTATCCATCCAAAATTCACACTCAGAAAATTTCGCATACAACTTCTCTTTTCATAGTGCCTCCAAAACAATCTTCAGATGTTCGGTGTGTTCTCCTTCCGTCTTTGAGTAGATTAATATATCGTCGATGAAAACTACTACGAATTTATCTAAGAATGGCTTGAAGACTCGATTCATCAAGTCCATAAATGCTGCCGGAGCATTCGTTAACCTGAATGACATTACTAGAAACTCAAAATGTCCGTAACGAGTTCGAAACGCCATCTTTGATATGTCCTCCTCCCGTACCTTCAACTGGTGATAACCCGTTTGCAAATCTATCTTCAGGAAACACTTGGCTCCCTTCAGTTGGTCGAAAAGGTCGTCTATCCTTGGTTACAGATATCTATTCTTAATCGTTACAATGTTCAATTCCCGATAATCGATACAGAGCCTCATCGATCCATCATTCTTTTTTACAAACAACACTGGTGCTCCCCAAAGAGACACACTTGGTTGTATGTAACCCTTATCCAATAACTCTTGTAATTTTTCATCAATTACTTCATTTCTACTGGCGCCATACGATAGGGAGCTTTCGAAATCGGTGCCATTCCCGGTTCTAAGTCTATTACGAATTTAATTTCTCTATCTGGCGGAAGGCCAGGCAGATCACTTGGAAATACATCTTGAAATTCCCTTACTATGGATATATCCTGAATTTCTATTCCCTTCTTCTAGGTATCAACAATGTACGCTAAGTAACCTACACATCCTTTCCTTAACAATTTCTTGGCCTGCATCACCGTAAGGCAACACGATTTCTTAAGCGATGAGCTACCATAAAACACCACCTTAGACATATTTCGAGTATGAAGGTTCACACTTTTATTCTGATAATCAATTATCGCAACATGGTTATACAACCAATCCATTCCTAATATTATGTCAAACGCTCCCAATCTTAACGGGATCAAGTCTACGCTTAGTTCACGATTTCTAATGTTTGGGCGATAATTTCTGTAAACATATTCTACAGGGATTACTTCCTTATTCGCAACTTCTATGTTTAAGGGATTTCCTAATCGTTCACGGGGTAAATTAAGTCGACTAGCAAATTCCTCTGATACAAAAGAACAGGTGGCACCTGAATTAAATAATACGTTGGCATTTATATCATTAATTGGGATGATACCTAACACCACGTCCTTTGCAGCCACTGCGTCCTAGATAGTCATATTAAATGTTCTGACAGTTGGACAGTTGGATGGCATCAATCCGCTAATCATTTGCTTATCGCTTCCTCCTTGTTGGTTGCTCCCTTCGCCGCTTCCTTTCTTTGGGCAGTCTTTAATCAAATGGTTTACCGAGCCACATGCAAAACAACCCTTGATATTCTTCGACTTTGGTCAGTTTGGCACAATATGCCCCTCTTGGCTACAGTTGTAACAAACACTGCGCCCTTTCCAACACTCACCCTGGTGATACCTTCCACACTTTGGGCATCCTTCCGCCTTCTTCTTAAACTCTCATTGAAACTTCCCCACTTGATTGTTGAAATTCTTGTTGTTGTTGTTGTTCTCCCACTTTCTCTTTCCTAAATTGCTACCTCCGCTGCTGCTTCCTCCTCGGTTCTCTCCTCCTGTGCTCTTAACCTTATTCTCTTTGTTATAAAGACTTAAAGCTTCACTTCCTCCCTCTGCAATAATATCTTTTTCCAATAATGTTGCAAAAGAATCAATCTGAAGAACCGATACCTTGTTAAACAACCAAGGCTTCAGTCCTTGCTCGAAACACCTAGCTCTCCTATCTTTATCTACCACCTGGTGTCCAGCACACCGAGCTAGCTCATTGAACTTTGTCGCGTATTGCGCCACCATCATATCTCATTGCTTATGCTCCAAAAACTTTACCTCTATCCTATTCTTTATGCTCTTCGGGAAGTAATTTTCGAAGAACAGAGTCTTGAATCTTTCCCATATTACTATTCCTTCTTCTGCTCTCTGCCGATTTGCTTCCCACCAATAGTTCGCTTCGCCTCTCATCATGTAGGTTGTAAACGTCGTCTTCTGGTCTTCACCCACATGAGTGATGGTGAAAGTCTTCTCCATCTCTTTGATCCATGTCTGCGCCACGATCGGATCAGTAGTGCCTACGAATTTCGGGGGTCCTATACTCCTAAAATTCTTAAAATTTGTAACGGGAGCTTCTTGGGGAATAGGTGGTATAGGTTCATTTCTTCCCCTAAGAGCTTCTCCTAACAAATCTACCAGCCTCTGAATCGGGTCTACTGGCCCTCTCTTATCATTAACCGACTCTTCCAGTGCAATTATTCTACGTTTGGGCGGCATTTTTCTGCATCACAAAATTTTCATTTTTATTATTATCTTATTAGGTTATTTAAACACTTCTCAATTAATAATAACATTTATAACACGTTCTTGGAACAAGATCATTTATATTCATATGCCAAATTGTTACAATTACATGATCTTTTTAGCATACTTCTACAAATGACAACAATATATCCCCTCTTAACACAAAAGACGACGACAACACCCACATATTACCCTTCTAAAATTTTTCAAAAGCTTGGGGGGTTTACAACTATCTCACAGCTTACACAAAAGACTGAGATTTTAACAACAACAGATTAAACAATACATAAATAAATACAATACTATAACCACTAAAATCTAACACCTGGACTTAATCTATCATTCCACGCTCCACGGTGCTCTGGTACTCCTTCTGAGTAATGTGCACCACCAAATCTCAGCTTATGGTGTGATGGGTCTACCCCTGCTCTGTCGGGTACTGATTTACCCCATCAATTAATCTCTCCATGGCTGTGCGTAAAGCATAGCTCATCTTGTTCATCTTCTTTCTCTTGCATCTCACGTCATCCTCTAAGTCATTAGCCTGATCATTAGTTTCTTCCCACTTCTCTTCAAAGTGAATCCTATCCATCACCTCTATCTCTAACTGAGTACGGAGTGCCTCCTTCTCCGTCCTCTCGCTCAACTCTCTTTGCTCCATTTCTTCCAACTTTCCTGCCAACTCTACATTCCTAACCACCGATGGGTGAAATAAGGTCCCCATCTGGATTCCTGATTCCTTTCAGTTAGCAATCTCCACCTCCATCTCCTGCATCACTAATTTCCTCTGATGGTCTTCGTCCCTCAATTTTTGGAACTCGGACTCCCTCTCTCTAGCCTCAGTCTCTAACTCCATAATCTGCTCCTCATACTCCCCCAACATTCAATCCTCGAAAGTAGCCTCGTCGGAGTCCTCCATGGGCTCAGGCTCCTCCTCCATAGGCTCATCCTCTGAATCAGACTCCTCGGGTAATGGCTCCATCTCCTCCTCCTCATCATCCTCATCAATAGGGGCCACTACTGTTATGGGCTTCGCTATCAATAGTGCCTCATAGACCACGTGTAAGTCACGCGGCTCCTCCTCTATTACTCGGCAAGGTTCTCCCATGTCAGTCATCCTATAATTACCAATATAAGACAAAACAAACAACAACTCCATTAGGATGTTAAACAAACATAAGTTCATTGTATAGAATAAAATTATATTCCCTAACACACTAAGTCACTCTCTAGGAAAACTCTACATGAGTCTTCATCCCTCTGTATCTTCTAAGTTCTCCTAAGTTATAATCTAAGGACTCTCGTTCCTAAGGTTTATAACTACAGCTCTGATACCAACATGTGACACCCCCAAATTCAGACCACACTTGTCTCAAATTTGGTTATCACGTACTAACTCAAATAATAAATCATAATCTCACACAACGGAAAAATAAAATAAATTACATTATCATAATATAATTATTCTCGTCCCAAGGGTTCATAACTTAAACATCTCTTACAATACCTCCAACCTAATTAAACATAATTTAAATATAATTGATACATATCACAACTGAAGACATTACATGAAATATTTTTAGGGAAAGCAATAATGAGCAACAAATTTGCCCAGCAAGTAATATATCAATAAGGGTACTCAAGGTAGTTTTATATTTCTCAAGGTACAATAATAAGGATAGTTCAAGATAGCAAGAAGTATCAATGATTATCAACAATAGTCGCTATGGATAGAAAATATCAATAATATTCAATGATTAATCAATTCAAGATTTCAAAATAATGAATAATGAGTAGTCACTAAGGACTAAGAACTTCTCCTAGAATTCACAGTAATAAATTGATAAGTCCATAAAACAAGTACAACAGGTGATCAACCTAAAGTACCCTATGTCAATGCATTACATTTAATCTTTCTCAAGTGTACATGTCAGTTTCCCGATAATATATAATTCCCCTACCAAGAGGGTTGTTCATCTCAGTTATAAGAGTCCACACAAAGTAAATTTGGTTTGAATAGCTTTTAATCAATATCAATAGTCTAGCCAAAGCAATGACTTAGATAGTTTTCTTTCACAGTACATATATGAACAATTATCGTTCGAAATCAAGGTTTGTAAACACTTTTCATTTCTCTATTACGAAGTATTAAACTTTCAAAGTTCTACTTGTATGATCAATTTAATAGTACAAGTTCAAGTAATGCTCAATAAATAGTAAGGTTCGAGTACTTGCATTCAATATATGAATAAAATTCGAGAACTTGCACAAATCCAAATTTGTATAAGTAGGAAAATTGGTCAATATAAAAGATAGTTCCGATACTTGCCTTACGCGTAGTTTACCAAAGTAAAGCTTAACACCCTTTCAAAGAATAATAATATCCTATTCATGTATAATCATATTAGTTATACAAGTTCAACATGTATACCTACTATCTTAAATTGGTTATTGTGACGCCCCCAAATTCAGGTACTTGAAGACCGAACTCGGTGTTTTACGATACCATTTCTTTGAGCAGAATAATAATAATAATAATATAAATCTCAAACTTAATTTACAAAATCAGAGTTGTCTAAATCCCAAGTTCACAACCTTTAATACATTACATTACATGATAATTAATAATTATTATCGTCTTAATATAGTTTAACTATTACATAAGATACCAAACACTTATTCTGCCAGCTTTCCCTTTCCTTTATTCTTATCTGAACCTTCAGGTCGATCACACTTAGCTGAAAACATTTAAATTAAGCAAGGATGAGCATTTGAGTGCCCAATAAGTAATAGCAAACAATAAATGTTAGCTAAAAGAATTAAATATTTTTTTTGAATGACACTTCTACAACGAAGCAATAGTTGTGAAGTAAACTGAAGCAACACTAAACAACATAACAATTCTATTTCAAATTTTGAAAATAAGTACTGACTATAATTGGTGAGTAGTTGACAGACTATGAACTTTGTTTTCAATTTTTTATAAGGTTTAACAGAACTTCACCTGCAAATCGTCATACTTATAGGCATGGGGGGTGATCAGCTCGTTATGCCATGTATTGATCAATACCATATATAAGAACGATATTTTCGTTCATCATATTCGCCTTTAGCGCATAAAAGCTTCCCATATTCGGGATGTTCATACTTTGTCTGGAATCCGAACCAAAACAATTCGGTTGGATAACAATAAGGTTCTATCATATTCAAAGATATTTTTAAATCTATGTCTAGCCGAGACAAATAGCTTAGACGACTTTTAATTAAGATATACATATTGGAAATCCATAAGTACGTATTAACATGTTCAATAATTATCCAAGTGAGGACACTTGTATAACCAATCTTAGAAATTTACGAACATAATATATATCTGGATTATACAATAATACTGTAATGATAAACAACGATCAGATATAATTCAAGAGCTGGCATATCTACAAAGGTATAGATACATGAACAATAACAATAATAATATTGTTCTGAAACTGGCTTACACATGTCCATTGCATAAAGTAAATGTAAAGGGTAGGATACTTGCCTGATCTGCTACTTACACAACTTAGTTTTATCTTTTATACCGAGACCTATCATTCATAAGATTGTTCTTTCGATTAGAATAATATATTGTAATACGTAGTACTGCTATTTACAGTCAACACATAACCTAATCACATTGTCACATAGTTATATCAGTCATTGGATCACAAACAGACATTTATACAGTCAAACTGTGAGATCCCAAATTTTATGAAAGTATTCAATTTTTTTATATTTATTCTATTTAGTAAATGATTAAATTGATAAAAAGTTAAAGTTAAGGATGATATTTAAATTTTTTTTCAAAGTAAGTAAGTTGTCATAAAATACCGGGTAATAAAAGTACAGTAATACGCGTGATTGCATAGTAGCACACGGTATTAATTATTGATGGTTACGTAAGAAGTCACTCAGTTATACTCAATTATTGCTACAATAATTGCTGCATCATATCTCTCATATTATTGATTCAATTATTGTCACAGTATCATCTGCATAATATGTTATATTATTAAATCAATAATTGAGACGACAAAGTTATTCATATTATTATTTGCAATATTGACAATGTCTAGAAGTTCTGTTAAGAAGAGGTTAGATAATCTAATTGCGCGCCAATAGGGAGAAATCCTTATTGGAAAGCCCCATCTTTCCTAGGAACGACCTGGTTGTTAAATATTGTGAGTTATAATATTAATGATGAATAAGTTCGTGTTGATTAAAGATGAAATTGATAGTTCTATTGTGTGGGAACTATTAGTATTAGTGGAAATCGATATTTATTTCGATAATAAATGATGTCTGGAGGTTATACTGACCAATCGGGTAATTAACCGGATAAATGAGCAATTAATTTTTATTAATTCACATGCTTATAACTATGTGTTCACATGTGTGTACTATTGATTCACATAATTTACTATTAGGGGAGTTGGTGCAAGATTGATAATACTTGCATGACTAAATTAAAAAGGGAGGTATAGATGAAGGTACTATACTGTAATTATTTTTTTTTAGATGTTTAGAACTATTGAGTCACATAATTTACTATTGATTCACATGATTTACTATTAGCGGAGGTGGTGCAAGTTTGATAATACTTGCAGGACAAAGTTAAAAATAAAGAAAAAGAGGAAGGTATTATACTGTAATATTTTGAGCCCCAAAATATGCAATTATCGAAACTATATTTTCCTATAAATAGAAGCTCATTCTTGGTTCATTTCTCACCAATTCACTAAAGCTATAGAGTAATTATTATAGAGAGAAATTATAGAGAGAAAGAAAAAGAGAAGTCTGCTACCTCACTATTTCAGTATCCAGTTTTCTTCTAAGGTAAGGGGTATTATTTCTTTCGTATTCATGAAGAGAGCTTCTATTATTCCATTCTTTATTATTATGCTGCAATAACCTGTCTATGCGAAGTATCGCATACATAGTGAAATTCTTCTGTTATTACATTCTTTATTATTCTGTTGGAATATCCTGTATGTGCGGATTACGTATGACCAGGTTCCATTCTTTATTATTCTGTTGAAATATCCTGTCTGTGCGTATTACGCATGACTTGGTTTCATTATTTATTATTCTGTTGGAATAACCTGTCTGTGCGGTCTATCGCATGCCTGGTGAATTCTTCTGTTATTACATTCTTTATTATTCTGTTGGAATAACCTGTCTATGTGGATTACCGCATGCATGGTGAATGATCCTTTGTATTCATTCTTTATTAAATTGTAGAAATGATTTGTCTACGTGGATTACCGCATGGCGGGTGAAAATCCATTTGCAGTTTCGTATATTCTATTATACTTGTGTGAGATATCATTTCTTTTGTACTCGTCATGGAATACCATTTTCTTTGGTATTTTTTTCACGAGTTATTATTCACGGGTTACTATTCACCCGATTACTATTCACTCTAGTATTATTCACTCGGGTATTCGGGGCACTTTTCGTGTCGATGTACTATTCACACGTTACTATTCACTCAAATTACTATTCATTCGAATATTATTCACTCAGATATTTGGGGTACTTTTCATGTTGGGGAACTATTCACGAGGTACTATTCCCTAAGTACTATTCATGGGGTACTATTCACGGGGTACTATTTATCCAAAATATATATTTCTTTTCTGTCCAAATTATTTTTGGTACATTAATATTATTCTTGAATTTTACTCCACAAAGAAGTATCATGTTGACAATTTGGACGTTATTGATTTCTGGATAAATTAAAATTATAAATCTTTAAAATTTATCTTGAACTTGTTTTATTAAATTATTATGTCATTGTCATCATCCTCATGCTTATATTGTGATGAAAGTCATCTTTGGCTTACGTGCATAGATGGACTTGGTATGATTATGACTAGGAATTATTCGGTATAATCATGACCATAATGTGACGAATGATGTGGTGAAAGTCCTCAGTGGCCTGTAGTGTATTGATGGATAGTTTTTGGTATGATTATGACTAGGGATTATTCGGTATAATCATAACCATTGATGATTACATGAATATCCTTGGTCGTGGTGCAGGGATGATTCGATGTTATTTATTAAGCTGAGTCTCAGCGATAAAGTTGATGAAAAACTTTTTAAATCATAGAAGATAGTAGATTTTATGCTCTACTTGACTCTTCTAATGGATTGCTTGTTCCGCTGTAGTTAAACTTGTTGTCTATTATATTCTATCAGTTTAACATTGTTGAAGGCTAATGATAATTTATTCTGCATTATCTTAGTCATAATATTTCTTACTAGGCTAGTTGAGCTCACCCTTTCTTTCAGTGTTCTCTTCAGAAAATGAGAACGTAGCCGGGACTAGTCGAGGAACGGAGTGACAGTCCAGATGATAGCATTAGTAGTCCTCACTATTCTGTTAAATAGTGTGACAATAAATGTAATGAGGACTCCAATGAGTGTGGATATTGTCTAGATGACAATATTCTTATTAAAACTCTTAGATTATGTTTTGTCGTATTTTACACGACTGTTGTATAATTAAGTTGTATTTGAATTTTGTATCATGTATCTGGCGACCCAAGATGGGTGATGTATACATGTTTTGGGTGCGTCACAGTTGTTATCAAAACTTAAGGATATGATCCCTGGCTGAGATGTGAGACAAGAACTAGGAGGGGAGAGACGGGAAATTCCTTCGCTAGTATGACCTACCTAAGTTTTTTGGTATTTAATTGGTCGGTCAGAGTATAGGGATAATATGTGGCATGTCAATTAACCCTTATTTTGAAACTATATTCTAGAATGATATCTGAAATACAGGTGGTGAGAAATAGAAAAATCATGACAGTGAGGAAATAATCGGGAAGGTACAATCCAAAAAGAAAGCAATGTATTCTCATCTCTTCGAACTACCAGGTACGTAAATTTCGAGGGCAAAATTTTATAAGGAGGGGAGATTGTGAGACCCCAAATTTTATGAAATGACAGTATTCAATTTTTTTATAATTATTATATTTAGTAAATTGTTAAATTGATAAAAGGTTAAAGTTAAGGCTGATATTTAATTTTTTTTTCAAAGTAAGTAAGTTGTCATAAAATACCCGGTAGTAAAAGTACAGTAATACGCGTGGTTGCATAGTAGTACACGGTATTGATTATTGATGCTTACGTAAGAAGTCACTCAGTTATACTCAATTATTGCTACAATAATTGCTGCATCATATCTCTCATATTATTGATTCAATTATTATCACAGTATCATCTGCATAATATGTTATATTATTAAATCAATAATTGAGACGACAAAGTTATTCATATTATTATTTGCAATATTGACAATGTCTAGAAGTTCTGTCAAGGAGAGGTTAGATAATCTAATTACGCTCCAATAGGGAAAAATCCTTATCGGAAAGCCCCCTCTTTCCTGGGAACGACCTGGTTGTTAAATATTGTGAGTTATAATATTAATGATGAATAAGTTCGTGTTGATTAAAGATAAAATTGATAGTTCCATTGTGTGGGAACTATTAGTGTTAGTGGAAATTGACATTTATTTCGATAATAATTGATGTTTGGAGGTTATATTGAAAAATCGGATAATTAATCGGATAAATGAGCAATTAATTGCTATTAATTCACATGCTTATAACTATGTGTTCACATGTGTGTACTATTGATTCACATGATTTACTTTTAGGGGAGTTGGTGCAAGATTGATAATACTTGCATGACTAAATTAAAAAGGGAGGTATAGATGAAGGTATTATACTGTAATTATTTTTTTTCACATGTTTAGAACTATTGAGTCACATGATTTACTATTGATTCACATAATTTACTATTAGGGATGGTGGTACAAGTTTGATAATACTTTCAGGACTAAGTTAAAAATAAAGAAAAAGAAGAAGGTATTATACTGTAATATTTCAAGCCCCAAAATGTGCAATTATCGAAACTATATTTTCCTATAAATAGAAGCTCATTCTTGCTTCATTTCTCACCAATTCACTAAAGCTATAGAGTAATTATTATAGAGAGAAATTATAGAGAGAAAAAAGAAGAGAAGTCTGCTACCTCACTATTCTAGTATCCAGTTTTCTTCTAAGGTAAGGGGTATTATTTCTTTCGTATTCATGAAGAGAGCTTCTGTTATTCCAATCTTTATTATTATGTTGGAATAACCTGTCTATGCGAAGTATCGCATACATGGTGAAATTCTTCTGTTATTCCATTCTTTATTGTTCTGTTGGAATATCCTGTCTGTGCGGATTACGTATGACCAGGTTCCATTCTTTATTATTCTGTTGAAATATCATGTCTCTGCGTATTACGCATGACTTGGTTCCATTATTTATTATTCTGTTGGAATAAACTGTCTGTGCGGTCTATCGCATGCCTGGTAAATTCTTCTGTTATTAAATTCTTTATTATTCTGTTGGAATAACCTGTCTATGTGGATTACCGCATGCATGGTGAATGATCCTTCGTATTCATTCTTTATTAAATTGTGGAAATGATCTGTCTACGTGGATTACCGCATGGCGGGTGAAAATCCATTTGCAGTTTCGTATATTCTATTATACTCGTATGAGATATCATTTCTTTTGTACTCGTCATGGAATATCATTTTCTTTGGTATTTTTTTACGAGCTACTATTCACGAGTTACTATTTATCCGATTACTATTCACTCTAGTATTATTTACTCGGGTATTCGGGGCACTTTTCGTGTCAGAGTACTATTCACGAGTTACTATTCACAGGTTACTATTCGCCTAAATTACTATTCACCTGAATATTATTCACTCGGGTATATGGGGTACTTTTCATGTCGGGGTACTATTCACGTGGTACTATTCTCGAAGTACTATTCATGGGATACAATTCACGGGATACTATTTACCCAAAAAATATATTTCTTTTCTGTCCAAATTATTTTTGGTACATGATTATTATTCTTGAATTTTACTCCACAAAGAAGTATCATGTTGACAATTTGGACGTTATTGATTTCTGGATAAATTAAAAGTATAAATCTTTAAAATTTATCTTGAACTTGTTTTATTGAATTATTATGTCATTGTCATCATCCTCATGCTTATATTATGATGAAAGTCATCTTTGGCTTATGTGCATAGATTGTCTTGGTATGATTATGACCAGGGATTATTCGGTATAATCATGACCGTAATATGACGAATGATGTAGTGAAAGTCCTCAGAAGCCTGTAGTGCATTGATGAACAGTTTTTGGTATGATTATGACTAGAGATTATTCGGTATAATCATGACCATTGATGATTACATGAATATCTTTGGTCGTGGTGCAGGGGTGATTCGATTTTATTTATTAAGCTGAGTCTCAGCGATAAAGTTGATGAAAAACTTTTTAAATCATAGAAGATAGTAGATTTTAAGCTCTACTTGACTCTTCTAATGGATTACTTGTTCAGCTGCAGTTAAACTTGTTGTCTATTATATTCTATTAGTTTAACATTGTTGAAGGCTAATGATAATTTATTCTGCGTTATCTTAGTCATAATATTTCTTACTGGGCTAGTTGAGCTCACCCTTTCTTTCACTGTTCTCTTCAGGAAATGAGAACATAACCGGGACTAGTCGGGGAACGGAGTGGCGGTCCAGATGATAGCATTAGTAGTCCTCACTATTCTGTTAAATAGTGTGATAATAAATGTAATGAGGACTCCATTGAGTGTGGATATTGTCTAGATGACAATATTCTTATTAAAACTTTTAGATTATGTTTTGTCATATTTTACACGACTGTTTTATAATTAAGTTATTTTTTAATTTTGTACCACGTATCTGGCAACCCAAGATGGGTGATATATACCTGTTTTGGGGGCGTCAGAGTTGGTATCAAAGCTTAAGGATATGATCTCTGGCTGAGATGTGAGATAAGAACTAAGAGGGGAGAGACGGGGAATTCCTTTGCTAGTATGACCTACCTAAGTTATTTTGTAATTAATTGGTCGGTCAGAGTATAGGGATAATATGTGGCATGTCAATTAACCCTTATTTTGAAACTATATTCTAGAATGATATCTGAAATACATGAGGTGAGAAATGGGAAAAGCATGATAGTGAGGAAATAACCGAGAAGGTACAATCCAAAAAGAAAACAAAGTATTCTCATCTCTTCGAACTACCAGGTAAGTAAATTTTGAGTGTGAAATTTCATAAGGAGGGGAGATTCTGAGACCCCAAATTTTATAAAATGAAAATATTCAATTTTCTTATAATTATTCTATTTAGTAAATGGTTAATCTGATAAAAGGTTAAAGTTAAGGGTGATATTCAAATTTTTTTTCAAAGTAAGCAAGTTGTCATAAAATACCCGGTGGTTAAAGTACAGTAATACGCGTGATTGCATAGTAGCACACGGTATTAATTATTGATGCTTACGTAAGAAGTCACTCAGTTATACTCAATTATTACTACAATAATTGTTGCATCATATCTCTCATATTATTGATTCAATTATTGTCATAATAGTATCATCTGCATAATATGTTATATTATTAAATCAATAATTGAGACGACAAAGTTATTCATATTATTATTTGTAATATTGACAATGTCTAGAATTTCTGTCAAGGAGAGGTTAGATAATCTAATTACGCGCCAATAGGGAGAAATTCTTATCGGAAAGCCCCCTCTTTCCTGGGAACGACCTGGCTGTTAAATATTGTGAGTTATAATATTAATGATGAATAAGTTCGTGTTGATTAAATATGAAATTGATAGTTCCATTGTGTGGGAACTATTAGTGTTAGTGGAAATCGATATTTATTTCGATAATAATTGATGTCTGGAGGTTATACTGACCAATCGAGTAATTAACCGGATAAATGAGCAATTAATTGTTATTAATTCACATGCTTATAACTATGTGTTCACATGTGTTGTACTATTGATTCACATAATTTACTATTAGGGGAGTTTGTGCAAGATTGATAATACTTGCATGACTAAATTAAAAGGGAGGTATAGATGAAGGTACTATACTGTAATTATTTTTTTTCACATGTTTAGAACTATTGAGTCACATAATTTACTATTGATTCACATGATTTACTATTAGGGGAGGTGGTGCAAGTTTGATAATACTTACAGGACTAAGTAAAAATGAAGAAAAAGAGGAAGGTATTATATTGTAATATTTCGAGCCCCAAAACGTGCAATTATCGAAACTATATTTTCCAATAAATAGAAGCTCATTCTTGCTTCATTTCTCACCAATTCACTAAAGCTATAGAGTAATTATTATAGAGAGAAATTATAGAGAGAAAGAAGAAGAGAAGTCTGCTACCTCACTATTCCAGTATCCAGTTTTCTTTTGAGATAAGGGGTATTATTTCTTTCGTATTCATGAAGAGAGCTTCTGTTATTCCATTCTTTATTATTATGTTAGAATAACCTGTCCATGCGAAGAACTACATACATGGTGAAATTCTTCTATTATTCCATTCTTTATTATTCTGTTGGAATATCCTGTCTGTACGAATTACGCATGACCTGGTTCTATTCTTTATTATTCTGTTAGAATATCCTGTCTGTGCGTATTACGCATGACTTGGTTCCATTATTTATTATTCTGTTGGAATAACATGTCTGTGCGGTCTATAGCATGCCTGGTGAATTCATCTGTTTTTCCATTCTTTATTAATCTGTTGGAATAACCTGTCTGTGTGGATTACCGTATGCATGGTGAATGATCCTTTGTATTCATTCTTTATTAAATTATGGAAATGTTCTATCTACGTGGATTACCGCATGGCGGGTGAAAATCCATTTGCAGTTTCGTATATTCTATTATACTCGTATGAGATATCATTTCTTTTGTACTGGTCATGGAATATCATTTTTTTTGTATTTTTTTACGAGTTACTATTCATGAGTTACTATTCACCCGATTGCTATTCACTCTAGTATTATTCACTTAGGTATTCAAGACATTTTTCGTGTCGGAGAACTATTTACGAGTTACTATTCACGGGTTACTATTCACCCAAATTACTATTCATCCGAATATTATTCACTCAGGTATTTGGGGCACTTTTCATGTCGGGGTACTATTCACGACGTACTATTCCCGAAGTACTATTCATGGGGTACAATTCACGGGATACTATTTACCCGAAAAATATATTTTTTTCTGTCCAAATTATTTTTGGTACATGAATATTATTCTTGAATTTTAATCCACAAAGAAGTATCATATTGACAATTTGGACGTTACTGATTTCTGAATAAATTAAAATTATAAATCTTTAAAATTTATCTTGAACTTGTTTTATTGAATTATAATGTCATTGTCATCATCCTCATGCTTATATTGTGATAAATGTCATCTTTGGCTTACGTGCATATATGGATTTGGTATGATTATGACCAGGAATTATTCGGTATAATCATGACCATAATGTGACGAATGATGTGGTGAAAGTCCTCAGTGGCCTGTAGTACATTGATGGACAGTTTTTGGTATGATTATGACCAGAGATTTTTTGGTATAATCATGACCATTGATGATTACACGAATATCCTTGGTCGTGGTGCAGGGATGATTCGATGTTATTTATTAAGCTGAGTCTCAGCGATAAAGTTGATGAAAAACTTTTTAAATCATAGAAGATAGTAGATTTTATGCTCTACTTGACTCTTCTAATGGATTGCTTGTTCCGCTGCAGTTAAACTTGTTGTCTATTATATATTCTATTAGTTTAACATTGTTGAAGTCTAATGATAATTTATTCTGCATTATCTCAGTCATAATATTTCTTACTAGGCTAGTTGAGCTCACCCTCTCTTTCACTGTTCTCTTCAGGAAATGAGAACATAACCGGGACTAGTCGGGGAACGGAGTGACGGTCCAGATGATAGCATTAGTAGTCCTCACTATTCTGTTAAATAATGTGATAATAAATGTAATAAGGACTCCATTGAGTGTGGATATTGTCTAGATGACAATATTCTAATTAAAACTTTTAGATTATGTTTTGTCGTATTTTACACGACTGTTTTATAATTAAGTTATTTTTTAATTTTGTACCACGTATCTGTCAACCCAAGATGGGTGATATATACCTGTTTTGGGGGCGTCAGAGTTGGTATCAAAGCTTATGGATATGATCCCTGGCTGAGATGTCAGACAAGAACTAAGAGGGGAGAGACGAGGAATTCCTTTGCTAGTATGACCTACCTAAGTTATTTTGTAATTAATTGGTCGGTCAGAGTATAGGGATAATATGTGGCATGTCAATGAACCCTTATTTTGAAACTATATTCTAAAATGATATCTGAAATACATGAGGTGAGAAATGGGAAAATCATGATAGTGAGGAAATAACCGGGAAGGTACAATCCAAAAAGAAAGCAAAGTATTCTCATCTCTTCGAACTACCAGGTAAGTAAATTTTGAGTATGAAATTTCATAAAGAGGGGAGATTGTGAGACCCCAAATTTTATAAAATGAAAATATTCAATTTTCTTATAATTATTCTATTTAGTAAATGGTTAATCTGATAAAAGGTTAAAGCTAAGGGTGATATTTAAATTTTTTTTCAAAGAAAGCAAGTTGTCATAAAATACCCGGTAGTTAAAGTACAGTAATACGCGTGATTGCATAGTAGCATACGGTATTAATTATTGATGCTTACGTTAGAAGTCACTCAGTTATACTCAATTATTGCTACAATAATTGCTGCATCATATCTCTCATATTATTGATTCAATTATTGTCATAATAGTATCATCTGTATAATATGTTATATTATTAAATCAATAATTGAGACGACAAAGTTATTCATATTATTATTTGCAATATTGACAATGTATAGAATTTCTGTCAAGGAGAGGTTAGATAATCTAATTACGCGTCAATAGGGAGAAATCCTTATCGGAAAGCCCCCTCTTTCCTGGGAACGACCTGGTTGTTAATTATTGTGAGTTATAATATTAATGATGAATAAGTTCGTGTTGATTAAAGATGAAATTGATAGTTCCATTGTGTGGGAACTATTAGTGTTAATGGAAATCGATATTTATTTCGATAATAATTGATGTCTGGAGGTTATACTGACCAATCGAGTAATTAACCGGATAAATGAGCAATTAATTGTTATTAATTCACATGCTTATAACTATGTGTTCACATGTGTGTACTATTGATTCACATGAGTTACTATTAGGGGAGTTGGTGCAAGATTGATAATACTTGTATGACTAAATTAAAAAGAGAGGTATAGATGAAGGTACTATACTGTAATTATTTTTTTTCACATGTTTAGAACTATTGAGTCACATAATTTACTATTGATTCACATAATTTACTATTAGGAGAGGTGGTGCAAGTTTGATAATACTTGCAGGACTAAGTTAAAAATGAAGAAAAAGAGGAAGGTATTATATTGTAATATTTCGAGCCCCAAAATGTGTAATTATCGAAACTATATTTTAATATAAATAGAAGCTCATTCTTGCTTCATTTCTCACCAATTCACTAAAGCTATAGAGTAATTATTATAGAGAGAAAGAAGAAGAGAAGTCTGCTACCTCACTATTCCAGTATCCAGTTTTCTTTTGAGGTAAGGGGTATTATTTCTTTCGTATTCATGAAGAGAGCTTCTGTTATTCCATTCTTTATTATTATGTTAGAATAACCTGTCCATGCGAAGAACTACATACATGGTGAAATTCTTCTATTATTCCATTCTTTATTATTCTGTTGGAATATCCTGTCTGTACGAATTACGCATGACCTGGTTCCATTCTTTATTATTCTGTTAGAATATCCTGTCTGTGCGTATTACGCATGACTTGGTTCTATTATTTATTATTCTGTTGGAATAACATGTCTGTGCGGTCTATCGCATGCCTGGTGAATTCATATATTTTTCCATTCTTTATTATTCTGTTGGAATAACCTGTCTGTGTGGATTACCGTATGCATGGTGAATGATCCTTTGTATTCATTCTTTATTAAATTATGGAAATGTTCTGTCTACGTGGATTACCGCATGGCGGGTAAAAATCTATTTGCAGTTTCGTATATTCTATTATACTCGTATGAGATATCATTTCTTTTGTACTGGTCATGGAATATCATTTTTTTGTATTTTTTTACGAGTTACTATTCAGGAGTTACTATTCACCCGATTGCTATTCACTCTAGTATTATTCACTTGGGTATTCGGGGCATTTTTCGTGTCAGAGAACTATTCACGAGTTACTATTCACGGGTTACTATTCACCCAAATTACTATTCATCCGAATATTATTCACTCAGGTATTTGGGGCACTTTTCATGTCGGAGTACTATTCACGACGTACTATTCCCGAAGTACTATTCATGGGGTACAATTCACGGGATACTATTTACCCGAAAAATATATTTTTTTCTGTCCAAATTATTTTTGGTACATGAATATTATTCTTGAATTTTAATCCGCAAAGAAGTATCATGTTGACAATTTGGACGTTACTGATTTCTGGATAAATTAAAATTATAAATCTTTAAAATTTATCTTGAACTTATTTTATTGAATTATAATGTCATTGTCATCATCCTCATGCTTATATTGTGATGAAAGTCATCTTTGGCTTACGTGCATATATGGATTTGGTATGATTATGACCAGGAATTATTCGATATAATCATGACCATAATGTGACGAATGATGTGGTAAAAGTCCTCAGTGGCCTGTAGTACATTGATGGACAGTTTTTGGTATGATTATGACCAGAGATTTTTCGGTATAATCATGACCATTGATGATTACACGAATATCCTTGGTCGTGGTGCAGGGATGATTCGATGTTATTTATTAAGCTGAATCTCAGCGATAAAGTTGATGAAAAACTTTTTAAATCATAGAAGATAGTAGATTTTATGCTATACTTGACTCTTCTAATGGATTGCTTGTTCCGCTGCAGTTAAACTTATTGTCTATTATATTCTATCAGTTTAACATTGTTGAAGGCTACTGATAATTTATTCTGCATTATCTTAGTCATAATATTTTTACTAGGCTAGTTGAGCTCACCCTTTCTTTCACTGTTCTCTTCAGGAAATGAGAATATAACCGGGACTAGTCGGGGAACGGAGTGACGGTCCAGATGATAGCATTAGTAGTCCTCACTATTCTGTTAAATAGTGTGATAATAAATGTAATGAGGACTCCATTGAGTGTGGATATTGTCTAGATGATAATATTCTTATTAAAACTTTTAGATTATGTTTTGTCGTATTTTACACGACTGTTTTATAATTAAGTTATTTTTTAATTTTGTACCACGTATCTGGCAACCCAAAATGGGTGATATATACCTGTTTTGGGGGCGTCAGAGTTGGTATCAAAGCTTAAGGATATGATCCCTGGCTGAGATGTGAGACAAGAACTAAAAGGGGAGAGACGGGGAATTCCTTTGCTAGTATGACCTACCTAAGTTATTTTGTAATTAATTGGTCGGTCAGAGTATAGGAATAATATGTGGCATGCCAATTAACCCTTATTTTGAAACTATATTCTAAAATGATATCTGAAATACATGAGGTGAGAAATGAGAAAATCATGATAGTGAGGAAATAACCGGGAAGGTACAATCCAAAAAGAAAGCAAAGTATTCTCATCTCTTCGAACTACCAGGTAAGTAAATTTTGAGTATGAAATTTTATAAAGAGGGGAGATTGTGAGACCCCAAATTTTATAAAATAAAAATATTCAAGTTTCTTATAATTATTCTATTTAGTAAATGGTTAATCTGATAAAAGGTTAAAGTTAAGTGTAATATTTAAATTTTTTTTCAAAGTAAGTAAGTTGTCATAAAATACCCGGTAGTTAAAGTACAGTAATATGCGTGATTGCATAGTAGCACACGGTATTAATTATTGATGCTTACGTAAGAAGTCACTCAGTTATACTCAATTATTGCTACAATAATTGCTGCATCATATCTCTCATATTATTGATTCAATTATTGTTATAATAGTATCATCTGCATAATATGTTATATTATTAAATCAATAATTGAGACGACAAAGTTATTCATATTATTATTTGCAATATTGACAATGTCTAGAATTTCTGTCAAGGAGAGGTTGGATAATCTAATTACGCGCCAATAGGGAAAAATCCTTATCGGAAAGCCCCCTCTTTCCTGGGAACGACCTGGTTATTAAATATTGTGAGTTATAATATTTATGATGAATAAGTTCGTGTTGATTAAAGATGAAATTGATAGTTCCATTGTGTGGGAACTATTAGTATTAGTGGAAATCGATATTTATTTCGATAATAATTGATGTCTGGAGGTTATACTGACCAATCAAGTAATTAACCAGATAAATGAGCAATTAATTGTTATTAATTCACATGCTTATAACTATGTGTTCACATGTGTGTACTACTGATTCGCATGATTTACTATTAGGGGAGTTGGTGCATGATTGATAATACTTGCATGACTAAATTAAAAAGGGAGGTATAGATGAAGGTACTATACTGTAATTATTTTTTTTCACATGTTTAGAACTATTGAGTCTCATAATTTACTATTGATTCACATGATTTACTATTAGGTGAGGTGGTGCAAGTTTGATAATACTTGCAGGACTAAGTTAAAAATGAAGAAAAAGAGGAAGGTATTATATTGTAATATTTCGAGCCCCAAAACGTGCAATTATCGAAACTATATTTTCATATAAATAGAAGCCCATTCTTGCTTCATTTATCACCAATTCACTAAAGCTATAGAGTAATTATTATAGAGAGAAAGAAGAAGAGAAGTCTGCTACCTCACTATTCCAGTATCCAGTTTTCTTTTGAGGTAAGGGGTATTATTTCTTTTTTTTTATTCATGAACAGAGCTTCTGTTATTCTATTCTTTATTATTATGTTAGAATAACCTGTCCATGCGAAGAACTACATACATGGTGAAATTCTTCTGTTATTCCATTCTTTATTATTCTGTTGGAATATCCTGTCTGTACGAATTACGCATGACCTGGTTCCATTCTTTATTATTCTGTTAGAATATCCTGTCTGTGCGTATTACGCATGACTTGGTTGCATTATTTATTATTCTGTTGGAATAACATGTCTGTGCGGTCTATCGCATGCCTGGTGAATTCATCTGTTTTTCCATTCTTTATTATTCTATTGGAATAACCTGTCTGTGTGGATTACCGTATGCATGGTGAATGATCCTTCGTATTCATTCTTTATTAAATTATGGAAATGTTCTGTCTACGTGGATTACCGCATGGCGGGTGAAAATCCATTTGCAGTTTCGTATATTCTATTATACTCGTATGAGATATCATTTCTTTTGTACTGGTCATGGAATATCATTTTTTTGTATTTTTTTACGAGTTACTATTCATGAGTTACTATTCACCGATTGCTATTCACTCTAGTATTATTCACTTGGGTATTCAGGGTATTTTCCGTGTCGGAGTACTATTCACGAGTTACTATTCACGGGTTACTATTCACCCAAATTACTATTCATCTGAATATTATTCACTCAGGTATTTGGGGCACTTTTCATGTCGGGGTACTATTCACGAGGTACTATTCCCGAAGTACTATGCATGGGGTACAATTCACGGGATACTATTTACCCGAAAAATATATTTATTTTCTGTCCAAATTATTTTTGGTACATGAATATTATTCTTGAATTTTAATCCACAAAGAAGTATCATGTTGACAATTTGGACGTTACTGATTTCTAAATAAATTAAAATTATAAATCTTTAAAATTTATCTTGAACTTGTTTTATTGAATTATAATGTCATTGTCATCATCCTCATGCTTATATTGTGATGAAAGTCATCTTTAGCTTACGTGCATATATGGACTTGGTATGATTATGACCAGGGATTATTCGGTATAATCATGACCATAATGTGATGAATGATGTGGTGAAAGTCCTCAGTGGCCTGTTGTACATTGATGGACAGTTTTTGGTATGATTATGACCAGAGATTTTTCGGTATAATCATGACCATTGATGATTACACGAATATCCTTGGTCGTGGTGCAGGGATGATTCGATGTTATTTATTAAGCTGAGTCTCAGCGATAAAGTTGATGAAAAACTTTTTAAATCATAGAAGATAGTAGATTTTAAGCTCTACTTGACTCTTCTAATGGATTGCTTGTTCCACTGCAGTTAAACTTGTTGTCTATTATATTCTATCAGTTTAACATTGTTGAAGGCTAATGATAATTTATTCTGCATTATCTTAGTCATAATATTTCTTACTAGGCTAGTTGAGCTCACCCTTTCTTTCATTGTTCTCTTCAGGAAATGACAACGTAGCCGGGACTAGTCGGGGAACGGAGTGACGGTCCAGATGATAGCATTAGTAGTCCTCATAATTCTGTTAAATAGTGTGATAATAAATGTAATGAGAACTCCATTGAGTGTGGATATTGTCTAGATGACAATATTCTTATTAAAACTCTTAGATTATGTTTTGTCGTATTTTACACGACTGTTGTATAATTAAGTTGTATTTGAATTTTGTACCATGTATCTGGCGACCCAAGATGGGTGATGTATACCTATTTTAGGGGCATCACACAAACTATATAGGTTCATATCAATTTCGGTAACATTTCGGTTTACCGACGGCTTTATCGGGTAATTATCGAGTTTATTGTTAATAGAACTCTATTTTGTAGTTAAATTTTATTCTGGACAATTTAAATACCAGTCATATTATTTTTTAATGACTTATACTAATTTTTAAACAATTGTTATAATTTATCATGATTTTTCAAACACTAGAATCATTATTAAATATTTAAATATTAAATAATTCTATTATCATTAATATTAAAATATTAATGAAACCATTGCCAAAATATTAAAGTTATTTATAATAACTCAAAATATTTTTAAAACATTAGTATTACCCTTAAATGATTTTTAAAACATTTAAAATTATTTTTAAATAATTACCATTAATATTAAAGTATTAATAAAATTTACCTTTAAATATTAAAAGTTATATTTTATAACTTAAAATATTTTTAAACTCTTTATTTTCATTTAAAATGATTTTTGCATTATTAAAATCTTTTTAAACTAATTTATTTAATATAATTATTAAATAAATCTAATATCATTAATATTAAATAATTAATAAAATTTACTTTAAAATATTAAAAGTTATGCTTTATAACTTAAAATATTTTTAAATACTTTATTATCATTTAAAATAATTTTTAATATAATAAAAGCATTTATTTAAAATATTTTTTAAATAAATTAAATATCAATAATATTCAAATAAATATTAATATTTATGAAAAATATGCCAAATTATTAAAAGTTAATTTTTATAACTTAAAATAAATTTTAAAACTAATTTTGTAATTTTCAGAAATTATTTTCTATTTTTAAATGATTTTTAGAAATTAAAATAAATAAAATTATTAAATCTGTCGCTATACCATTTAGCGATAGAAAGTGTCGCTTTAGGTGTTCTTGAGTCTCAAGAACTTTCTTAACCAATGATTGAGTGGCTCAGTTTGACCAACATTAATTCTTAATCTATGATGTTTTTGGACAAACTTAGGCTCAAATCTTGTAGCAATAGTGTAATACTACAAGTATCTAACCATTTATGGAACAAAACATAACACATGAGCAAGATCTAAGGCCTTAAACAAGCTGTTCTATATTTTCTGGGTTACCCAAAAATGAAGAATAGACCGAGCATACTACTTTGGGCTTCCACTACTTGTTGTACAAGTGATGTTCTAGTGATCTAATGCTTCCAGATTGTAACCAACATATAGATGAAGAGATCTATTACAAAGAATCCATATAACAACAACACAGAAAGCAGATCTATGCCGGTTAAAGTATGTCAGAGATCATGTTCATCAGTTTTCTAGGTTACCCAGAAAACTGATTTCATAATCGTCCAGCCTTCTTTGACCAGCTACTACATTCACCCAATTTGATGTTTATGTGATCTAAAGACATTAGAATGTAGCCTAAATAACATACTACAACGTAGATGTAAGAACCATAACAGATCATCAAAGCATTGCCAGATCCAAGCCCTTAAACTTCTCGTCAGGCGTTTCTGGGTTACCCAGAACTTGTTCAGTTATGGTCGATCAACGATGTTTGACCACCCATAACTTTCAAACTGTAACAGATCTGACCCTGATTCGAGTCCCAGATCAAAGATCTCATAGCATACTACATGTTCAAACATTTAAACAACCAAAAACACAAACAAAATGAGATTTATAAGGTCTGACATTCGGTTGTCAGACTTCATTTTAAAATTTTCTAGATTTTTTAAAACATCAAATTCGTGCATATAAATGTTATGGATTTACTATCTAGCAACCCAGATCACCTAGTTACACTACGTACACCATGTTTTAACATAAAAACATAACTTTTATCATAGCATTAACGATCATATTTCTAAGGTTAGGTTTATACCTCTTTTGAACAAATTCTTGATCCTATGCTCTTGACCTGATCTTGATGTTCTGGGGACTTACTAAGAGACTGAAATGCTAAAGATTTTCGTGGGTTTAGAGAGAGGAGGTCTAAGTTAAGTGTTTGGTGATCAAATGGCTTAATTTATGAACTTTTCTCTCTTGTCCCTTGTATATTTGGTGGATGCAATGAATTTGGCTGGTGAAAGTGACTGATATTTTTGGTTTATAGGCACATGGCTAAGCTAGGGTTGTTCAACAACTAAAGTTTTGACAACCTCTACAAGCTATCTATTAAATAATGCAAGAAGGGCAATTATGTCATTTGGCTTCCACTTTTAATGCCAAACTTGGCATTTCATTCCAACCCTTAGGGTTTAACCCTAAGGTTTTATAACTTCATTTTCTAAAATTTTGTAATTAGGGCTAAAATAGAAATTTTAGTTTCTTAAAAATGTGAATTAGGGTTCCCTAATTAAATTAGGTTTCCTAATCACTTCGGACTTGTAAATTAGGTTTAGGTGTACTAATTAACATTAAGCTTTATAATTTAGCGATTAGAGTTTTAGTTTAGTAATTAAGGTTTGCGTAATTAAGGTTATAATCTAATACTTATCATTAATCATATAACACAATCATTAAACATTCTTGAACTCGAATTTGACTTTTGAACTAGGGTTTTCTAATACTACACCAATATTGACTAACCATTATCACTCTACACATACAGTACATATTTATAACACTGAAATATAATTAATATAATATTATTATTCTCATTCCTTATTCAAAATTCAGAATTAGGGTTTTGATTTCATATCTGGCATAACTTTTATATATACCATTATTAATTAAGTTAAAATAATTAACTTAACAAATATAATAAAATAATTATTATAATAATCCTAATAATCATATCCTATATACAATTATCCTATTTTCATGGAAAATAAATAATAAAATATTTTTACAACAAAATTAATTTATTATAAAAACATAATTTATAATGATCAATAATTCCTTTAAAAAATATATACATACACTTTATCTCGCACTTATTCCCACCCTCCCTTATACGCAAAATTTCTTATTTAATTGTATTGAAAATATTGAGTTATTACATTCACTCTCCCTTATAAGGATTCTTTCCCCGGAATCACCGTTTCAAAACTTATAGACACTTGGGCAAATAGTATACACAGTCATTTCAAGTAGATCTCGATCAGATTCGATCGAACTGATCATTAACTATTCAGTATAAAGCTTGTTTATCTGATTATATAAAAAATTGATTTCTAATAGAACTCAAATTTTTCCTTCAAGTTTTCTTTATAAAATAATTTATTATATATATATATATATATATATATATATAAATCATATATAAGAAAATAAAATTTATTCGAATAATACCTGGAGCTCCATCCCCGACTGCTACGGTATCCTGAACTGTTATGTTGAAGACACTTGCGGTTGATTTTGTTGGTTTGCTTATTGAAGTTGGTCCCGTTATCGTCAGTGTTCCGCTGCCTCTCCCCGTTTTCACGCTTCCTGAATCTGTAAGGCCCCCAAATTCAGGTACTTGAAACCCGAACTCGGTGCTTTACGATACCATTTCTATGAGCGAAATAATACTAATAATAATAACAGTAATATAAAAGTCAAACTTAATTTACATAATTATCAGAGTCTGAATTCCAAGTACGTAACCTTTAAACATTCATTACAACCCGTGATAAATAATTAATATCATTGTCTTACTAATAGTTAACTATTACATACATAACACCAACTTATTCTGCAACATTCCCTTTCCCTTTGTTCTTAGCAGAGCTTTCTGGTCGTTCACACTTTGCTGAAAACATTTAAATTAAGCAAGGATGAGCATTTGAGTGCCCAACAAGTAATAGCAAATATATATATAAGCTAAATGGATTTAAATGTTTTCTTTATACTACCCTTGTACAACGATTTCAATAGTTGTGAAGTAATCTGTACCAATAATAATAACATAACAACCTTCTTTCAAATTTTTGAAACTACGTAATGACTATATATAGGGTTAAGGTGACTGATGAGTGAGTTTTATACACATAAATTGGATACATTCGGGCTTATTTCATTGTTGTTCTCAACTCTTTTAGAATATTTTTTAAGTGTTTGTGTCCATTCATGCATGTTTTACATTGTTTTGTAGGAATTGAGACAAAAGTTACTTGGATCGACGTTCGGGGTAGCTAGATTCGCGTTTTCGGCTTACCATTTACATAGCAGTTACTTCAGAGCCAATTTGAGTATTACTACGGACCTTATTTCGAAAAACTTAAAGAATGAAAGTTGTAGATCTACTTCTCCTCTTTCCGGATCATCTTGAATCATTGAAATCGGAGTTCGGACGAAGAAGTTATGACCATTTTTCCAAAGGACGTCGGAGCAGAAAATGTTAGAAAAAGTGGCAGTGTCGGGGCGCTAATTTCAAGGTAATTTACAGCGCCGGGGCGCTATAAGGCAGAATACCAGCATCGAGCCCAGCGCTGGGGCGCTGGGAAAAGGCTTGGTGATGGCCTGGACGCGTTTTGGGCGAAATTTGACACCTTTTTGACTTCAAATTGGATTGGGTTTGTTCCTAACCTAAAAATTTGACTTGTAACCTATAAATATATGATGGGAGGCATAAAATAAAGGGAGATTACATAGCTTAGACTAGATTAAACACTCCATTAGATTAGACATTAACCCTAGTTCTTATTAGTTTTAGAGATTGAAACAACTTGGAGATCATTGAAGATCAAGAGCAAGAGCAAGAGGGGAGCATCAGATTTGCTGACAACAGATTCTATTATCTTCTCTTATCATACTTTTATCTTTTAATGTCTATTCAATTGTGGATTCTTGGTTTTAATTCATTAATTATGAACTAACTCTTTTATTAAGATTTCAATTGAACTTTTTATGGCTATAAATTAGTTATTTGATTTATTCTAATTATTTGTGTTGAAGTGAATTGTTCATCTTGCTTTGAGCTTATTGATTAATTATCTGATCAATAATTACCGTGTTACTCTAGAAGGAATTGGAAAAGGAATTCTAGGGTTAGAACTGGGCTTGGTGACATATGACTTAGTTATTTGCACAGTGAATAATTAGGTTTGTGAATAGAATGAGAATATCTATTTGCCGCATGTAACATAAGAGGAATTGGGTTTGTAGCGAGTTTAATTTAATTATTTTGGATAGAGATATATCAAAATTAATCTGGGTTAAATAGAAGGCAATTGATCACTCGAGAGAGGGCTTTTGGCATTTGAGAATTCCTGTTAACAATTCAGTAGATATAATAATTGGGATAGTTGAATAATTGATTTATAATTCATAATTAGGGATATTGGAGTCTTAATTCTTATTTATCTGAATTCCATCAATTCTTAGTTGTTTATTTGCTTTCTTTTAGAATAATCTTTTTGTTTTGTTTAATTTAGTTTTCTTAAATCTAGAAATCACAATTATTGGTTGTTTAAATAAAATTGATTTGGTTAAGAGTTAGTATTTGGTAATTTTTATTAAATAATTCATCGTGGGAACGATACTCTACTTTCACTTTATTACTTGTTGACCGTGTATACTTGCACGTATTCATTGATTGCGAAATCAATCAACAAGTTTTTGGCGCCGTTGCCGGGGAATTAATTTAATAATTATTTACCAATATTAATTTCAATCAAATTAGTCTTAATTTAAACATTTTTATTTTTATTTTTATTTCTCATTCTCTTCCTATATTTCTCTCTTTTTAGGTACCATGGATGACTTTGCGTATCAATGGCCATACACGAACATGACTCAACCACGGGGAGCGGAGATTGACAGACTCAAGAAACTTTCTGCATTATCAGCACAGATGGAGACACTTTCGAGGAAGCTTGAAGCTTTTGAAACTCAACGTTGTCAAAGTGTGGCGGTTACTTGTGATTATTGTGCTGGAAATCATATGAGTCATCAATGCGCCATCAGTTTCGAGCCGGTACAGTATAGTGGTGATTACCCCAACAGTTATGTCTATCCCAACAACTATCATCAGGATTGGGGGTATCACCCGAATTTTTCATGGAGTAACAATCAAGATCAATTTTATGCTCCAAGTCCAACATACCCACCAGATTTCTCGTGTCCACCTCCACTACAACAGGAAGAACATTCAAATTGGGAGGAAGCCTCGGAAAAATTCATTAGAGCTTCTGACAAAAGGAACGAGGACCAAGACAAAAGATTTAATCAAATAGAGCTGTATTTGCAAAGCCAAGGGGCATCGTTAAAGAATCTAGAAAATCAATTGGGACAGATAGCACATGTGTTGAACAACCGTCCTCAATACACTTGGCTCTATGACATGGATGACGAGACTGATGATGAGCCTGAACCAAATCTACAATCGGATGTGCCAAATGATATTGATGTTGAAAGAGAGGAAAGACTTGGAGACCAACAAAAAGAGATCGGCAAAGATCTAACTTTGAGTACCAACGAAGATGAGCCAATTTTGTTAGTGTCCCATGTACCTTCTCCACCAAAGTTCAAGAATCTGGTTAGATTTGCAAAACAATGTCCGCTAGGTAGTCATGTCGTCGGCAAAGTTCTTTGTGACATAAGAGCTAGTACAACTGTGGAGTCATGGTGGGTTGAAAAGGAGAAGATAGAGGACGAGCCCACTGCGTTTGACAAGCTTCCATGCCATAATTTGATCACAAACACAATGGGAAAAGCACCTAGTGGTTTGTCGTACTTAATGGGGATCCTATCTAAAAAGATCATGATAGGTGACTTAAACTCAATGGCCATTACAATTGGGAACCTCCCAAAAGTTACATTATTTCCGATGGATGGAGGGTTCCTCAATTTTCAAAGGGGAATTGGATAGAGAAGTGAAGAAGTCAGGCTGAGACTATAAAACAAGCGCTTATTGGGAGGCAACCCAAGTTTAATTTTTATTTTTAGTTTTTATTAAGTTTTATATTAGTAGTTTTGAATTTGCATTTATTTAGGATTTAATAAAATTGCTTCTATCATTGTTTTACAGGTTATTCAAGTCAAATTCAAGTGTGGTGTCCAATTTGTCCATGTCCCTAGCCTATTCTCCAAACTTAGCGGACAAGGAGGAAGATTGCTATATTTTTAGGGAAGTCCTCTACTTTACTTTTTATATTTCATCCATTGAGGACAATGTCTAGTTTAAGTTTGGGGGCATTTTAGTGTCGTATTGCATATAGTTAGTTATCTGCATAGTAGTTCTTTTTTTTTTTGTGTGTGTTAGCATTGTGTTTTTTTTAGGTTGCATATAGTACATGGTAGTTATTGGAATATTCATATATAGGTTATATTAGTATATGTTCATGTAGTATAATTGTATTTTTTTTTTGCATGAATCTGTGTGATCGGTTGGTGTGATTTTAGCTCGGCCTATGATAAGATTGGTATTAATTGTTAACTTGAACAATGTTGATAATTGATGATGAGTTCTAATTTTAATCATGATGATAATCTGAGCCTGTCTGAAACTTATGTAACCGGTTAGCACTTAAAGTTTAACTGTTTTAATCCACTTGGTTCAAGGGTTTCATAATTTGTTTCTGGGGGAAAATCTTGGTTAAAATTTAAGGAAATTAATGAACTGGCGGTAAAGGTTGGAATGACGTAAAAGCTTGAGTTTGGGGGAATCTATGGGGTATATATATACAAAATGAAAATGAAAAAAAAAGAGAAAAAATGATGAAAAGAAAAAAAAATAGAAAATCCAGAAAAAGAAAAAAAAAGAGAATAAACACCGTGGCATGCTTGTCTAGTTTTGTGGCCTTTGTTACTTGAGTAAGTAAGCCCGAGGGGATTGTCTTTACACCTAGCGCCCTAAGGTCTTAATGACTTGGGAGTCATTGGTCGAAAGCTCGTTAAGGTAGCACTGAAAAGCCTAAGGGAATAAGACATTGCACAGCCATGAGAAAAAAAAATGAATAAAACACGAGAAAGAGCAAAAATGCCCTCGTGATTGAATAAAAGTATAAATAAATCTTGTATTTACCCTTAGACTTGGTAATTGCTTAGTTTTAACCGGAGTTGTCATGTTCACAAAAATAATTGAATTGGAACTGAAATTTTCCTTCTAAGAAGTTTGTTATGTGATTATCTTGAATTGTGATTGGTTAGAATGGTTAACAAGCACACACACACAACATGGGTGATGACAGGTTTGGATTGACTAATTAGTTAGAGTTATGGATTTTGACTTGATTGGATATATTGTTTGAGTACCAATGGTATCTTTGAGGCCTGTTGCTATATATCATACTGATTTATTACTACGTTCGTAGGTATATTATAAAGTAGATCATGCATATGCATTCATGTAGTTGAGTTAGTTTGTTTATTTTTAGTTCTTTTGTATTTTTGCTTGAGGACAAGCAAATATTTAAGTTTGGGGGTATTTGATGAGTGAGTTTTATACACATAAATTGGATACATTCGGGCTTATTTCATTGTTGTTCTCAAGTCTTTTAGAATAGTTTTTAAGTGTTTGTGTCCATTCATGCATGTTTTACATTGTTTTGTATGAATTGGGACAAAAGTTACTTGGATCGACGTTCGGGGTGGCTAGATTCGCGTTTTCGGCTTACCATTTACATAGCAGTCACTTCAGAGCCAATTTGAGTATTTCTACGGACCTTATTTCGAAAAACTTAAAGAATGAAAGTTGTAGATCTACTTCTCCTCTTTCCGGATCATCTTGAATCATTGAAATTGGAGTTTGGACGAAGAAGTTATGACCATTTTTCCAAAGGACGTCGGAGTAGAAAATGTTAGAAAAAGTGGCAGCGCCGGGGCGCTAATTTCAAGGTAATTTACAGCGCCGGGGCACTATAAGGCAGAATACCAGCGTCGAGCCCAGCGCTGGGGCGCTGGGGAAAGGCTTGGTGATGGTCTGAACGCGTTTTGGGCGAAATTTGACACCTTTTTGACTCCAAATTGGATTGGGTTTGTTCCAAACCTAAAAATTTGACTTGTAACCTATAAATACATGATGGGAGGCATAAAATAAAGGGAGATTACATAGCTTAGACTAGATTAAACACTCCATTAGATTAGACATTAACCCTAGTTCTTATTAGTTTTGGAGATTGAAACAACTTGGTGATCATTGAAGATCAAGAGCAAGAGCAAGAGGGGAGCATTAGATTTGCTGACAACAGATTCTATTATCTTCTCTTATCATACTTTTATCTTTTAATGTCTATTCAATTGTGGATTCTTGGTTTTAATTCATTAATTATGAACTAACTCTTTTATTAAGATTTCAATTGAACTTTTTATGGCTATAAATTAGTTATTTGATTTATTCCAATTATTTGTGTTGAAGTGAATTGTTCATCTTGCTTTGAGCTTATTGATTAATTATCTGATCAATAATTACCGTGTTACTCTAGAAGGAATTGGGAAAGGAATTCTAGGGTTAGAACTGGGCTTGGTGACATGTGACTTAGTTATTTGCACAGTGAATAATTAGGTTTGTGAATAGAATGAGAATATCTATTTGCCGCATGTAACATAAGAGGAATTGGGTTTGTAGCGAGTTTAATTCAATTGTTTTGCATAGAGATATAACAAAATTAATCTGGGTTAAATAGAAGGCAATTGATCACTCGAGAGAGGACTTTTGGCATTTGAGAATTCCTGTTAACAATTCAGTAGATATAATAATTGGGATAGTTGAATAATTGATTTATAATTCATAATTAGGGATATTGGAGTCTTAATTCTTATTTATCTGAATTCCATCAATTCTTAGTTGTTTATTTGCTTTCTTTTAGAATAATCTTTTTGTTTTGTTTAATTTAGTTTTCTTAAATCTAGAAATCACAATTATTGGTTGTTTAAATAAAATTGATTTGGTTAAGAGTTAGTATTTGGTAATTTTTATTAAATAATTCATCGTGGGAACGATACTCTACTTTCACTTTATTACTTGTTGACCGTGTATACTTGCACGTATTCATTGATTGCGAAATCAATCAACAGTGACATACTATGAACATTGTTTTCAATTTTCGAATAGGTTAAACAGAACTTCATCTGTAAACCGTCATAACTTACGGGCACGGGGGTGATCAGTCCGTTGTACCCTGCATTGATCAATAAGACATGCAAGAACGAGGGTATCGTTCACTCTGTCCGCCTTGGGCGCATAGAAGTTTTCCCGTGTAGGGATGTTCATACTTGTCTGGGTTCCAAATCAAAGATTTTAGTGATATAAAAGTTGCAGTGTGTAGCCAACATGTAATAGAGTATATCTATCACATTATATCACAATAACAACAACAGATCAAGCAGATACGATCCGGTCAAACCCTGTCAGAACTCACACTCATAAGCTTTCTGGGTTACCCATAAAGCGTATGTTATGATCCTCCTACCTGATTTGAACGGCCACTGTAATAATCCGATTTGATGTTTAGGTGTTCTAATAGCAGTGTTCTGTAGTTAAACTAACACACTACAACATGGTTACAAGAACATAATCAAAACAAGAAACCACTAACAGATCATGGCTTGACAAAATCTTGTCAGGCACTGATTTTGAGTTTCTGGGTTACCCAGAAACTCTTTGGTCAAGCTCGGTCAACGGTTTTTGACCATGAATATCTAACATCCTAAGCATGATCTGGTCTTGATACAAGTTCTAGATCACAGACCTCATAACACATTACATGTTCAAACATTAAAAACACAAAAATCATTAACAACCAGAGATCTACGGGGCCTGACATTCGGTTGTCAGTCAACATAATAATTTTTTTCCAGATTTTAAATGCACCAAATCCGAGCCTATAGATGTTATGGATCTAACATCCATCAACCCAGATCATCATTAGACACTACTAACAACATATTCTAACACTTCAACATAACATCTAACAACAGAAAATTGGACATATTTTTAAGTAGGGTTTTATACCTTTCTTTGATCCAATTTCTGATTCTGGCCTTTGATTTTGTTAGTGGATTTTGTGGGGCTTGATTTGGGGACTGGTTTAGCAAATATTTTCATAGGTCTTGAGCATGAGAGAATTTGGTTGAGTGTTTGAAAAAAAATGGCTAACAAATGCATTCTTTCTCTCTCTTAATCTATTTATACTACATGTATGCAATGAATTTGGATAAGCTAGAGCTGATGTGCTGGTGTTGTAGCCCATATCTAGGTTAGGGAAATGATGACTTGCAAGATATGGATAAGATTTGCAAGAAACCTATCCAAAAATGGTATTTTAGTAAATTAACAAAAGATTTTAAGGGTATTTTTGTCCATGATGCTTGAATCTAGGTTAAAATCAATAGATCTTATACCTTAAGATTTCCCAAATAATTTCTAGGGTTTGAAAAATTAAGATTAAAGTTCAACAAAATTTTAATTATAACTTACTAATTAAAATTTCGGGTTTTTAAATAATTAGGGTTTTCTAAAAATTAATTAGGATTTTTAAATTATAATTTGGGTTTACCTAATTAATCAATTAACATAAAATATATAACACAGTTAAATAACCGTCTTAAACCCATAATTGATTTTCAAATTAGGGTTTTCCCTATTAAAATTAGGGTTTAACCAATTAATATAAGGGTTTTGAAATTAAACATATAATTAACCAATCATCATCAATACGTACATACAGTACATATTTATAGCACTGAAAAATCAAAATATAATTAATATTACATTGTTATTCTCATTTCTTGACAATAATCCAAAATTAGGGTTTGGATTCCATATCTGATTTATTCATCATATTTAACCTTAATAATTAAGGTAAAATAATTAACTTAATAATATGTACAAAAACTCATATAATAAAATAATTATTATATTTATTCTAAAAATCACTCCATATATTATTTAAATAATATATGAATATATTTTCATAGAAAATAGTTAATAAAAACATTTCTTCTATAAAGTTAATTATTATAAAAATATACTTTATAAAAATTAATAATTCTAAAATAACTTTATTTGTAAATATTTATGTAATAAATATATTTTTATTTACCACATAATTACATATACAAATTATCTTGTACAAATCCTTAAAAAAAAATTATACACAAAATTTCTGATTTATTTATATAAAAAATATCGGATTGTTACATTCACCCTCCCTTATAAAGATTCCGTCCCCGGAATCACCGTTTTAAAACCTATACATACACTGGTACATAGCATACACAATCATTGCAATTAGATCTCGATCAACTTTGATCGAACTGATCTTTAACTATTCACATAAAGCTTGTCTTTCTGATTAAACGGGAACTTGATTTCTAAAAGAACTCAAATTCCTCCCTCAAAATTTCTTTAGAAATAATTTACTATATATATGAAAATCATGTATATAAGAAAATAAAAGTTATATGGATAATACCTGGAGTTCCAGACCAGCTGCTGCCGTATCCTGGACCGTCATCTTGAAAACCCTCGCCGTTGATTTTGTTGGTTTGTTTGATGAAGTTGGTTCGGTGATTGCTAAAGTCCCGCTGCCTGTGCCAGTGTTCACACTACCTGCCTCCACCCTCCTCTTCGGACAATCTTTCACCCTGTGCTCTGTCGATCCGCACAGAAAACATCCACTATTCATCCTAGGATTGGGACAGTTGGGAGAGATATGGCCCTCCTGCCCGCACTTGTAGCACACGAACTTCCCCTTCAAATATTCTCCAGAGTGGTTCTTTCCACAAGTCTTACACTGTACCGCTGGCTACTTAACTCCCTCTTGTTTGACCTGCACACTTCCAAAACTGCTCACCTTCCTCTTTCCATCTCCACTCTTGCTCCCACTATTAATTCCTACCTTCCCAGCTCCTTCGGTCTTACCCTTATTCTTCCTCTCCTTGTTGTAAAGGCTCATGGCCTCACTTCCCTCCTCAGGTATGATTTCCTTCTCCATGAGTGCTGCAAATGTTGGGATCTACAACACTGACACCTTGTTGTAGAGCCAGGGTTTTAATCCAAGCTCAAACCTCCTCGATTTCCTAGCCTCGGTATCAACTTAATGCGGGGCAAACCTAGCTAACTCATTGAATTTGGCGGCGTATTCAGACACCGTCATATTCTCCTGCTTCAATTCTAAAAATTTAACCTCCATCCTCGCCTGCATACTAGGTGAAAAATAGTTTTCGAAAAACAAGGTTTTAAACCTATCCCATGTGACTACACCTTCTCCTACCCTCGCCTGATTCGCCTCCCACCAAAAATTTGCGTCACCCTTCATCATGTAGGTGGCAAAAGCAGTCTTCTGCCCTTCATCTACCCTGGCTATTACGAACGCCTTCTCAATCTCTTTAACCCAAGTTTGGGCTTCAACAGGGTCAGTTGTACCTTTAAATTCTGGTGGTCCTACAGCCTTAAAGTCTTTGAAGTTCGCTAAGCGGTTGTCCGACTGATTCCCAACGACTGATATTCCCTGTTGCATAGCCTAAGCTATCATGTTCGCAAAATTCTGCATCAGGTTTGCTTGTTGTTGTCCCTCAACGTTATTGACAGATTCTTCTGCCCTTTGGTTGCGAGTTTGACGTCTTGGCGGCATTATCTGATAAAATTATAAATTTAACTTACATTCTAAACCTTATCATATAAGTTTAATATTTTAAACTTGTTTCATTACTCAAACATAGATTTATATTTATTTAACGAATATTTTACATAGCATAGCACATAATGCTTTAAACATCAGGTATCCCTTTGTGACTACAAAAGTCGGGATTCGCTTCTACTACTTGCACGAAAGTTCTTAGAATATTACATTACACAGACATACTAAACACACCTATTACATTAAATACACCTACACAACAACACCTATACTACCTATTTATTACACTTTTTTTTTCTTGGACAACATTTCGCTTGATGACCTTCTAATCCACAGATAAAACATGCTCCTGATTTATAGTCAGGATAATATAGAGTAGTATATCCTTCATAACCGCAAAGGTAACATATTCTTTTCCCTTTCTTCTTATCAGGTTTTCCTAAGTCCTGGTCTCCTATCTTTCTTTTCCCCTTCTTGCTCGGAGCTGCACACGAAGTGTTGCTTGTGGCTCCCATCTGATCAATTTGGATTTTAAGCTTATCTTATTCTTCCATTGTTTCTATTAACGCCTGATGCAACTGACTATTCAATATCTTTTCTATCTCCCACAATCTTTCCAGAGAAGAAACCTTGTTCTTCAGATCCTGCACCTCCGTTGATGCTTGGTCAACTTCAACCTTATTGTCCGAATCACTATCTGTCAGCTCCACCATCTCCGGATCTTGTACTACATTTTCTACGATAACCACATCGTCTGAGTTGTTTTCATCGTGAGCTTCTACTTCAGCTATCGGCTTTGATATTAGCTCGGGTGTATGGGTTTGATCCTTCTCCATGCTATATGCATATAACAAACCTTTTCCACTAGACATCTACACACACAAATTATCCTGATTAGCATATAGTATATATATACAGTAAATAAGAGTTTTATATAAGTTATCTTTTATTTTATTTGATGATGAATTTATTCAATTCATATCTTGTTAAACTCTATATGAGTTATTAGGTTATAGCCTAAGGTCTAGCCCACCTAAGGTTTTTAACCCTAAGCTCTGATACCAACCTATAAGGCCCCTAAATTTGGGTACTTGAAACCCGAACTCGGTGCTTTACGATACCATTTCTATGAGCGAAATAATACTAATAATAATATTAATAATATAAAAGTCAAACTTAATTTACATAATTATCAGAGTCTGAATCTCAAGTACGTAACCTTTAAACATTCATTACAACGCATGATAGATAATTAATATCATTGTCTTACTAATAGTTAACTATTACATACATAACACCAACTTATTCTGCAACCTTCCCTTTCCCTTTGTTCTTAGCAGAGCTTTATGGTCGTTCACACTTTGCTGAAAATATTTAAATTAAGCAAGGATGAGCATTTGAGTGCCCAACAAGTAATAGCAATTATATATATGCTAAATGGATTTAAATGTTTTCTTTATACTACCCTTCTACAACGATTTCAATAGTTGTGAAGTAATCTGTACTAATAATAATAACATAACAACCTTCTTTCAAATTTTTGAAACTATGTAATGACTATATATAGGGTTAAGGTGACATACTATGAACATTGTTTTTAATTTTTGAATAGGTTAAACAGAACTTCATCTGTAAACCGTCATAACTTACGGGCATGGGGGTGATCAGCCCGTTGTACCCTGCATTGATCAATACGACATGGAAGAACGAGGGTATCGTTCACTCCGTCCGCCTTGGGTGCATAAAAGTTTTTCAATGTAGGGATGTTCATACTTGTCTAGGTTCCAAATCAAAGGTTTTATCTTGTTCAACAATAATCTATAATTCAACATATACATATACGGGTAATTGACAAAGGTATATCAACATGTGATTAAATACAATGATTATCCAAGTGGGGACACTTGTATAACCATTTATAGAAATTAACGAACAGAATATAAATCTGAATTATCATATACTAACATGTTGATAATCAATGAGCGTATATAATATAAAGTTAATAATCTGTATATTAATAATATAATTTCATAAATACTCTTACTCATGTCCATTGCATAAAGAAAATGCAAAGGTAAGATACTTGCTTGATGCGCTGCTTACAGTTTGTAATTTAGATTTATCGCTTATCTCATGACCTATCATTAATAAGATCGTTCGTTCGATTAGAATAACATACTATAACACATACCACTGCTTATTACAGTCAGCACATACCCTAATCATATTGGCACATATGTTTAATAACCATTGAATCACAAATAATCACTTATTTAATCACATTATCTAAGTCCAGATCAATTTCTGAAATATGTAGGTGTACCGACAACTTTATCGGGTAATTATCGAGTCTAAGACTATGTACTGTAACTTAGTATCAATCATATTATTTTTAAATGATTCAGTATAATTTTAAAATATTTATTATGATTTATCATGAATTTTCAAACATCAGAATCATTTTTAAATGATTTAAATACTAATCAATTCTATTATCATTAATATTTATTCAATGTTAAACTATTAATGAAATAATTTCCAAAATATTAAAGTTATTTATAATAACTTGAAATACTTTTAAAGTATTAATATTACTCTTAAATGTTTTTTAAAACATTTAAAATCATTTTTAAGTAATTATCATTAATATTAAAGTATTAATGTTATATTTATCAAAATATTAAAAGTCATTAAGTATAACTTAAAATATTTTTAATTCATTTATATCCCTTTTACATGATTTTTAAATTAATAAAACTATTTATAAACTATTTATTTAATATAATTATTAAATAAATTTAATATCATTAATAATAACTTAATAATCATTAATATTTAATTATTAATGAAATTATTCTTTAAAAATTAAAAGTTATGTTTTATAACTTAAAATATCTTTAAACACTTTATTTCCACTTAAAATGATTATTATAATATTAAAATCATTTTTAAACTAAATTATTTAATATAATTATTAAATAACTTTAATATTATTAATAATAATTAATTAATGAAATTTACCTTTAAATATTAAAAGTTATATTTTATAACTTAAAATATTTTTTAAATACCTTATTATTATTTAAAATGATTTATAATATAATAAAATCATTTTTAATTAATTTATTTAATTCATTTAGTAAATAACTTAACTATCATTAATATTAATTTATTAATGAAATTTATCACAAAATATTAAAAGTAATTAAAAATAACTAAAAATATTTTCTTATATCATAATATAATTTTAAATGATTTTTCAAGTATTAAAATTATTTTTAAATAATTTATTTAATATTATAATTAAATAAATTAAATACTTTTAATATTTCAAAAATATTAAATATTTATAAAATATATTAAAAATAATTAAAACCTACTTTTCAGAATTTAAAATAATTTTTAATAATTTATTTGGTATTTTTAATAATTAAAAACTATTTTTTTCTATTTATTTATTAATTTCCAAAAAATAATATATTATCTGTCGCTAAAGACCACCTATAGCGACAGAACCGTCGCTATAGGTGTTCTTCATGCTCTTGGCCAAACCCAGAACTTCATAGCCGGTTTGCCAGGTACCATGTTTGACCAACAATGATTCAGTGGGTGTTGTGATTCTAGGAATGCTATTGAGCAGATCATGTAGAACTAATGCAAGACTACAAGATCAAACGACAAACATGTTCATACGTCACATAACCAAAGAGATCTAGGCCCATGAACAAGCTGTCAGAGCTGTTCTTCATTTTCTGGGTTACCCAGAAATGGAGAACAGTTCGACTGCTCATATTTGGGTTTCCATAACTTGTGATCTAGGTGATGTTTTAGTGATTTAAAAGTTGCAGTGTGTAGCCAACATGTAATAGAGTAGATCTATCACATTATATCACAATAACAACAACAGATCAAGCAGATACGATCCGGTCAAACCCCGTCAGAACTCACACTCATAAGCTTTCTGGGTTACCCATAAAGCGTATGTTGTGATCCTCCTACCTGGTTTGAACGGCCACTGTAATAATCCGGTTTGATGTTTAGGTGTTCTAATAGCAGTGTTCTGTAGTTAAACTAACACACTACAACATGGTTACAAGAACAGAATCAAAACAAGAAACCACTAACAGATCATGGCTTGACAAAATCTTGTCAGGCACTGATTTTGAGTTTCTGGGTTACCCAGAAACTCTTTGGTCAAGCTCGGTCAACGGTTTTTGACCATGAATATCTAACATCCTAAGCATGATCTGGTCTTGATACAAGTTCTAGATCACAGACCTCATAACACATTACATGTTCAAACATTAAAAACACAAAAATCATTAACAACCAGAGATCTACGGGGCCTGACATTCGGTTGTCAGTCAACATAATAATTTTTTTCCAGATTTTAAATGCACCAAATCCGAGCCTATAGATGTTATGGATCTAACATCCATCAACCCAGATCATCATTAGACACTACTAACAACATATTCTAACACTTCAACATAACATCTAACAACAGAAAATTGGACATATTTTTAAGTAGGGTTTTATACCTTTCTTTGATCCAATTTCTGATTCTGGCCTTTGATTTTGTTAGTGGATTTTGTGGGGCTTGATTTGGGGACTGGTTTAGCAAATATTTTCATGGGTCTTGAGCATGAGAGAATTTGGTTGAGTGTTTGAAAAAAAATGGCTAACAAATGCATTCTTTCTCTCTCTTAATCTATTTATACTACATGTATGCAATGAATTTGGATAAGCTAGAGCTGATGTGCTGGTGTTGTAGCCCACATCTAGGTTAGGGAAATGATGACTTGCAAGATATGGATAAGATTTGCAAGAAACCTATCCAAAAAGGGTATTTTAGTAAACTAACAAAATATTTTAAGGGTATTTTTGTCCATGATGCTTGAATCTAGGTTAAAATCAATAGATCTTAAACCTGAAGGTTTCCCAAATAATTTCTAGGGTTTGAAAAATTAGGATTAAAGTTCAACAAAATTTTAATTATAACTTACTAATTAAAATTTAGGGTTTTTAAATAATTAGGGTTTTCTAAATATTAATTAGGGTTTCTAAATTATAATTAGGGTTTACCTAATTAATCACTTCACATAAAACATATAACAAAGTTAAATAACCGTCTTAAACCCACAATTGATTTTCAAATTAGGGTTTTTCCTATCAAAATTAGGATTTAACTAATTAATATAAGGGTTTTGAAATTAAACACCATAATTGACCAATCATCATCAATACGTACATACTATACTTATTTATAGCACTGAAAAATCAAAATATAATTAATATTACATTGTTATTCTCATTCCTTGACAATAATCCAAAATTAGGGTTTGGATTCCATATCTGATTTATTCATCATATTTAACCTTAATAATTAAGGTAAAATAATTAACTTAATAATATGTACAAAAACTCATATAATAAAATAATTATTATATTTATTCTAAAAATCACTCCATATATTATTTAAATAATATATGAATATATTTTCATGGAAAATAGTCAATAAAAACATTTCTACTATAAAATTAATTATTATAAAAATCAATAATTCTAAAATAACTTTATTTGTAAATATTTATGTAATAAATATATTTTTATTTACCACATAATTACATATACACATTATCTTGTACAAATCCTCATCCTTAAAAAAAAAATTATACACAAAATTTCTGATTTATTTATATAGAAAATATCGGGTTGTTACAGAATCCATTCTCCTTTTCGAACAGTCATTTACCTTATGTTCCGTTGATCCACACAGAAAACACCCATTGTTCATCCTAGGATTGGGGCAGTTGGGAGAGATATGTCCCTCTTGCCCACACTTATAGCACATAAACTTACCTTTAAAACACTCACCCGAATGGTTCTTCCCGCAATTTTCACACTGCACCACTTGTTTCTTCACACCTTCTTGCTTAACTTGGACATTCCCAAAATTATTCCACTTCCTTTTTCCATTACCACTACCACTACCTGCTTCTACCGTCCCAGCTCCCTCAACCTCACCCTTGTTCTTTCTCTCCTTATTGTAGAGGCTCATGGCCTCATTTCCCCCTTCAGCTATGATAGCCTTTTCCAAAAGTGCTGCAAAAGTATTGATCTGTAACACCGCCACTTTATTGTAGAGCTAGGGTTTTAATTCCAGCTCAAACCACCTTTCCTTTCTTGCTTCTGTGTCCACTTGGTGTGGAACAAACCTAGCCAATTCGTTGAATTTTGCGGCATACTCCGTAATTGTCATGTTCTCTTGGTTCAACTCCAAAAACTTCACCTCCATCCTAGCCTGCATACTGGACGAGAAATAGTTCTCAAAGAATAGAGTCTTAAACCTAGTTCATGCTATCACTCCTTCTCCTGCCCTAGCTTGATTTGCCTCCCACCAAAAATTCGCCTCCCCTTTCATCATATAGGTGGCAAAAGCTGTCTTTTGCCCCTCCGCTACCCTAGCTATTACAAACGCTTTTTCTATTTCCTTAACCCAAATTTGGACTTCTATCGGGTCAATTGTCCCCCTAAATTCTGGCAGTCCTACAGCCGTAAATTCTTTAAAGTTCGCAAACCGATTGTCTAGCTGATTTCTCGCGGTTGGCATTCCATTATGCATGGCATGAGCTACCATATTTGAGAAGTTCTGCATCGGGTCTAGTTGTTGTCCTCCGACATTATTGACAGATTCTTTTGCCCTTTGGTTTCGAGTGTGACGTCTTAGCGGCATTATCTAGTTAAATAAAACCTAATCTATATTTTATTAACTTACATTCTAAACCCTATCGTATAAGTTTAATATATTAAACTTATTTCATTAATCAAACATAGGTTCATATTCATTCAACTATTTCATAGTACTTTACATAGCATAGCACACACTACTTTAAACATCTGATATCCCTTTATGACAATAAAATTTGGGATTCGCTGCTACAACTTATACAAAAAGTGAAAATATTACATTACACAAACATACTTATCATACATACAACACCGAACACACATATTCCAACAGTACTTATACTACTTATTCACTACGCCTTTTCCTGATCCTGGACAACCTTTCACTCGATGACCTTCCAATCCATAAATAAAACATGCACCCTACTTAAAGTTGGGACAATGAAGAGAGATATGTCCCTCATGTCCGCAAATGTAACATATCTTTTTTCCTTTCCTGCATACGCCTTCATGTTTCTTGTTACAATTTGTATACTTTTCTATTTTGTTAGCGTTCTCTTGGTTATTATCGAAATTTCCTAAGTCGCGGTCTTTTATCTTTCTTTTCCCCTTCTTGCTCGGAGCTACACACGATATGTTGCTTTTGGCTCCCATCTGATCAATTTGGATTTTAAGCTTATCTTGTTCTTCCATTGTTTCTATTAACGCCTTTCGTAATTGACTATTTAGTAGCTTTTCTATTTCCCACAGCTTTTCTAAAGAAGAAACCTGGTCCCGCAGATTTTGCACTTTGGTTGATGCTTGATCAGCTCCAACTTTGGTGTCCGAATCACTATCTGTTAGATCCACCATTTCTGGGTCGGGTACTATATTTTCCAAAATAACCACCTCATCCGAATTGCTTTCAATGTGAGCCTCTTTTTCAGCTATTGGCTTTACTATTGGCTCGGTTATGGAGATTAGCTCCTCCTTTATGATTTGAGGGTATCCTAATCCTTTTCCACCTGACATCTACACATAAATTATCTTGATTAGTGTAAACACTCAAAATTTTTTGCATACCTGTTACTAACATTATAGGAGGGCAGAATCGTCTTTCAGAGATAGACCTGGAAGACAGCTCAGCTCAATCCCGAAGATAACCTTGGGATACTCAGTATCACTATCTCGGAGATAACCCCAAGGCATCCAGCTCAAACCCGGATACCACCAGATGTTTCAACCTCAGCCCCAGCGACAACACCGAGAGTTTTGGTTTCAACCTTGGAGATAACCCCGAGGAGTGCAGTGCCAATACCGGAAAACACACCGGAGAAGACAGTGTCATCTCACAGATATCCCCGAGATACTCAGTCTTAGCCCCGAACAACACTCGAAAAGATAATATCCACCTCGAAAATAACCTCGAGGAATACAGTTGCAGTTCCGAAGATAACCCCGGAAATACTTGTTTCAAAGCCATGCAAACAGCTTCAGAACACTCGACACTCATCCCGAGGCACTCAGTACAAGACCCAGAGATAGCACTGAGAAGACAGGCACACCTCAGAGATGACATTAAGGACCTTCAACACTTACAGCAGTCCAACCTCAGAGACAACCCTGAGCAATGTCTGCTTTTTCTGCCCAAATCGGAGATAACCCCGGTGAGGGGCAGAATCATCATCTTGCCACCTTAACGCCATATCGTACCGTCTCAATATTTCATACATACATTTCTACACAACAATGTCCCACAAGAACCAAGGAAGTCCAATCCCGAGTGACTATTGCGCAAGGCAACAGATAAAATTTGAAGCTTGAAGACCGGAGGGCATGGTCCCATCTTCCTAACTTTGTACAACCTCTAATCCCATGTCATTGCATAACTCTCGACAATGGCAGTCCGAAATAGGTCTTATACACCTTGATCGGATGCCAAGATTGAAGTTCTGAAAGTTTGACGGACATCACGTTGCATGTGTGAACGTACTTCGAGATGGCAGGACCCGTGGAGCCTTGGTCACCCCGGGCAGCAGCAAGTACACCTGCGACTACCGCAGGTACACCTACGGCTCCCCCTCTATAAATAGAGGGCTTGGGGCAACCATTTTGCATAGAGAAATGGCAAGGAAGCCCTGTCCAATTTGCTCTGTACACACAATAAACTGAGTGATTTCTCATTTTAAACACTTGTAAGCTCATATATAGCTATTTTTACCGGTGGGAGACTAGTGTTCATCCCTATCAAGTTATTAAAGTCTTCTTTGGCAGCCCACTGTAAGCCTTCTTACACACTTTTGAGCCTTACTCTTCATCTTTGCACACACCGTTCTTCACGTTGAGAGTCGTGTAGCGTGTGTTTGCCCGGACTTCGGTCCATAGTTTTTATTTATGTTGTATATATTATATATATATTTATATATGGACTAACATTATCGAGTTATGCCTCGATTGAGACTAGACTTATGTCTAGAGCGTTTATTTGCTTTTATATATATATATATATATATATATATATATATATATATATATATATATATGAACTGTGTGTCGAACTTTGTTCGATGAGCCTGGATTTACATTCAGAGCGTTTACTTGCTTATATATATATATACGTATATATTTGAACTGTTGTAGAACTTTATTTGATGAGCCTGGATTTTACATCCGGTGTGTTTACTGCTTTTGTATATATATATATATATATATATATATATATATATATATATATATATATATATATATATATATATATATATATATTTACATTTCGTCCCGCCTGGAGTTTATTTCGTGGCGGTTGACCGTTTTTACTACTTTCTTTATGTTTTGTCCCGCCTGGAGTTTACTCCGTGGCGGTTGATCGCTTTTACAACTTTATTTACATTTCCGATCCCCCATGGAGGTGCTTCGTGGTGGTCGATCTTGTCTATATATATATATATATATATATATATATATATATATATATATATATATTTACAACTTTTATATATATAACTGCTTACAACTTTCATACAAACTGTGTTATCATGTGAGCCTAGGAATCATGTGATCACAGATTCAGTCTACTGAATCTAGATTCGATTCCCGTGATGGACATTTTCAGCTGTAAGCAGCTTGTAAATTATTCACGGTGTTTGGATTTCCTCATATGGTTTTCATGCCCATGAGGAATTCGACACTGCTTTGTACATTATTTTCTCGAAGATGCTTCGCATCTCGAAAATAAAAGCAATCAAGCCGAACACCTAATAATAAAATAGAAGTGTAAAAGGTCTCAATTACTATTGAGCATCAGGGCCTGAAAACCCTCTTTTACAAAACTTCACTGCTATATCTTGTTTAAAACTGAATTTTTACATAAATTCAAACCATGTGTATATATATAGGTGTGAACGAGGCCTCGCATTACTTCCAAATAACTGTACATTGACCCCACACACACACACACACATTCATATAACAATTTCTTAAAAAGTGGCGGTCACCATGGCAACACGGATGTCGGGGGGGGTGCCTAACACCTTCCCTCCGCATAAGCAAGTCCCCGGACCCTAATGAATCTCGGTTTTATAGACTCGTTTAGCAGTGTCACATCACTGGGTCAATGTGCAAACCTTTTCTTTGTTGTGTTGGTACAACCAGTTAAAAAACCAACTGGTGACTCTTATAGTCCAATCGTCGACATATAAATGTCAGACCTTTTCACAACTTGTTTTTTTAAACAAATCTCACCTAACATGAGAACACAAATGAACGTGAACAAAAAAGGGACAAATAAAAATCCCAACGTCGACAGGTGGCGACTCTGCTGGGGACACTAGTAAGAGGACTTAAGCCGCTATTATAATCTTTTCAAAATTGTTATATGCTTATGTGTGGATGTTGCATTTACATTTATGATGAATGTGTACGAATGCATGTATTTTCTGTATTTATTACTTTACACTATATCTGCTTGTGATATTAATGCCTCGCACATGTCATCATTTTCATAAACGGTGAGACACATTGTATGTGAATGTATGTTGTGTGGTTCCTCCACTAGGAGGCTATCCTGTCGGTGTTTGATTACTGGACTCGTAGGAAGACTAATTCCAACGAGGCTCAAGAAAGGCACCACCCAAATTCGCTCCAGTTGAAAGACCAGATTAACTTCTCGTTGTGTAGATTGCGATGATTTGGGAACCTTCATGCCAAAAAGCCGCGTGAGTAACCTAAGATAGGTCAGCCTCTGATAAACTAAACGTGGACGAAAGTCTCTTCACGCTTTCTCCTTTTCAAATTACTCGTAAAGTCAATTACTTCTAATTTCATTCCATATTTATCTCCATATAATGAGAAAATATGAAGAAACATGTGCACATGCATATTTACATGCTATCTTGTATTATAAACAGCTAACATCCATTTTGCAGGATAATATTCCTAAAACAAATACATCACATAGCATGTAAATATTTACATATTCCTTAAGACTAAACTATGCAAGTCTTTTGCAGGGAAGCAATCAGACCCATTACCCGGTCAAAATCCAAAAAGGCCACGAGCCTACAGTCAATCATGTCGTCATCAGACCAGACTGACCTTAATCCAGTTTCTCGCAAAGAATTTGGCAGATTAAGTAAACAAATCACAGATTTGGTTGTTCTGCTTAAGGAACTACACCAGTCTACTCAGGGTACAAGGGTACCCGTACATGCTGAATCCTCTGTACCAGGAGGAACTCAAAATTCGGATAAAACCATTATAGTACCTGAGCTTCAGTTGGATACAACCAACAAAATGCATGATACCACCCATCTCAAAGAAGATCTAGACGCCGGTGATATCAGAAAAAAGGTCCTTTAAATGGAAGAAACCCTTCGTTCTATCAAAGGAATTGGAGCACATGGGAGTGTCTCATATACTGACCTTTGTATATTCCCTGGTATGCATTATCCAGAGAAGTTCAAAACTCCTGATTTCAAAAAGTACGATGGGTTAGGAGATCCTTACACACATTTGAAGGTGTTCATTGGAGAACTTAGATCTTATGCAGAGGAAGATAAGCTCAGAATGCAGCTGTTCCAAAAGATTCTGACTGGAGAAGCCCGTTCGTGGTATACCAGATTAGACAACTCAAAGATCCATAGTTGGGAAGAGCTGGCTCATGCCTTCCTTACATAATACATCATCTAGTCTTAGATGGCTCCTATCCGGTACCAGATTACCAAGGTCAAGAAACAGTCGAATGAGTCTTTCAAAGAGTATGCTCAAAGGTGGAGGTGCCTTGCTGCTCAAGTTATTCCTTCTATGACTGAATCAGAAATAGTCATGTCTTTCATAGACATACAAGAAGGTCCTTTCTATAAGAGAGTTTTAGAAGGCATTGGTAAACCATTTTCTAAAATGATTAAATATGGAGAGATGACTGAGATGGGGTTGAAGTCAGGAAAGATTCAAGACATAGCCGCTCTTAAAGCAGTTGCTGAACACATCCAGTCCGGAACTTATGGAAACAACCTCTGGAGGATCCATAAAAAGAAAGAGGAGGATGTTTCCTTAGTACTACAAGGTCAAAAAGGCAATCAAGATATGCCTTTTCAAAGGAGAAATTACACTCCCTTTCAAGCACCGCCTTCAAACCCTCCATTGCCTAAGGGTGGAGAAGTCAAACGCCCTCGAGTGTTTACACCCCTGGGGGATTCGCTCGATAATATTCTTACTCTTGTGACGACTCAGAAGAAAATCACACATCTTCTTCCACCAGCCAACCCTAATGGGAGGGGTTTCAATGCTACTCGAAAATGTGCTTATCATGCCGAGGCACCTGGACATGATACTCAAGACTGTTGGGCCTTGAAACACAAGATCCAAGATTTAATAGACAACGGTGAGATCGTGGTCACCAAACCCGATCAACCCCATGTGCAAGATAGCCCTCTTCCTCAACACAAAGAGGAAGGGGTTAATATGATTAATTGGAGCAGTGGACATAGTTCCAATTCTACTGGTGAATAATCCCAAACCATCAAAGACAGTGTTGACAAATGAGATTATGCAAAGTTCCAGTTTGTGATGAAACAAAAGATGAAAGCTATGTGTAAGCAGATCGAGCAATTGGCAGAACTGGTGACTTATTAGAATCAAGTCACACGCCAATTGGTAAGCCAGGAGCATGCTAGTCTCCTCCCTTTTGTTATGAATACTCCATCATCGCCTTCATAAAATGAAACACTGGAGGACAAAGTTTTGAAAAGAGCAAATGCCAAGGCCGGTCGGGATTTTGCCAATAGAAGGGAATTTACATACCTGGGCCAACCTATGGAGGATATACTTTAAATGTTGATTAATGAAGGAAGGATTACGTCCCTTCTACCTCCAATCAATCCCCATTCAAGACGGTTAATTCTAATGGAGTATGTCAGTATCATTCCCATTCTCGCGGTCACAGCACAGAAGAATGCTGGGCACTCCGCCACCTTATTCAGAATCTAATTGATAGCGGTGTCCTGCAACTGGAAGACGACGATACTGTGCTATTTTAGAGTGAAAGTACTTGTCCTACTAAATGGAAGGGATCGGTAGCAGTTATATCCACTGAGGCTGAGGGGACTGTCAAACCATTCCCAATACAAGCAATTCAACTCAAGGGAGTTGACAATCCTTTGAAAGTGGCTGCTCCAGAGCCAATCAGATTACCGTTTAGATCACAATATCCTGTTATCAACTTACAGAAAGTCCCATGGAATTATGGAGAAGCTGAAGGATCCACCTAGCATACAATTGCTACAGTGTTGAAGGAAAATCTACTATATCTTCCCCAACGGGTTATGAAGCCTACCATCAAATCAAAGGGGAAAATTCCAATGGGGAAAATCAAAAAATTCCTCCGTACTATGGGTCATAACGAAGCCAATGTGGTTTTAAGCTTAAGAGAAGCTCTACATCAAATTTCAATACTGGACTTGATTTTCTCCTCCGAGGATCACAAGAAGATCTTATTGAAGGTTTTGGAAGAAGCCTACTTGTCGAAATCAGTAGATGTGGAAAAATTTTAATATTTGGTTGATCATATTTTTAACAACAATGTGATATCTTTCACTGATGATGACATACCACCCGAAGGGACCGATCATTGCAAGCCATTACATATTGTGGTTTTGTCCTCCGGATACATGCTAGCTGGAGTCTTGATAGATGGAGGTTCATCTCTAAATATCTGTCCTTATGCTACGTTGGTAAAGATGAACGTTAATCTCAAACGGATCTGAAGCAGCCATACGATTTATCAAAGCTTTTGATGGATCCCGCTGAAATTCAGTCGGAGAGATTGAACTGGCAATTGAGATTGGTCCCCATACATTTTGCGTATCTTTTCACGTGCTCAAGATAGATTCAGGATACAACCTACCATTGGGAAGACCGTGGATTCATATGGCTGGGGCCGTCCCCTCCACTCTTCATCAGCAACTGAAATACATTATTAATAACAATCTAGTCACGGTTAACGCTGAACCGAAATGTCCTCAATATGGAGACATACCTCTCATCAACTTCAATTCAGATGTTATGCCAGTCAGTTTTCATTCCTTGGAAGTGAGCAACACTCAATACCATTCCATTGGGACGCCATTTCCTATACCCATGATGTCTGCCAAAGTAATGGCAGCTACTCAAGAAATGATGTAATTGGGTTATCAGCCGAGACAAGGGCTGGGTAAAAATCATCAGGGCATTAAGCTCCTGATTCAAGTGTCCAGCCAAACTGGGACAGTCGGACTAGGCTATTCTGCCAGTTCTAGTCACACGAATCTGCATAAGCATAAGCAAATTCCTCCAGCTTCAGCCATATGGAAATTATCTCCACCTTCAAATCCTGAGCCCGCACAATCTCTGGTAAAGGTGTTTGCCCATGTGATGGTCATGTTATTTCTCAAACCGATACCGGTAAGGGAGAATTCCCTAGGGTTACCAAAGAAGTCATCATTGCTTTCATCAGAAATAATGCCATCTATCGATATGGACAACCAGAGGTAATTGTATCAGACAATGCTAAGAACCTCGACAACAATATGATGGACTTATGCAATATATTCCATATCAAACATCTCAACTCCGTTATCTACCGTCCAAAGATGAATTGTGCTGTTGAAGCGGCTAACAAAAATATCAAGAAGATCATGCAAAATATGTCCACCAACCATAAAGGATGGCCTGACCTATTGCCTTTTACTCTGTTAGCCTACAGAACGTCAATGCACACTTCCACTGGGGCAACCCCCTACTCATTAACCTATGGGATGGAAGCAGTGCTCCCCATAGAAGTGGAAATGGAATCCCTCAGAGTGTTAATAGACGCTCAGCAAGATGAAGACCAATGGGTACAAGACAGGTATCACCAATTGTCTCTAAAAGACGAAAGGCGAACCGCGGCTATCTTCCATGGTCAGTTATATCAACAAATGATCACCAGATCCTACAATAAAAAAGTCTGGCTACGGCAGTTTAAACAACACGACTTGGTTTTGAAGAAGATCATTGACAACCAAGATCAGTCCAAGGGAAAATTCACTCCTAACTGGGAAGGTCCGTTTGTTGTCAAGGAGGTATTGACAGGAGGCGCTCTCAGATTACAGGAAATGGACGGTGATGAATTTCCACAGCTTATCAACTCGGATACCGTAAAACGGTACTATGTCTGAGGTTACCATCAAACAAACATCCTAGTGTTGGATCATCAGATCACCAGTCATTCCGGTTCTTTAACCCTTCACTACATACAACTCTTTTTCCACACTTTGCCCCTCAAGGAAACATGCTCTTCAAGCCACCAGCCTGGCTTACCTCCATTCATACAACTTCGGTTATCCCACTAGGGATTAAATATTTCACACTTGTGATTTGTCCCCAAACATGGGATCAAACTTTTTCACACTTACAATTTATCCTGAACTTAGGATTAAACATTCTTTCCCCCAGCAGTTTGTCCTCCACATAGGATCAAACTTTTCGTCGGCTATAAATTGTCCCGAGGGACGAATTACGTCGACCTGATCTCTCTGATACATGGGAGTACGTAGGCAACCATTTTATATGGCCCGGTCGCAATAAAAACAAAAACAACAAAAACATTTCTACACCCTTTTCATTACAATAACAAAAACAACAAAAATATTCCTACACCCTTTTCTGCCACATACAACGTTGAAACTCTTACACCAGGTTCAAACTATGCAGACCTGATCTCCTCTTCAATAGGAGTACGTAGGCAACTATTTATGGTTCGGTCTAACCCCCTACCTAAACTCAAACACTTGTCAATGGTCCTGGGATCATCTTTCAATCCACCACATTTCATTGGCTTTAGACCAAAGGGATGGAACTACCTGACCTCCTCCTAAATAGGAGATTCGGCGACCATCTAAGCTGCGGTTGTACCTTGAAGAGCAATACCAGTCCATAAGAGATAGAATTAACTAGGCTCCTCTTAAATAGGAGTACTAGGAACCATCTATGGTGCGGTCAATCTCAGAGAGGAAAGCCACACTCCTCTCCACATTTCCATATAAAAACCAGTCCCAAGACACCAAAGATGGTAGGGATATACACAGATCAACGATCCATTCTGAACTGTCCAGGGACAACTCAATGTCCATCCATCAAGGAGGAATTTAGAATACATCAAGATCACAAGCCCTGGAGAAGGAGGAAAAATATCAAGCAAGCAACAAAGCATATCTGAAAGGGAAGTGATCAAAAATATATTTCCCTATTCTATATAATGCTGTTTGATATACACAATATAAACTGTACATGACAAAATGGCTAAGCTAGTCTGTGTAGGAAAATACAAGCTCATCTACAAATCAGTGTATATGCGAGCTATCAAGCCCAACATGGCATCTCTCTTAGAAGAAGGAGGTAAAGCTGTGGTTTCCTAGACAAGGGTATCCACACGAGCTAATAGATCTATAGCCATCTGCATGGTGACACTGTGCTCATCTCTGCAATCATGCCAGTGGTAAGGGACCTCACTGTGGTACTATCTATGACGGCTACATCTCGGGCATATATGGAAACATCCCTCTCGACTATCACTGCATCTCTGGCTGATCTGGCCTCATCCCGCTCAACAACAGTGGCATCTCTACAGGCTAATGCCTCATCTCTCTCTAACAGAGCTTCGTCTCTCCCATCAAGGGCTGTCAACATCAAGGATCTAGCATGATCTCTCTCGAAGGTCATCAGATGAAGACTATGCTCGCAGTATTATGCCGAATGCTGGATCACAACATTACTAGTACTAGGAGAATCTAAAAGAGCTGTTGGCAACCCAATAAATAACTCCTCCTTGGTGTGAGAATTAATGTCCTCCATGGGCTCTCCACCATCAAAATCAATACTTGGCAATGTGGATACTGCCACAACCGATGAAGTCTCTGTCTCCATCCACGCAAAATACTCAGGTGAACAGCCCGAATGGCTAACAAAAAAAGTAACTATCTCACGCTGATCCCAACAAGCATACACCCGGGATCGGTCCTCTGTTGATAGATGGAGAAGATAAACGCTGACCTAGCGCCCCATTAAAAGGATAAAAGTCCTGGAACTGGTCGAACTGACACATCACGACCAGTGGGTGGTAGGTAGTTATGCCCCTCAAACCAGTCAGAGGAAGATAATCCATGCCTAAAGCATAAGTAATGAAGTTATAGGGTGAACTGAGCCTTATACACGGTAAGATAGCAAACAGATCTCTGATCCCTGCCAAGAATACCGACCAAGGCATAGTGTCTATACACTCTGGTGGCTTAAAGGAGTAAGACATAGCTATCTCATGGGTAAAGCAGTACCCGTGTCGGCAGAAAGTACCAATCGATCTCAAGTGTGACATAAACCACACATATAACATGACCGAACTGCCTGTAAATACCCCTGCAGGGTAGGTGCTGTAAAACGTGGCCGACCACAACGTCTCCGCCAAGATCATCGAAATAATGGTATGACCCTCCCTGAGAGCTCTCACGACCATGATAACACCGATGTCCAGCTCATCCATATACCGTGGCATATATACACAGGCCACTATGCACATCACGAGTATATCCACTCTGGCCAAATACCACTAATCCTCTGGTGTGGTGAAATCCCCAGAATACCGTGTACAGCTATCCGATGAGCCAAACCTATCTATCAAAATATATTGGGATAATACATGACCAGATGCAATCTCATCCTCTACTACTCTACGTCGTAACATGGTGAGGGTCATGAACTGCTGGCGCATATCTCTGACAGCCATATGAGCGCAAGGTCTGTCTAAGGGCAAAGCCGTCAACCGCTCGTACTCCTCCAAGGTAGGAGTCAACTCCTGACTACTAAACCGAAAAATCTTGTCTCTCCAGTATCCAATGCTCTAGCATACCTTCTACAAAGCCTACGTGAACCTGAAACATCAGGAGGGTCATAGAATGTTGTAATAATTAATCTACGGTCAACCTATCTGGGGGTGACATGCTATCATACCAGGAACTCAGATGGGATGCTACCAATACTGGTGGAGTGTGATCTATGCGGTTGACTGTCGAAGAAGACATCTGTGTGGGCCGTATCATAAGACTATCCAGGGGTCAATGCTGAATATCTCTTGACATACATACATATGCATAACATGATAAATGCATAACAGATAATAGATGCAATATGATGTAGGGAATAGAAGAAAGTACATACATTCCTAAGTACATCATCATCTACATACATCTTCTCTGTATAGCTAAAAATACAGGGAAATGGGGCACAGATGCCCTACTACTAACAGAGGCCTATCAAAAGAAATAACGAGAATACACATCAGAAGAAGATAATGGTGTCAATATCTACATCATCAATCCTGTCCACCTGATGTAACTCCTCTTGAGTCACTGAATCTCTATCAACAGGGATATTAGGCCTATACAATGGAGGATCTGCACCGACAAAGCCAAATGGGTCATCTAAGGGGCCAACTCTTGCGCTGGAAGGATCAAACGAATCTGCCTCTGCCGGATCTCTGCCCAAATATCGGATAAAGAAATGTGCCCGGTCTTGTCGCTGGGTCAAACTTTCAATCTGTGTCACATGAGTAGGATCTCGGACATAAGCTAGCCAATCCATCATCATCACGGATCCTGGAACCATATCCCCCATGAACTGAGTGGCGCTGGTCTGGGCTCCAATGGTACGAGGGGACCACCAGTGATGGAATGAATCCTGAGTATGTGAACCCTCTGACAAATTGTATCAGTCCATACCCATCAATGGGATGTCATCGGCGAGTGATTGCGACACATGCCAATAACGCCTGGCAGGAGACAAGATCGGTATACAGATCTCTCTTGTAGTGCTTCTAATAGTGCGCTCTCCTAAATAGAGCTCCCATCCTCCATCTATGAATAGAGGAATCCTACAGGTGGAAATCACATACTCGACACCAGTCGGGTACCCATCCTCAAATCTAATGGCCAAGTGCTCCCCAAAATAGGGAATCCATGTGATAACATCAGCTGTCAATAACTCCACCTGTAGGCGACAATGAGTGAAACCCTCAGCTACAGGGACCTCCGCCAGTGTAGAATTATGCATTCGCCGTCCTCATGGATAGGTATCTAATCCTAACACGCTCACCGGACACAAACATGGGAACCTCTCATAGGCCCAGAACTGTTAATACAAAGGCAAACATCTGCTGTCAATGAACACTCTTAACCTATACATAGGAAATTATAAGAGAAATACTCACCAGCAGAAATGGGTAGAATGCTAGCCAAGCCTTGGTCAAGCCTTACGAACGCATATGCATGCCCCTGAGGAAATAGGCAAAGGTGTAGGAACCCCAATCATAATCTCTGATACGGTCCACCTCCCGAGTGGTGCTGATCAAAGCGAACGACACCGTAGAAGAGTTATCTACTATAAAGCAGCCCCTAATGATCATCAAGAACAATCGCCAAAGAATGCGATCCCTGACTCTGACATCAGCTGGTATGGGCTCACTCAACAGTCCACTCATAGCATCCACGCTCAGAGGACCCGTACGAATAGTCATACCCTTGAGCGCCTTCACCGGTACTCCTAACAAGGATCTAACGGCAGTCGGGGTAATATCCGCCGTACAGGGAATTGACACCCTGCCAAACTCCATACCGGTGATAAATTGCCAATCCATCGGTGTCATCATCACCTCACAATCTAACAAATGAAGAGACTGAGTCTGGTGAAACCAGCGCTCAGACAATGCCCTGAGGTAACCCTAGGGACAACAGCGGGGTAGAATGGAAAAGAATGCCCCAAAACCCCAATCATGCACTATACCTCGGTAATATGGATGTAGAGCCTAATACATGGAGTGTATGCTGAACCAGTTCCCTCGAGGATATGTAAAGTCGGGAACCTGCATCACGAAGCGGATCAACATCAGAATCCTTTAATCCTCATCAATAGAAAAGAAGGAAAATTAGAGTCCAGCTTTGTACCTCATTTGCATGCAAGTACATCGAAGGGTGTCGACTCAAATCACCCAAAAGCTCTGGGTTTGCCACTTGAATACTCGGGAGGTCCCTATGGGGAACATGCGCAGCAGGAGCGGGGTCCATAACCGGTACATCCTCCTCGTCCTTGACATCCGATATATCAACCAGGACAGGACATATCACCGCCTCCGCCAAACGATGAAGTTGTCTAACAAAACGGGGTCGAGTCACTTCAGAAGCCCTCCTCTGTACACCTGAAGTGTTCCTGCGGGAACTACTCATTTGATTTGGATCCATAATATCTGGACAAAAGTCCCCAAATCACCTCAGAAAGGGTGTGGTATTTTCTAACCTGGAGCTTTTCAAAATACATTTAATGACTACATGCATGTATTATTTTAACATACATCTACAGTAGAGTTAAAAATGCATGACTACCCAATGCCTACATTTTTGAAAATTTTGCCATGGTCCCCTCTGTAAATAGGACTATCCACATGCACATAGGCATAACTAGGTGGCCATTCAGTAGCACACCTGCCCACAGTCATATATATACTATTTGCATTAAAAAGTCAAAGTCATTAATCTATAAGGGTAGCCTAATTACCAGGATTACTTTGCATTACCACCTTTGCTCATTTGTCCTCAAATAGGATAAGAAATAGCAGAAAAAAGGTGTCAATTTGACTGTTTCAAAAGTCAATTTTTTTCACATCATTATGTTCATCATGGTTTAATACTAACATTTACTGTGTTAAATATTTTTTATCAAGTCATACGAGCATGCATATTCACTACTATGTGTTTAGATGCATTTCATGTGATGAGTCATTTTCCAACGGATAAAAATTGGAAAAGAAGGCATGCATACGTTATCAGGACAGTGTAGAACACTTGTACTGTGACAGAATTTGCAGAAAGACATCTGAACTCAACAAATCTGAAGAAGAGCTCTCAGATTTCCTTCGCAGCGCAGCTTGAAAATGACTTGGGAAAGCAACCAGTCCATTTAAGGACATTTACGGTTGGCCACAGGTCCACTTGTGGCTGCTATAGGTGTACCTACGGCACCCCTATGTGGGGCCCACCCCTCCGACTCGGTCCAGTTCAAGTTGCAAAGGAGTTCTCACAAGCGAAAAAGGCCAAATCAGGAATAAAAACGCTACGCAATTGAGTGGAATGGCTTGGAATCCTGGTTTTCTCAGACCGAACTGTGGGTTTACACGTCACTCATTGGTATTCACCTGAACATATGGTACACTATGCCGATGATCTCAACTGTTACAAGTCATCTTTAGCAATACCCTATCTTGGTCCAATGCCTCTAAGTAATGGTCGTCACCCTAATCCTCTCAGATACCCCAGTGGGGACATCACGTATCTTCATCTGTCAAAATACAGATACCCTGGTGGGGGCATCACGCATCTTCATATGTCCAAATACAGATACCCCAGTGGGGGCATCACGCATCTTCATCTGTCCAAATATAGATACCCCGGCGGGGGCATCACGCATCTTCATCTGTCTAAATACAGATTCCCCGATGGGGGTATCACGCATTGTCATCCATTGATGAACGTGTCAACGAAGGTCAAGCAACCTTGACATCACTCCAGTCGTTGGCAAGTAAATCCAACGAAGCGTCGAAAGTTATTCGATGATTGTAGTCGTTGATACACACGTCAGCGAAGATCAAGTAGTTTCCCCAGCAAGGGCAGCACACATTCTCAAGCAGTTTCCCCGGTGGGGGCGTCACGCGTTTTCATGTGTCGAAGTACATATCCCCGATGGGGGTATCACGTATTTTTCGTTGATACACAAATCAGTGAAGGTTAAGTAACCTTGACAGTTTACCCGACAGGGATATTATCCGGTGATGTAAATGTTAGCGAAGGTCAGGCAACCCTGATAACACAAACTGTTGGCAGTAACTCCGACAGAACATTAATATGACCTGGCGATACAATCCAGGAAGGATCATCCTCATCGGGGAGGACCGGTGATGGAATATGTTATACACATCCTCAAACAAACAAGGATACATCCCCACAAAATCTCTGATACGTGAAGGATACATCTTCAGTATAAAGTCTGTGTCAAGGATTCAAGACTTTGGCGATAACCTCAATGTCAACAATCTTAGAAATTCCTGGTAGCTGTGGATCGCACATCTATGACAGTTCATCAGGCTACTTATCTATTGCCGTCCCCGGTAAAAGCAATAGGGAGCCGACAATCTTCCCATCTTGTTGGACAATAATCCAACAAAACATATGCATCATACATTTGCATCATGTTGTTGTACATTGCATCATGTTTATCTTGCATTTCAAGTGTTTAGTATTCTTTATCCTATCCATGCCATTACATTGCATGAATATGATAAAGAAGGGCATCTGTAGACACTTGAAATTTTCTGCATACCTATTACTAACATTTTAGGAGGGCAGAATCGTCTTTCAGAGATAGACCTAGAAGACAGCTCAGCTCAATCCCAGAGATAACCTTGGGATACTCAGTATCACCATCTCGAAGATAACCCCGAGGCATCTAGCTCAAACCCGGATACCATCAGAAGTTTCAACCTCAGCCCCGGCGACAACACCGAGAGTTTCAGTTTCAACCTCGGAGATAACCCCGAGGAGTGCAGTGTCAATACCGAAAAATACAGCAGAGAAGACAGTGTCATCTCAATGATAACTCCGAGATACTCAGTCTCAGCCCCGGAGAACACCGGGAAAGATAATATCCACCTCGGAGATAACCCCAAGGAATACAGTTGCAGTTCCGAAGATAACCTCAGAAATGCTTGTTTCAAAGCCATGCAAACAACTTTAGAACACTCGACACTCACCCCGAGGCACTCAGTACAAGACTTAGAGATAGCATCAAGAAGACAGATACACCTCAGAGATGATAACCCCGGTGAGGGGCAGAATCATCATCTTGCCACCTTAATGCCACATCACACCGTCTCAACATTTTATACATACATTTCTATACAGTAATGTCCCACAAGAACCAAGGAAGTCCAATCCCGAGTTCCCATCTTGAAACGGATAGAATTTGAAGCTTGAAGATCGGAGGGCATGGTCCCATCTTCCTGACTTCGTAGAACCTGAATCCCATGTTATTGTGTAACTCTCGACAACAGCGGTCCGAAATAGGTCTTATATACCTCAATCAGATTCCCGGATTGAAATTCTAAAAGTTCGAACGGACATCACATTGCATGCGTGCACGTACTTCAAAACGGCAGGACCTACAGAGCCTGTGGCACCCTGGGCAGCCGCAGGTACATCTGTGGCTGCCACAGGTACACCTACGACTCCCCCCCTTTATAAATAGAGGGCTTAGGGTAGGCATTTTGCATAGAGAAAAGGCGAGGAAGCCCTATCCAATTTGCTCTGTACACATAATAAACTGAGTGCTTTCTCATTTTAAACACTTGTAAGCTCATATATGGCTACTTTTTATCGGCGGGAGCCGAGTGTTCATCCCTTTCAAGTTATTGAAGTCTTTTTTGGCAGCCCACTATAAGCCTTCTTACACACTTTATAGCCTTTCTCTTCATCTTTGCACACACCGTTCTTCACGTTGAGATTCGTATTGCGTGTGTTTGCTCGGACTTCGGTCTGTTGTTTTTATTTCTGTTGTATATATATATATATATATATATATATATATATATATATATATATATATATTTATATATGGACTAACATTATCGAGTTATGCCTCGATTGAGCGTAGACTTACGTCTGGAGCGTTTATTTGCTTTCGTATATATATATATATATATATATATATATATATATATATATATATATATATATATATGAACTGTGTGTCGAGCTTTGTTCGATGAGCCTAGATTTACATCCGGAGTATTTACTTGCTTTTATATATATATATATATATATATATATATATATATATATATATATATATATATATATATATATATGAACTGTTGTCGAACTTTGTTCGATGAGCATGAATTTTACATCTGGTGCGTTTACCGCTTTTGTATATATATATATTTACATTTCGTCTCGCCTAGAGTTTATTTCGTGGCGGTTGACCGTTTTTACTACTTTCTTTATGTTTTGTTCCGCCTGGAGTTTACTCCGTGGCGGTTGATCATTTTTACAACTTTATTTACATTTTTGATCCCCCATAGAGGTTCTTCGTGGTGGTTGATCATGTGTGTGTGTGTGTGTATATATATATATATATATATATATATATATATATATATATATATATATATATATATATATATATATTTACAACTTTTATATATATAACTGTTTACAGCTTTCATACAAATTGCGTTATCATGTGAGCTTAGGAATCATGTGATCATAGATTTAGTCTACTGAATCTAGACTCGGTTCCCGTGATGGACATTTTCAGCTATAAGCAGCTTGTAAATTATTCACGGTATTTGGATTTTCTCAGATGGTTTTCATGCCCATGAGGAATTCAGCACTGCTTTGTACATTATTTTCTCGAAGATGCTTCGCATCTCAAAAATAAAAGCAATCAAGCCGAACACCTAATAATAAAATGGAAGTGTAAAAGGTCTCAATTACTATTGAGCATCAGGGTCTGAAAACCCTCTTTTACAAAACTTCACTGCTATATCTTGTTTAAAACTGAATTTTTACATAAATTTAAACCCTGTGTATATATATAGGTGCGAACGAGGCCTCACATTACTTCCAAATAACTGCACATTGACCCCCCCCACACACACATTCATATAACAATTTCTTGAAAAGTGGCGGTCACCATGGCAACATGGATGTCGGGGGGTGCCTAACACCTTCCCTCCATATAAGCAAGTCTCCGGACCTTAATGAATCTTGGTCTCACAGACCCGTTTAGCAGTGTCACATCACTAGGTCAATGTGCAAACTTTTCCCGATTGTGTTGGTACAACTAGTTAAAAAACCAACTGGCGACTCTTATAGTCCAATCGTCGACATATAAATGTCGGACCTTTTCACAACTTGTTTTTTCAAACAAATCTCACCTAACATAAGAACACAAAAGAACAAGAACAGAAAAGGGACAAATAAAAATCCTGACGTCGACAATTAGTATATAATATATACACACAGCAAATAATAGTTTTATATGGGTTGTTTTTATTTTATTTTACGATGAATTTAGTTAATTCATCTCCCTTTAAACTCTATACGAGTTATTTGTATTTTCAACGTTTCCCTCTGTCCTAAGGTTATAGCCTAAGGTCTAACCCCATCTAAGGTTTATAACCTAAAGCTCTGATACCAACCTGTGACGCCCCCAAATTCAGGTACTTGAAACCCGAACTCGGTGCTTCACGATACTATTTCTTTGAGCAGAAAAATAATAATAATATAAATCTCAAACTTAATTTACATAATCAGAGTTGTCTAAATCCCAAGTTCATAACCTTTAATACATTACATTACATGAAAACTAATAATTAGTATCGTCTTAATATAGTTTAACTATAACATAAGATACCAAACACTTATTCTGCCAGCTTTCCTTTTTCTTTATTCTTGCCTGAATCTTCAGATCGATTACACATAGCTGAAAACATTTAAATTAAGCAAGGATGAGCATTTGAGCGCCCAACAAGTAATAGCAAACAATAAACGTTAGCTGAAAGAATTAAATATTTTCTTTGAACGACACTTCTACAACGAAGAAATAGTTGTGAAGTAAACTGAAGCAACACTAAACAACATAACAATTCTATTTCAAATTTTGAAACTACGTACTGACTATAATTGGTGAGCAGTCGACAAACTATGAACTTTATTTTCAATTTTTGATAAGGTTTAACAGAACTTCATCTACAAATCGTCATACTTACAGGCATGGGGGATGATCAACCCGTTATGCCCTGTATTGATCAATACTACATACAAGAACGATATTTTCGTTCATCATATCCGCCTTTGGCGCATAAAAGCTTCCCATATTCGGGATGTTCATACTTAGTCTGGAATCCGAACCAAAATAATTTGGTTGGATAATAATAAGGTTCTATCATATTCAAAGATATTTTTAAATCTATGTCTAGCCGAGACAAATAGCTTAGACAACTTTTAATTAAGATATACATATTAGAAATCAATAAGTATGTATTAACATGTTCAATAATTATCCAGGTGAGGACACTTGTATAACCAATCTTAGAAATTTACGAATGGAATATATATCTGGATTATACAATAATAATGTATTGATAAACAACGATCGGATATAATTCAAGAACTGGCATATCTACAAAGGTATAGATACATGAACAATAACAATAACAATATAGTTCTAAAACAGGCTTACATGTGTCCATTGTATAAAGTAAATGTAAAGGGTAAGATACTTGCCTGATCTGCTGCTTACACAACTTAGTTTTTTCATAAGATTGTTCTTTCGATTATAATAATATATTGTAATACGTAGTACTATTATTTACAGTCAATACATAACCTAATCACATTATCACATAGTTATATCAGTCATTGGATCACAAACAAACATTTATACAGTCAAACTATATAGGTTCGGATCAATTTCGGTAACATTTCGGTGTACCGACGACTTTATCGGGTAATTATCGAGTTAATTGTTAATAGAACTCTAATCTGTAGTTAAATATTATCCTGGACAATTTAAATATCAGTCATATTATTTTTCAATGACTTATACTAATTTTTAAACAATTATTATAATTTATCATGATTTTTCAAACAATAGAATCATTATTAAATGATTTAAAAATTAAATAATTCTATTATCATTAATATTAAAATATTAATGAAACCATTGCTAAAATATTAAAGTTATTTATAATAACTTAAAATATTTTTAAAACATCTAAAATTATTTTTAAATAATTACCATTAATATTAAAGTATTAATACAATTTACCTTTAAATATTAAAAGTTATATTTTATAACTTAAAATATTTTTAAACTCCTTATTTTTATTTAAAATAATTTTTACATTATTAAAATTATTTTTAACTAATTTATTTAATATAATATTAAATAAATCTAATATCATTAATATTAAATAATTAATAAAATTTGCTTTAAAATATTTAAAGTTATGCTTTATAGCTTAAAATATTTTTAAATACTTTATTATCATTTAAAATAATTTTTAATATAATAAAATCATTTATTTAATACATTTATTAAATAAATTAAATATCAATAATATTCAAATAAATAATAATATTTATGAAAAATATTCCAAATTATTAAAAGTTAATTTGTATAACTTCATGCTTAACCAGCGATCGAGTGGCTCAGTTTGACCAACATTAATTCTTAATCTATGATGTTTCTGGACAAACTTAGGCTCAGATCTTGTAGCAATAGTGTAATACTACAAGTATCTAACATATTATGGACCAAAACATAACACATGAGCAAGATCTAAGGCCTTAAACAAGCTGTCAGAGCTGTTCTTTATTTTTTGGGTTACCCAGAAATAAAAAACAGACCAAGCAGCCTACTTTGGGCTTCCACTACTTGTTGTACAAGTGATGTTCTAGTGATCTAATGCTTCCAGATTGTAACCAATATGTAAATGAAGAGATCTATTACAAAGAATCTATATAACAACAACACAGAAAGCAGATCTATGCCGATCAAAGTATGTCAGAGATCATGTTCATCAATTTTCTGGGTAACCCAGAACATTGATTTCATGATCGTCCGACCTTCTTTGACTAGCCACTACATTTACCCAATTTGATGTTTATGTGATCTAAAGATGTTAGCATGTAGCCTAAACAACACACTACAATGTAGATGAAAGAACCATAATAGATCATCAAACCACTGTCAGATCCAAGCCCTTAAACTTCTTGTCAGGAGTTTCTAGGTTACCCAGAACTTATTCAGTCATGGTCGGTCAACGATGTTTGACCACCCATAACTTTTAAATTGTAACAGATCTGATCCTGATTCGAGTCTCAGATCAAAGATCTCATAGCATACTACATGTTCAAACATTTAAACAACCAAAAACACAAACAGACTTAGATTTATGAGGTCTGACATTCGGTTGTCAGACTTCATTTTAAAATTTTCCAGATTTTTGAAAACATCAAATTCGTGCATATAAATATTATGGATCTACTATCTAGCAACCCAGATCACCTAGTTACACTACATACACCATGTTTAAACATAAAAACATAACTTTTATCATAGCATTAAAGATCAAATTTCTAAGGTTAGGTTTATACCTCTTTTGAACAAATTCTTGATCCTATGCTCTTGACCTGATCTTGATGTTCTAGGGACTTACTAAGAGACTGAAATGCTAAAGATTTTCATGGGTTTAGAGAGAGGAGGTCTAAGTTAAGTGTTTGATGATCAAATGGCTTAATTTATGAACTTTTCTCTCTTATCCCTTATATATTTGGTGGATGCAATGAATTTGGCTGGTGAAAGTGGCTGATATTTTTGGTTTATAGGCACATGGCTAAGCTAGGGTTGTTTAACAACTAAAGTATTGGCAACCTCTACAAGTTATCTATTAAATAATGCAAGAAAGGCAATTATGTCTTTTGGCTTCCACTTTTAATGGCAAACTTGGCATTTCATTCCAACCCTTAGGGTTTAACCCTAAGGTTTTATAAGTTCATTTTTTAGGATTTTGTAATTAGGGCAAAAATAGAAATTTTAGTTTCTAAAAATGTGAATTAGGGTTCCCTAATTAAATTAGGTTTCCTAATCACTTGGGATTTGTAAATTTGGTTTAGGTGTACTAATTAACATTAAGCTTTATAATTTAGCAATTAGGGTTTTAGTTTAGTAATTAGGGTTTCCCTAATTAAGGTTATAATCTAATATTTATCATTAATCATATAACACAATCATTAAACATTCTTGAACTCGAATTTGACTTTTGAACTAGGGTTTTCTAATACTGCACCAATATTGACCAACCATTATCAATCTACACATACAGTACATATTTATAATACTGAAATATAATTAATATAATATTATTATTCTCATTCCTAGCTTATTCAAAATCCAGAATTAGGGTTTTGATTCCATATCCGGCATAACTTTCATATATACCATTATTAATTAAGTTAAAATAATTAACTTAACTAATATAATAAAATAATTATTATAATAATCCTAATAATCATATCATATATACAATAATCCTATTTTCATGGAAAATAAATAATAAAATATTTTTACTACAAAATTAATTTATTATAAAAATATAATTTATAATGATCAATAATTCTTTTAAAAAATATATACATACACTTTACCTTGCATTTATTCCCGCCTTTGATTTTAAAAAATTATACGCAAAATTTCTTTTTTAATTGTATTAAAAATATGGAGTTATTACAGTTATGATATACAAATATAATTTATCGATACTAAACATATATTGTTAGTCTTTTCTTAGTCATATCACTACAAAAAAATGGGGCTTCAGTAACAACTGATTTTCGTTGCTAAAGGTGCCAAATTTCGTTGTAAAAGGGTTTTGGCAACGACTTTACTGTCGTTGCGTCTTTCGTTGTGCAATGAGCGTTGCTAATTGTTTCGCAACGAACGTATTTTTTTCGTTGCCAAAAGTAATACATTTTGCAACAAAATTTGGCTTTCGTACAGAGATATCGATCCTTTAGCAACAAAATGTATTGTTGCAGAATAATTAAAATTTCGTTGCTAAAAAGCCCATTTGGTTGCAAAAGGCTGCTAATCGGCAACGAAATGAACTCTTTTTTTTTTGCAACGACCATACATTTTTGTTGCAATTGACACCATTTTGTAACGACATTTTTTGTTGCAGTAAATTATGAAAATTATTGCCTAAGCTTGCTTTCGTTGCGGAATGTAAACTTTAGCAACGATTTTCGTTGCTTATTATATTATTTGGCAACGACATTATGTTGAATCATCAACGAAAATGTTTGTTGCTGGTTATTTTTCAATAACAACGAAAGTCGTCGATTAGCAACGACATTATATGTTGTCATTTCCTTATATGTGCAACGAAAGGCAACAACAGTTTGAGGGAGAATGAGGTTGATGATAGCCCCTCCATCACTGCAGACCACCAAGACTTTGCCCTCAACAATTGGAGTACCACTCCTTGCATTTGCCGACGAGGGTAAAAAGGGAAGAAACTCTTTCTACCTTGTAGATAGCAATAACTGCTTACTTTTTCTGTACAGTATTAGTAGTTACTTTTGTCATTACAGGCTAACACTTTGTGTGATTGAGCAGTGTTATATACTAAGTGAAAGCATATTTTGTTTCAGGACTCTGAATTTAGATGTGCATGTACTTGCTGATGAGGTGCCTATTCTCCACAAGGACTGTAACTTTGATGTAAAGTGGGACTCATACTTGATGGAAATATAAGAGGACTATGAGATACCTCAGGAGATCATAGAATGCGTCGAAGACAAACCGAAGCCAAATCTTGATCAAACCACCTCTTTTGAACCGCGAAAACCCCCAAACAAATCCAGATGGGTACGGACCTCACTCCAAACTAAAGGAATGACATGGTTACTCTATTGACTCTATTCCAGGATGTGTTTGCATGGTCTCACGAAGACATGGTCAGTTTATACACGAAAATTATCATTCATCGCCTTCCCATCAAAGGGGGATTCAAGCCACTCAGGCAGAAGCTCCGGCGATTAAAACCTGAGTGGAAGTTAAAAATTAAAGAAGGAATTGTGAAACAATTTCAAGCCGGCATCATTATGGTGTTAACATACCCTGAATGGCTTTCCAACATAGTCCCCGTTCCGAAACCGGGAAGGAATGTGTGAGGTTGTGTGGATTACAGAGATTTGAATAAAGCTTGCCTCAAAGATAGCTTTCCTGTGCCATTCATCCACATACTTGTTGACAATACAGCTCGATACGACATGTACTCCTTTGCTGATTGCTTTGTGAGGTACCATCCAATCGTGGTTGCTGTGGAAGATCGTGAGAAAATTGTTTTCATCACTCCTTGGAGAACCTTTTGCTACGGACGATTGTCATTCGGCCTCATCAATGCCAGAGTTACCTATCAGTGAGCCATAGGACTCTTTTCCACAATCTAATGTATAAAAAAAAGAAAAAAAAAGAAAAAGGAAAAAGAAGAAAGCTCTTCAACAAATTCTACAGTTGCTGCCTTATCGTCGGCAGGTTCTACAGATAGCTTCGGAGTTTGAAGAAGAATCCTTCCTCCACATTCCTTAGAATAGGAATTATTGTGCGAGTGTGCTAGCAACCTTGGCCTCCGCGATCAACATACATGACAAGAAAGACATGCCAACCCACACATTTTTCCAACAAAAAGCTCTAGCCTATGGGAATTACATTGAAAAGTATCGGATGACCTACCTCCCGTCCAGCATCCTTGGTATTAACACATCAAGAAGTACTTACGAGATGGATCTATACCCGCTGAGGCGAGCCCGACTGAGAAAAGGCAGATCCATCAATTTGCTATAAAATTCTACCTGAGTGAACATGCACTCTACAAAAGAGATGCAATACTAGGTATCCTCAGATGTTTGGATGAGGACCAAGCTCAGAGGCTATGGATGAAATCCATGGGAAAGTATGTGGCCCACACATGAGCGGCACTCTACTTGTAAAGAAGATCCTACAATAGAAATGTTCGACTATGGCAGTTCAAACAACACGACTTGATTTCGAAAAAAGATCGTTGATAACCAAGCTCAGTCAAAAGGAAAATTCTCCCCGAACTAGGAAGGCCCGTTTATTGTCAAGGAGGTATTGACAGGAGGCGGTTTCAGATTACAGGAAATGGACGGCGATGAATTTTCGTAACTCATCAATTCAGACACCGTGAAACGGTACTATGTCTGAGGTTACCATCAAGCGAACATCCTGGTTTTTGGATCATCAGATCACCAGTCATTTCAGGTTCTTTAACCCTCACTACATATCGCCTTTTCTTTTTACCCATCTGCCCCTCAGGGAAAAACACATTTTTCAAACCAGCAGCCTGGTTTCACTTCATTTCATGCTTTCAGTTTATCCCACCAGGGATTAAACCTTTCACACATTCAATTTATCCCGTACATAGGATTAAAACTTTTCATCTGCAATCCGCCCTGTACATGGGCGAACTACGTCGACCTGATCTCCCCAATACACGGGAGTACGTAGGCAGTCATCTTTATGGTCCGGTTTCACCACAGAAAAACAAAAACAAACATACTCCTATCCATAACCATATACAGAAATAAGTCCCAAGACACTAAAGATGGTAGGGAATACACACAGATCGACGATCCATTCTGAAAATCTTGAGACATCTCACTATCCATCCATCAAGGAGGAGTTCAAAATACATCCAGATCACAAAGTCCTGGAGAAACAAGCAAACATCAAGCAAGTAACGAGGCACAACTAAAAGGGAAGTGAATCAACATATATTTTCCTGCCATATATAATGTTGTTTGATATATACAATGTGTACTATACATGACAAAAATGGCTAAGCTAGTCTGTGCAGAAAAATCCAAGCCCTTCTACAAATCAATGTATATGCGCATAATCGAATTCAACATGGCATCCCTCTTAGAAGAAGGGTGTAACGCTATAAACTTCTGCCTTATGGTAACAAAGCGACCTAAAATTTCCACAGCCATCTACATGGTGACGCGATGCTCATCAATACACGTGCTCATCTCTGCGAAGATACCAATGGTATGAGACCTCACTGTAGTGCTATCTGTAATAGCGACATCTCGAGCAGATATAGCCTCATCCCGCTCAACACCGGTATCCCTATGAGTTAGAGCATCATCTCTCTCAACCAAAGCGACATTTCTACCAGAAAGAGCTGTCAACATTAAAGCCCACATCCACTACCTGTTGTTGATCGATTTCGCAATCAATGAATACGTGCAAGTATACACGGTCAACAAGTAATAAAGTGAAAGTAGAGTATCATTCCCACGAGAAATTATTTAATAAAAATCACCAAGTACTAATTCTTAACCAAATTAATTTTATTTAAACAACCAATAATTGTGATTTCTAGATTTAAGAAAACTAAATTAAACAAAACAAAAAGATTATTCTAAAAGAAAGCAAATAAACAACTAAGAATTGATGGAATTCAGATAAATAAGAATTAAGACTCCAATATCCCCAATTATGAATTATAAATCAATTATTCAACTATCACAATTATTATATCTACTGAATTGTTAACAGAAATTCTCAAATGCCAAAAGCCCTCTCTCAAGTGATCAATTGCCTTCTATTTAACCCAGATTAATTTTGCTATATCTCTATGCAAAACAATTGAATTAAACTCGCTACAATTCCAATTCTTTATGTGTTACATGCGGCAAATAGATATTCTCATTCTATTCACAAACCTAATTATTCACTGTGCAAATAACTAAGTCACATGTCACCAAGCCCAGTTCTAACCCTAAAATTTCTTTCCCAATTCCTTCTAGAGTAACAAGGTAATTACTGATCAGATAATTAATCAATAAGCTCAAAGCAAGATGAACAATTCACTTCAACACAAATAATTGGAATAAATCAAAATAACTAATTTATAGCCATAAAAAGTTCAATTGAAATCTTAATAAAAGAGTTAGTTCATAATTAATGAATTAAAACCAAGAATCCACAATTGAATAGACATTAAAAGATAAAAGTATGATAAGAGAAGATAATAAAATCTGTTGTCAACAAATCTGATGCTCCCCTCTTGCTCTTGCTCTTGATCTTCAATGATCTCCAAGTTGTTTCATTCTCCTAAACTAATAAGAACTAGGGTTAATGTCTAATCTAATGGAGTGTTTAATCTAGTCTAATATATTTAATCTCGCTTTATTTTATGCCTCCCATCATGTATTTATAGGTTAAAAATAAAATTTGGAGTCAAAAAGGTGTCAAAATTCGCCCAAAACGCGTCCAGGTCGCACCAAACCCTTCCCCCAGCGCCACAGCGCTGGGCTTGATGCTCAGACACTGCCTTATAGCGCCCCGGCACTGGAAATGGCCTTGAAATGGGCGCCCCGATGTCCTTTGGAAAAATGGCCATAATTTCTTCGTCCGAACTCCGATTTTGATGATTAAAGATGTTACGGAAAGAGGAGACGTAGATCTACAACTTTCATTCTTTGAGTTTTTCGAAATAAGGTTTGTAGCAACACTCAAATTGGCTCTGAAGTGACTGTTGTGTAAATGGCAAGCTGAAAACGCGAATCCAACTACCCTAAACGTCGATTCAAGTAACTTTTGTCCCAATTCCTACAAAACAATGTAAAACATGCATGAATTGATACAAACACTTAAAAACTATTCTAAAAGACTTGAGAACAACAATGAGTTAAGCTCGAATGTATCCAATTCATGTGTATAAAACTCACTCATCAAATACCCCCAAACTTAAACATTTGTTTGTCCTCAAGAAAAAATACAAAAGAACTAAAAATAAACAAACTAACTCAACTACGTGAATGCATATGCATGATCTACTTTATAATATACATACGAACCTAGTAATAAATCAGTATGATATATAGCAACAGGCCTCAAAGTTACCATTGGTACTCAAACAATATATTCAATCAAGTCAAAATCCATAACTCTAACTAATTAGTCAATCCAAACCTGTCATCACCCATGTTGTGCGTGTGTGCTTGTTAACCATTCTAACCAACCACAATTCAAGATAATCACATAACAAACTTCTTAGAAGGAAAATTTCAACTCCAATTCAATTACTTTTGTGAACATGACAACTCCAGTTAAAACTAAGCAATTACCAAGTCTAAGGGTAAATACAAGATTTATTTATACTTTTATTCAACCACGAGGGCATTTTTGCTCTTTCGCGTGTTTTATTCATTTTTTTTCTTTTTCTCATGGCTGTGCAATGTCTTATTCCCTTAGGCTTTTCAGTGCTACCTTAACGAGCTTTCGACCAACGACTCCCAAGCCATTAAGACCTTAGGGCGCTAGGTGTAAAGACAATCCCCTCGGGCTTACTTACTCAAGTAACAAAAGTCACAAAACTAGACAAACATGCCACGATGTTTATTCTTTTTTTTTCTTTTTCTGGATTTCCTATTTTTTTTCTTTTCATCATTTCTTTCTCTTTTTTTTTCATTTTCATTTTGTATATATATACCCCATAGATTTCCCCAAACTCAAGCTTTTACGTCATTCCAACCTTTATCGCCAGTTCACTAATTTCCTTAAATTTTAACCAAGATTTTCTCTCAGAAACAAATTATGAAACCCTTGAACCAAGTAGATTAAAACAGTTAAACTTTAAGTGCTAACCGGTTACATAAGTTTCAGACAGGCTCAGATTATCATCATGATTAAAATTAGAACTCATCATCAATTATCAACATTGTTCAAGTTAACATGCAAAACCAATCTTATCATAGGCCGAGCTAAGACCACACCAACTAATCACACAGATTCATGGAAAAAAAAAATAAATAAAATAAAAAATAAAAAATACAATTAAACTACATGAACACATACTAATGCAACACATATATGAATATGCAAATAACTACCATGTACTATATGCAACCTAAAAAAAACACAATGCTAACACAAAAAAAATGAACTACTATGCAGATAACTAACTATATGCAATACGATACTAAAATGCCCCCAAACTTAAACTAGACATTGTCCTCAATGGATGAAATATAAAAAAGTAAAGCAGATGACTTCCCTAAAAATATAGCAATCTTCCTCATTGTCCACTAAGTTTGGAGAATATGCTAGGCACATGGAACAAATTGGGCACCACTTGAATTTGACTTGACTAACCTGTAAACCATGATAGAAGCAATTTTATTAAATCTTATATAAATGTAAATTCAAAACTACTAATATAAAACCTAATAAAAATTAAACTTGGGTTGCCTCCCAATAAGCGCTTGTTTTATAGTCTCAGCCTGACTTCTTCAATTCTCTATCCAATTCCTCTTCGAAAGTTGAGGAACCCTCCATCCATCGGAAATAATATAGCTTTTGGTAGGTTCCCATTTACGATAGCCATTGTATTAAAGTCACCTAGTATGATCTTTTTAGATAGGATCCCCATTAAGTATGACAAACCACTAGGTGTTTTCCCCATTGTGTTTGTGATCAAATTATGGCATGGAAGCTTGTCAAACACAATGGGCTCTTCCTTTATCTTCTCCTTTTCAACCCACCACGACTCCACAGTTGTACTAGCTCTTATGTCACAAAGAACTTTGCCGACGACATGACTGCCAATTAGGCATGGTTTTGCAAAATTGCCCGGATTCATGAACTTTGGTGGAGAAGGTACATGGGACACTATCAAAATTGGCTCATCTTCATTGGTCCTCAAAGTTAGATCTTTGCCGATCTCTTTTTGTTGATCTCCAAGTCTTTCCTCTCTTTTAACATCTATATCATTTGGCACATCCTATTGCAGATTTAGTTCGGGCTCAACATCAGTCTCGTCATCCATGTCATAGAGCCAAGTGTATTGAGGATGGTTGTTCAACGCATGTGCTATCTGCCCTAATTGATTTTCCAAATTCTTAATTGATGCATTCTGACTTTGTATACTTAGCTCCATTTGATTCATTCTCTTATCACTCTCCTCACTCCTTTTTTCAGACGCTCTAATGAATTTTTCCAAGGCTTCCTCCCAATTTGAATGTTCTTCCTGTTGTAGTGGAGGTGGACACGAGAAATCCGATGGGTATGTTGGACTTGGAGCATAAAATTGATCTTGATTGTTACTCCATGAAAAATCCGGGTGATACCCCCAATCTTGATGATAGTTGTTGGTATAGACATAACTGTTGGGGTAATCACCACTATACTGTACCGGCTCGAAACTGATGGCGCATTGATGACTCATATGATTTTCAGCACAATAATCACAAGTAACCGCCACACTTTGATGATGTTGAGCTTCAAAAGCTTCAAGCATCCTCGAAAGTGTCTCCATCTGTGCTGACAATGCAGAAAGTTTCTTGAGTCTGTCAATCTCCGCTCCCCGTTGTTGAGTCATGTTCGTGTATGGCCATTGATATGCAAAGTCATCCATGGTACCTAAAAAGAGAGAAATATAGGAAGAGAATGAGAAATAAAAATAAAAATAAAAATGTTTAAATTAAGACTAATTTGATTGAAATTAATATTGGTAAATAATTATTAAATTAATTCCCCGGCAACGGCGCCAAAAACTTGTTGATCGATTTCGCAATCAATGAATACGTGCAAGTATACACGGTCAACAAGTAATAAAGTGAAAGTAGAGTATCGTTCCCACGAGAAATTATTTAATAAAAATCACCAAGTACTAATTCTTAACCAAATCAATTTTATTTAAACACCCAATAATTGTGATTTCTAGATTTAAGAAAACTAAATTAAACAAAACAAAAAGATTATTCTAAAAGAAAGCAAATAAACAACTGAGAATTGATGGAATTCAGATAAATAAGAATTAAGACTCCAATATCCCCAATTATGAATTATAAATCAATTATTCAACTATCCCAATTATTATATCTACTGAATTGTTAACATGAATTCTCGAATGCCAAAAGCCCTCTCTCGAGTGATCAATTGTCTTCTATTTAACCCAGATTAATTTTGCTATATCTCTATGCAAAACAATTGAATTAAACTCGCTACAATCCCAATTCCTTATGTGTTACATGCGACAAATAGATATTCTCATTCTATTCACAAACCTAATTATTCACTGTGCAAATAACTAAGTCACATGTCACCAAGCCCAGTTCTAACCCTAGAATTCCTTTCCTAATTTCTTCTAGAGTAACAAGGTAATTACTGATCAGATAATTAATCAATAAGCTCAAAGCAAGATGAACAATTCACTTCAACACAAATAATTGGAATAAATCAAATAACTAATTTATAGTCATAACAAGTTCAATTGAAATCTTAATAAAAAAGTTAGTTCATAATTAATGAATTAAAACCAAGAATCCACAATTGAATAGACATTAAAAGATAAAAGTATGATAAGAGAAGATAATAAAATCTGTTGTCAGCAAATCTGATGCTCCCCTCTTGCTCTTGCTCTTGATCTTCAATGATCTCCAAGTTGTTTCAATCTCCTAAACTAATAAGAACTAGGGTTAATGTCTAATCTAATGGAATGTTTAATCTAGTATAATATATGTAATCCCCTTTTATTTTATGCCTCCCATCATGTATTTATAGGTTACAAGTCAAATCTTTAGGTTAGGAACAAACCCAATCCAATTTGGAGTCAAAAAGGTGTCAAAATTCGCCCAAAACGCGTCCAGGCTGCACAAAACCCTTCCCCCAGCGCCCCAACGCTGGGCTTGACGCTCAGACACTACCTTATAGCTCCCTGGCTCTGGAAATGGCCTTGAAATGGGTGCCCCGGCGCTGGTGCTTTTTTGGAAATTTTCTACTCCGATGTCCTTTGGGAAAATGGCCATAACTTCTTCGTCCGAACTCCGATTTTGATGATTCAAGATGTTACAGAAAGAGGAGATGTAGATCTACAACTTTTATTCTTTGAGTTTTTCGAAATAAGGTCTTTAGCAACACTAAAATTGGCTCTGAAGTGACTATTTTGTAAATGGCAAGCCGAAAACGAGAATCTAGCCACCCCAAACGTCGATTCAAGTAACTTTTGTCTCAATTTCTACAAAACAATGTAAAACATGCATGAATGGACACAAACACTTAAAAACTATTCTAAAAGACTTGAGAACAACAATGAATTAAGACCGAATGTAACCAATTCATGTGTATAAAACTCACTCATCACCTGTTCACCATATGGTACAAAGATAAAAGCTTCTCGCGATCTCGACGTCTAATAAGGCCATCTGTCCAAGCAACTACCCTAGACAACAAGCAAGGCTGGGGCAATTTCAAAATTGGTGACAACCAGATATTGGATCCCTTACGACAAGATTGGGGGCAATCTCGGAAGCAACGATAACTCAGCACTGGGGCATTTATCAACCATCCTAAAGTGGAAAATGCACCAGTCAGCGCCATCATCATGGTTTATCATCATCTTAATGGCGATTCAGATATTATTCAATAGCGACTTAGTTAACAAAGAGAGTTTCTCATATGAATCCCCGGCAAGAACATACGAAAGGACTGGGGCATTTTGCGATTCCAAGGAATGAAAGGAGTTTAAGGCGGGATAAGCCTTTCATCAAAAGAAGGGGGAGAACTCCTAAAAGAAATCATGGTGATATAAGCGTGCCCCTACGAAAGAAGGGGGAAAATTCTCAAAAATCGAGACCTCTACAACGAAATTCAAATCTGGGTCGCAAAATAGCGAGCTTCACCTTCCAGGGATATTAGCGACATTCAGCTAATCAGTTCATCTGAGTTGCGAATCAAAAGCTTGAGGAAATGGGGCACCTGCCCCAAAAGCAAAAGGAACTCCCAATGTGACGCCCCCAAAATAGGTATACAACACCCATTCTGAGTCGTCAAATACATGGTACAGAAAGCAAACTACAACTTCAATAATACAATTGTCGTGCAAAATACGACAACACATACTGTGTGTTTAAATACAAATATTGTCTTCTGGATAATATCCATACTCAAATAAATCCTCATTACAATTATTCAAACACTATTTTACAGAAATAGTGAGGACTGCTAATACATCTTTCTAGAACCATCACTCCATACCCCGACTAGATCCTGCTATGTTCTCACCTCCTGAGAAGAAAAATGGAACAAAAAGGAAAAGGGTGAGCTCAACTAGCCCAGTAAAGAATATTATGACTAAAGATAATTCAATTATCAATAGCCTTCATCAACAATAAATCAGAGATTTAGAACATATGGTAAATGATAAAAATTTCAACCATAGTTGCAGCGGAACGAGCAATCCATTAGAAGAGTCAAATAGACTATAAAGTCTATTATCTTCTCCATGTTAAAAATCCATCAACAATGTTTTATCCCTCTAACATCAATCAACAATTCTGGTCCACAATCATATGAATAACTCATAATTATAACTGTAGTTCTAAATTCCTCTTCTCATCCAGGACGAAGATAATTTTTATCACCTATCTTTACCTGAAACATCAAAGATCATGGTTACACCAAATCACATTTCCTGTTCATAATCATACTAATAACTTCATCTTTGCACTACGGCCAAAGATATTCATTTGTATCACCAGTTGGTCATGTTTATCTCAACATCTGTTCATCTTTGCACTACTGGCCAAAGATATTCAACATGTCATCTTTGCACTACGGGCCAAAGATATTCATCAACAATTCATCTTTGCACTACAGGCCAAAGATATTCATCAATATTTCATCTTTGCACTACAGGCCAAAGATATTAATATCTCAAAGAAATATATAATCATTTCAGAATTTATATAAACAATAATTATAACCATGTTGATCATTTCACCTTTGCACTTAAGCTAAAGATATTCACTTATAAATTCAATGGTCATGATCATACCAGTCACCAATTCAACTTTGCACAACTGGCCAAAGAGAACCCATAGTCATGATCATACCAATAATTTACCCATCTTTACACTCAAGCGAAAGAGAATTTCAACATCAAGGTTATAAAAATGTTATATATGATAATAAAAATAATATGATCAAAACATGGATTTAATTTCAAGAGCAATATTCATAAATCAACTATAATTTGGTTAGAAAAAGAAACCAATTTTATCGTGAATAGTAACTCGTGAATAGTAACTCATGAATAGTAATCCCGACATGAAAAATATAACTCATGAATAGTAACCCCGACATGAAAAAAGTAAAAATTCCACAATAATATACATACCAATATTTCGGTATAATGATATTGAAAGAATAATATTCTTAAGCTTATAAACAATTTATTTAAATTGTTTACACTTTACAAATTAATGCATTTAATCATCATAAAATGCCAACTCTTAAGATTTCATCATCAATAACCAAAACCCTCATCAAAAATCTGCATATACCTCATATATAGGATTCTCAAGCCATAAAATCCTATTTTCTAATTTTCTTACTTCACATAACATATTTAATTCATTTTCTCATAACTAGACTATTTTCATGAAAAATACCAAATCCGTTCCAAAAATATTTCTTTTCTGGAATTTAGCATAATATAGTCCCATAGTGAACATATATTTTTCTCAGAATTTTTAAAAGTCATTTACTATTTTTCATATGGCCAAAATAGCCGAATATTTAGACATTTATCAAAAATTGTACTTTTGTCTAAAAATTCTGAAATTTACAGAGTATACTTCTATCATATACATGTACTCCCAATAAAAATTTCATCAATTTTGGAGTTAACCACAAGGAATTATAAGCTGTTACTTTTAAAATAGTCTTTTCTCATAAAATTCATAACTCTCAATCTATACATCCAAAAATCACCATTTTTGGACACAATCAAGAAAACTCATCAAAATATCATTTCAAATTTTTTCAGAATTTTTGAAGATCAGAAAAATTACGAAACTGAAAATCATAACAACCCTTAAAATCCCTTACTATCCCTTACTATCCCTTACAATCCCTTACCTCAAAAGAGCAGTACTTCTGACTGGATATCGGATATGATGCTGAAGAAAACTTGCACTGATGAATAGCAACTCACCAAGTATCTAAAAACTCACAAAATATGCTTCATAATATAGAGAGAGAAAGAGAGAAAGCTTATGTTTCTGGTGTGATTTTTAATTCTAACTTAGCCCTCTATTTATAGGAAAATTTTGGTAGGTTTGACCTGCAACCTGATGGCTTTACCTGCTACTATTCCCACCCACCACATTTGAAATATAATTCAGCACATTTCTTCACCAACCACAAGTGGGGCCCACCAATTCTAGAATTTTCCACCAAAATGATAAACTCCGAAAATTTAACAATTTCTGAACCAGTCATCTCGTAAAATTCATAATAAATCATACGTTCATTTTTAACGGTTCAAAATTTGTGGGCATATACTCAACTTATATATGTATAACATATCCAAAAATTACCACGATCCAACGGTCGGATTAAAATTTATAACCCCCGCAAAATATCTCAAAAACCCTAATTTTTAATACCTCCATTCCGACAAAAATACGGATAAAAACCTCAACATTAACTTCTTCATTTTTAACCACAAAAATATATCCCTCGTTTATATCCACATAAAATAAATATTTCCTTATCATATGAATCAATAATTAATTATTCACAAATAATATTACAGAATCACATTTATGACAACCAGGTCGTTCTCAGGAAAGAGGGGGCTTTTCAATAAGGATTTTTTCTTACTGGCGCGCAATTAGATGACCAAACCTCTCCTTAGACAGAACTTTCTAGACATTGCCAATAATGTTATCTAATAATATTATTCAAATAATATGAATTATTGATCTGATAATAGGAAATACTGTGCAGCAACAATTATTGAACAACAATAATACAAAATTTCAACGTAGCAATTATTGAATCAATAAAATAAAATATTGAACAGTAATTACTGTAACAATTATTGAGTAATGCCTTCTTACGTAAGAATCAATAATTTCAAAAATACTATGCAATACCGTGTGCTACTGTGCAATAACGCGTATTACTGTATTTTAACCACCGGGTATTCCAACAGTGTTAACGGTAACAACTACGCCGTTATTTGTAAAAACTCAAATTTGTCGTTTTCTTCACCCGACAGTTATTCGTTATGGGGCCCACAAATAGCTGTGTCGTCGTACGAATATTCCCCGAAAGAAAGAATATTCCACGACCAAACGAATATTCCCCGACAACAATGATTATTTTATAACCACTTGCTTATTTTGAAAAAAATTTCACATTTCACCCATAACTTTAAACTTTTATCAATTTAACCATTTACTGAATAGTAATTATAAGAAAAATTGAATACTTTTATTTCATAAAATTCGGGGTCTTACACCAAATCACCGCAAGAAGAAAGGGTGAGACATCTGGTGGTTGTCATCAATCTAGCGTAACATCAAGCGAAATCTAGAGAAGTAATCCGTGGAATATTACTTCAGCGAAGGTATCGGAAGATCCGGTATTCTAAGACCATTGGCATCAATTCAGCGACATCAACACAGTTCAGCGATGAAAGCTTCGTATACCACCGTTCGAGTGGGAACTGGAAAAGTTTGGCGATCAGCAGGATAGTCACCATTGCAACTACCAGCGAATACATCGGGAGGGTCTAGTGATTTCAGAACGTTATCCCCATCAGAGATATGGAAAACTTCTCAACTTATCTTCATCAAACAAGCATCAGCGATTAAATGCCAAACCATTGGAGTCAACGCTAGCATAGGCATCAGCAATTATCAGTAAAGGTAAAGTGATTTACAAAAACATTTTAAACATTCATCATAACATTGCGATATGCGAAATGTGATATACAAAATACGATGTGCGAGTTGCGATGTGCGATGCGATTTGGCCTAATGCGAAATGCGAAAAGCGATGTGCGAAATGCGATGTGCGATTTACGAACTGCAATTTGTGAAAACATTGTCACATTCATCATAAACATTCACTACATTGTGATTTGCATCATTGAAAATACCTTGTCATGTTTCAAGTGTCTACTAATCTTTATCATGTCCATTCCATTGCATTGCATGAACATGATAAAGAGGGGCATCTGAAGACACTCGAAATTTTCTTCTCCTGTTACTAACCATGCAGGAGGGCAAAAGTGCCTTTTGCACACTCCAAAGATAACCCTGGAGGACTAGGACATTAACTTCAAACCCCGTAGATCACCCAAGGAGATCCAATTTCCAACCCTAGAGATAGCCCCGGGAAATTAGGTTCCAACCCTGGAGATAATCCCGAGAAAGTCAGTTTCAACCTCGGAGGTAACCCCGGAGGATCAAGATTAAAGCCTAGAGATAGACCCAGGAGGTCAAACCAACCTCAGAGATAACCCTGAGGACAGTTAAAGTCAACATCAAGTCAACCTCAGAGATAACCCTGAGAAACGACTGCTACAACTGCACAAAACTCGGAGATAACCCTAGGAGGGGCAAAATGATCATTTTCCAACTCAACTTCACTTCAAATCAAATGCACTCATTTCAACTCAAAATACTTCAAAGGAAGACCCACAAGAACCATATCTTAACTTCCGAGTGTAAACTACGCAAAACAACTTAACGGACTGCCTAACGAAAACCCAAAAATGCCATTTCGGTCATGGACCCATCTTTCTGGAATCAAAAAAGGGCAAATCATATGTCATTGTGTAGCTCTCAGAAAGAGCTTTCCGGAATGATATGGCACGCTTCCATCGGACTCCCGGATTGAAAGTTATGAGCGACCGAGCGAATAGCGCGTTGTCCGAGTGTACGTACTTCAACACGGCGGGACCCACACTGCCCGGGGCACCCCGGGCAGCAGCAGGTACACCTGTGGCCCAGTAGCAGGTACACTTGCGGCTCCATCCTCTATAAATAGAGGGCTTGGGGTGGCCATTTTGAAAGAGAAAACGGCGAGGAAGCCATGCCCAATTTGCTCTGTACTCACCCCAGACTGAGTGCTTTTTCATTTTAAACACTTGTGAGCTCACATATAGCTTATTTTGTACCTATAAAAGCCAGTGTTTACCCACTTTAAAGATATTGAAGTCTTCTTTGGCAGCCCACTGTAAGACTTCTTTCACACTTTAAAGTTTTTCTCTTCATCTTTGCACACACCCTTCTGCACGTTGAGAGTCGTGTTGCACATTTTGCCCGGACTTCGATCCGTGGTTTATTTTTAGTTTGTATATACATATATATATTTATATATATGGACTAACATTATCGAGTTATGCCTCGATTGAGCCTAGACTTCAGTCTGGAGTGTTTAATTGCTTTTGTATATATATACACTTATATATATGAACTACGTGTCGAACTCTGTTCGATGAGCCTAGACTTATGTCTGGTGCATTTAATGGCTTTCTTATATATATAATTATATATATGAACTGCTATTGAACTTTGTTCGGTGGACCTGGATTTCACATCCGGTGCGTTTACTGCTTTAATATATATATACTTATATATATTAATTGTTGTTGGACTTTGTCCGATGAGCTTGGATTTTACATCCGGTGCGTTTACATGCTTATATATATATATATATATATATATATATATATATATATATATATATATATATATATATATATATATATATATATTTACATTCCGTTCCACCTGGAGTTTACTTCGTGGTGGTTGATCGTTTTTACAGCTTTCTATACATTTCGTCCTGCCTAGAGTTTCCTCCATGGCGGTTGATAGCTTTTACAGCTTTATTTACATTTCTGATCCCCCATGGAGGTACTTCGTGGTTGGTGATCATGTCTGTATATATATATTTACAGTTTATATATATATACATGCTTACTACTTTCATATAAATTGTAGTATTCTGTGCGCCTAGGAATCATGTGATCACATATTCATCCCATTGGTTCTAAATTCGGTTCCCGTGATGGACACTTTCAGCTGTGAGCAGCTTGTAAATTATTCTGCGGTGTCTGGATTTCCTCAGATGGTTTACATACCCACGAGGAATTTAGCACCTTTTTGAACATTATTTTCGTACGGATGCCTCGCATCTGTCAAATAAAATCAATCCAGTCGAATACGGAATAAAATGGGAGTGTAAAAGGTCTCAATTACTATTGAGCATCAGGGTTTGAAAAATCTCTTTTATAAAACATCACTGCCATATCTTGCTTAAAATTGAATTTTTACATAAAATTCAAACACTGTGTATATAAGTGCGAACGAGGCCTCACAGTACTTCCAAATAACAGCACATTGACCCACACACACACATTCAGATAGCAGTTTCTTGAAAAGAGGCGGTCACCGTGGTAACACGGATGTTGGGGGTTGCCTAACACCTTCCCTCCGCATAACCAAGTCCCCAGACCCTAATAAATCTCGGTTTCACCGACCCGTTTAGCAGTGTCACATCACTGGGTCAATGTGCAAACCTTTTCTCGGTTGTGTTGGTACAACCACTTAAAAAATCAACTGGCAACTCTTATAGTCCAATCGTCGACATTATACATGTCGAACCTTTTTCACTTGTTTTTTCAAACAAATCTCACCTAAAATGAGAACACCAAAGAACAAGTAACGAAAAGGGACAATTAAAAATCCTGACGTCGAGAGGTGGCGACTCTGCTGGGGACTCCAGTAAGAGGACTTAAGCTGCTATTATAATTTTTTTAAAATTGTTATCTGCTTGTGTGTGGATGTTGCATTTACATTTTGTGATGAATGTGTACGAATGCATTTCCTTACTTAGTGCTTCGCACTATAAACTGCTTGTGATATTAGTGCTTTGCACTATAAACTGCCTGTGATATTAGTGCTTCGCACTATAAAATTGCTTGTGATATTAGTGCTTCGCACCATATCTACTTGTGATATTAGTGTTTATGTATGTGAATGTATGTTGTGTGGTCCCTCCACCAGGAGGCTATCCCATCGGTGTTTGATTACTGGACTCATGAGAAGACTAATTCTCCGAGGCTCAGGAAAGGCACCACCCAAATTCGCTCCAGTTGAAAGACCGGATTAACTTCCCGTCAAGTAGATTGCGATGATTTGGGAACCTTCATGCCAAAAAGCCGCGAGAGTAACCTAAGATAGGTCAGCCTCTGATAAACCCAAAACGGAGGAAAGTCTCTTCATGCTCTCATTTCAAATTACTTGTAAAGCACAATTACTTGTAATTATCTTCCATATCTATCTCCATGTAATGAGAAATATGAAGAAATGTGTACACATACATGCTACAAACAACTGACATCCGTTTTGCAGGATAAAATTCCTAAACTGGACGCATCGTATAGCATGTTATTATCCACCTTCCCTAAAGACTAAACTATGCAAGTCTTTTGCAGGGAAGCAATCAGTCTCGTTACCCGTTTAAAGTTCAAGAAGGCACTGATCCCACCGTCAGGCATGGCTACACCGGGCCAGCCTGATCCTACTCCTGTTTCCCAAGAGCAGTTTGAAGGATTAAGGAATCAGATAGCAGAATTGGTTGCCTTTCTAAAAGATCAGAGTAAAAATATGCAGGGCCAGACAATGCCTACTCAACCAGAGTCCTTCACACTAGGGGGCAGTCAGGGCATTGGTAAAAAGATGGAAACCCAGATACCTAAACCTCATTCCAATAAAGAAATCACAAATCTCAGGGATGATTGAGAAACTGGAGATATAAGAAAGAAAGTCCAACAAATGGAGGATACCATCCGGTCAATTAAAAGGACTGGAAATTATGGGAGTGTCACCTGTTCAGATCTCTGTATATTCCCAGGGGCTCAATATCCTACCAAATTCAAGGTCCCAGAGTTTGAAAAGTACAATGGGGCAGGCGATCCCTATACGCACCTAAAAGTGTACATTGGCGAACTGCGGTCTTATACTGAAAATGAAAGCCTCAGAATGCAACTTTTTCAAAAGAGTCTCACTGGAGAAGCTAAAGCTTGGTATGCCCGACTTGACAATGCCAAAATTCACAACTGGGAAGAATTGGCCCACGCCTTTCTAAATCAGTACAGTTTTCAGTCACAAATGGCACCTGATCGATATCAAGTGACTAAAGTGAAAAAGCAAAGTACTGAATCTTTCCGAGAATATGCCCAAATGTGGAGACATCTAGCAGTGCAAGTCATTCCATCAATGACAGAAACTGAGATGGTAATGACATTTATTGATATCCAAGAGGCTCCTTACTATTAGAGGATCCTAGCAGGCATAGGAAAGCCATTCTCAGAAATGATCAAACACGGCGAAATGGTTGAGATGGGCCTGAAGGCAGGCAAGATTAAAGACTACATTGCCTTGGAAGCAGTCGCCAAGCATATACAGACTGACAAATATGTAAGCGAACCCAAGAATGTACTCGATAAAAGCATTAAAGATGTATCCCTTGTTGTACAGGGGCAAGCTAGGAGACCAACATACAGTCCCCCTATTTGGAAAATACAAGACAATCTGCCATCTCAACAACATGCTACATTCAACTAATGCCCAGACAGGAAAAGAAAATTTAAAAGAATGGAAAATCGGGTATTCACTCCACTGGGCGATTCCCTTGAACATGTATTGGCGATATTAATGAATCACAAGAAAATTACCGAATTAGCCCCACCTCTGGAACCAGGGAGCAAAAGATACAATCCAAGCCAGAGATGTGCTTACCACTCAGGGTCTCCAAGACACGATACACAGGATTGTTGGTCCTTAAAACACAAGATTCAAAATCTGATCGAAAGTGGCAGTATTGTGGTCGAACAACCTGACCAACAAAATATCAACACCAACCTTCCGTTGCGACATGATACGGAAGAAGTAAACATGATCGGGTCAGGAAGCGCTAAAAGGTATCCAATTCGTAAGTACATACGAAGGATGGAGGAATATCCCCAAAGGCACGTAACAAATGTCCTAGAGTGGGAAAACTCGGAGGAGGGTATGCCAGTAATGCAAAAATTGGATGCAATCCAGAATCAAGTAAACCTGTTGGCTAGGCTGATAGTGCGCCAACATCAGGAAATAAAGCAATTTTTCACTCAACTATCAGAAAGCCAAGAGAAAAAGGACTCCACGATGAGCCAGCTAAATGAAGAAGATCAAAGCAGGCTAAAAATACAAGAAAAAGGGGATGATAAAATTGCTAGAAGATCTCGCCAGCAGAAGAACCAATCAAGGGAATGCGAATTCTCAAAGATGAAAGATCAAACAACCTCCAAAAGAGTTCAAAAATTCACCCCTCTGAGCAAATCCAATGAAGAAATGCTACACCTTTTGATAAGCGAAGGAAGGATTACTGAGTTGCTGCCTCCTATAAAGCCCAAGATAAAGAGTTATGACTCCACTAAGATATGTCTCTACTATTCTAACTCACTTGGACATACGACTGAAGAATGCTGGTCTTTGCGACATAAAATCCAGGACCTCATTGAAAATGGAGAGCTGGATATAGAATTTCCCATGACCAAGAAAGGCGAAAAGAAAATAAAAAGCTTAAGATGTCCATTCGAGACAGGCAGTTCAAATGAGGTGAAGGCTATGAGCGACAATTTTGCCAGCACACAAGGTGGACTGATCCTAATGCAAGAAATGACAGAAAAAACAAAGGCATCCCCAAAGGAGATTCCCCCGCCAACATCAAACGTCTTATGGTTCCAAGATATCAACCATGTTCCTGATTTTATCACGTTAGATGATGCGGAGGAAATACTAATCCTTTCCAAGGAAGAAAAAGCCAAAAAGGAAAGTTCTTTGCGGGAAAGGTAACAACAGTTCGAGGGAGATTTCATGGTTGAATCCTTTGAAACCCATGAAGAAGGCGAAGGAATAGATGAAGAAAAAGGTGGTGAGATTGTTGGGGAATCCAACCCATTAAAGAATCTAGAGTTCATCCCTTTTTGCGATGCATCCATTTCAAGCGTCTCTGAGGAGTGTACTGAATCAGGAAGCGATCAAGTTATGGCCACAAGCAAAGACATTCAGAATCAAGGGGTAACCTCTATCATGAGCCTTGAAGGCAATATAACCACTGACAACTGGACTATCAGGCCTCAACTAGCTTAGAAGATGTAGATCCAGGGGATAAAGTTGCGAGTTCCAGAAAATGTTGGAACGGTATCACTTTCTTCGTAGTATGCCTTTTATTTCCGTGCATGTAAATAAATAAACAAAACAAAAAAAACATCTCTACACTCTTCTTACCACTCACCCCTTTGAACCTTTTCAAACCAAATCCTGAACTACAAAAGACCTGATCTCCTCTTCTATAGGAGTACGTAGGCAGCCATCAATGGTGCGGTCAAACCAAACAAAAACCCAAACAAACACTTCTCAAACAGATACACCCCAGACGATGATGGCCCAGACGTAATGGTCATCATTCGGGAGAAGGAGGTTGATGATAGCCCCTCCATCACTGCAGACCACCAAGACTTTGCCCTCGACAATTGGAGTACCACTCCTTACATTTGCCGACGAGGGTAAAAAGGGAAGAAACTCTCTCTACCCTGTAGATAGCAATAACTGCTTACTTTTTCTGTACAGTATTAGCAATTACTTTTGTCATTACAGGCTAACACTTTGTGTGATTGAACAGTGTTATATACTAAGTGAAAGCATATTTTGTTTCAGGACTCTGAATTTAGATGTGTACTTACTGATGAGGTGCCTATTCTCCACAAGGACTGTAACTTTGATGCAAAGTGGGACTCAGACTTGATGAAAATATAAGAGGACTATGAGATACCTCAGGAGATCAAAGAATGGGTCAAAGATAAACCGAAGCCAAATCTTGATCAAACCACCTCTTTTGAACCGCGAAAAACCCCAAACAAATCCAGATGGGTACGGACCTCACTCCAAACCAAAGGAATGACATGGTTACTCTATTAACTCTATTCCAGGATGTGTTTGCATGGCCTCACGAAGACATGGTCAGTTTATACACTGACATTATCATTCATCGCCTTTCCATCAAAGGGGGATTCAAGCCACTCAAGCAGAAGCTCCGGCGATTAAAACCTGAGTGGAAGTTAAAAATTAAAGAAGGAATTGTGAAACAATTTCAAGCCGGCATCATTATGGTGTTAACATACCCTGAATGGCTATCCAACATAGTCCCCGTTCCGAAACTGGGAAGGAATGTGTGAGGTTGTGTGGATTACAGAGATTTGAATAAAGCTTGCCTCAAAGACAGCTTTCCTGTGCCATTCATCCACATACTTGTTGACAATACAGCTCGATACGACATGTATTCCTTTGCTGATTGCTTTGCTAGGTACCATCCAATCGTGGTTGCTGAGGAAGATCGTGAGAAAATTATTTTCATCACTCCTTAGGGAACCTTTTGCTACGGACGATTGTCATTCGACCTCATCAATGCCGGAGTTACCTATCAGTGAGCCATAGGACTCTTTTCCACAATCTAATGTATAAAAAAAAGAAAAACAAAGAAAAAGGAAAAAGAAGAAAGCTCTTCAACAAGTTATACAGTTGCTGCCTTACCGTCGGCAGGTTCTACAGATGGCTTTGGAGTTTGAAGAAGAATCCTTCCTCCACATTCCTTAGAATAGGAATGATTTTGCGAGTGTTCTAGCAACCTTGGCCTCCGTGATCAACATACATGACAAGGAAGACATGCCAACCCACACATTTTTCTAACAAAAAGCACCAGCCTATGGGAATTACATTGAAAAGTATCGGATGACCTACCTCCAATCCGGCATCCTTGGTATTAACATATCAAGAAGTACTTACGAGATGGATCTACACCCGCTGAGGCGAGCCCCACTGAGAAAAGGCAGATCCATCAATTTGCTATAAAATTCTACCTGAGCGAATATGCACTCTACAAAAGAGATGCAATACTATATAGGTATCCTCAGATGTTTGGACGAGGACCAAGCTCAGAGGCTATGGATGAAATCCATGGGAAAGTATGTGGTCCACACATGAGCGACCCTCTACTTGTAAAGAAGATCCTACAACAGAAAAGTTCGACTACGACAGTTCAAACAACACTACTTGATTTCAAAAAAAGATCGTTGACAACCAAGCTCAGTCAAAAGGAAAATTCTCCCCGAACTGGGAAGGCTCGTTTATTGTCAATGAGGTATTGACAGGAGGCGCTTTCAGATTATAGGAAATGGATGGCGATGAATTTCCGTAACTCATCAATTCAGACACCGTAAAATGGTACTATGTCTGAGGTTACCATCAAGCGAACATCCGGGTTTTTGGATCATTAGATCACCAGTTATTTCAGGTTCTTTAACCCTCACTACATACCGCCTTTCCTTTTCACCCATCTGCCCCTAAGGGAAAAACACATTTTTCAGACCAACAGCCTGGTTTCACTTCATTTCATGCTTTCAGTTTATCTCACTAGGGATTAAACCTTTCACACCTTCAATTTATCATGTACATGGGATTAAAACTTTTCATCTGCAATCCGCCCTGTACATGGGCGAACTACTTCGACCTGATCTCCCCAATACAGGGGAGTACGTAGGTAGCCATCTTTATGGTTCCGTTTCACCACAAAAAAACAAAAACAAACATACTCCTATCCATAACCACATACAGAAACAAGTCCCAAGACACCAAAGATGGTAGGGAATACAAACAGATCGACGATCCATTCTGAAAATCTTGAGACATCTCACTGTCTATCCATCAAGGAGGAGTTCAGAATACATCCAGATCACAAAGTCCTGGAGAGACATGCAAACATCAAGCAAGTAACGAGGCATAACTAAAAGGGAAGTGAATCTACGTATATTTCCCTGCCATATATAATGTTGTTTGATATATACAATGTGTACTATACATGACAAAAATGGCTAAGCTAGTCTGTGCAGGAAAATCCAAGCCCTTCTACAAATCAATGTATATGCTCACAATCGAATTCAACATGGCATCCCTCTCAGAAGAAGGGTGTAACGCTGTAAACTTCTGCCCTATGGTAACAAAGCGACCTAAAATTTCCACAGCCATCTGCATGGCGACGCGATGCTCATCAATACATGTGCTCATCTCAGCGATGATACCAATGGTATGAGACCTCACTGCAGTGCTATCTGTAATAGCGACATCTCGGGCAGATATAGCCTCATCCCACTCAACACCAGTATCCCTATGAGTTAGAGCATCATCTCTCTCAACCAAAGTGACATTTCTACCAGAAAGAGCTATCAACATTAAAGCCCACATCCACTACCTGTTCACTATATGGTATAAAGATAAAAGTTTCTCGCGATCTCGACATCTAATAAGCCCATCTGTCCAAGCAACTACCCTAGACAACAAGCAAGGCTGGGATAATTTCAAAATTGGTGACAACCAGATATTGGATCCCTTACGACAAGATTGGGGGCAATCTCGGAAGCAGCGATAACTCGACACTAGGGCATTTATCAACCATCCTAAAAGGGAAAATGCACCAGTTAGCGTCATCATCATGGTTTATCATCATCTCAATGGTGATTCAGATATTATTCAATAGCGACTTGGTCAACAAAGAGAGTTTCTCATATGAATCCCCGGCAAGAACATGCGAAAGGACTGGGGCATTTTTCGATTCCAAGGAATGAAAGTTTAAGGCGGGATAAGCCTCTCATCAAAAGAAGGGAGAGAACTCCTAAAAGAAATCATGGCAATATAAGCGTGCCCCTATGAAAGAAGGGGAAAATTCTCAAAAATTGAGACCTCTACAACAAAATTCAAATCTGGGTAGCAAAATAGCGAGCTTCCGTTCAGCTGAGTTGCGAATCAAAAGCTTGAGGAAATGGGGCACCTGCCCAAAAGCAAAAGGAACTCCAAATCACTGCAAAAAAAAGGGTGAGACATCTGGTGGTTGTCATCAATATAGCGTAACATCAGGCGAAATCTAGTGAAGTAATCCGTGGAATATTACTTCAGCGAAGGTATCGAAAGATCCAATATTCTAAGACCATTGGCATCAATTCAGCGGCATCAACACAGTTCAGCGATGAAAGCTTCGTATACCACTGTTCGAGTGGGAACCAGAAAAGTTTGGCGATCAGCAGGATAGTCACCATTGTAACTACCAGCGAATACATCAGGAGGGTCTGGTGATTTCAGAATGTCATCCCCATCAGAGATATGGAAAACATCTCAACTTATCTTCATCAAACAAGTATTAGCAATTAAATGCCAAACCATTGGAGTTAATGCCAGCATAGGCATCAACAATTATCGGTGGTAAAGCGATTTGCAAAAACATTTTAAACATTCATCATAACATTGCGATTTGAGAAATGCGATATGCGAAATACGATATGCGAAATGTGATATGTGAAATACGATGTGTGAGTTACGATGTGCGATGTGCGATACGATTTGGCCAAATGCGAAATACAAAAAGCGATGTGCGAAATGTGATGTGCGATTTACGAACTGCGATTTGTGAAAACATTGTCACATTCATCATAAACATTCACTACATTACGATTTGCATCATTGAAAATACCTTGTCATGTTTCAAGTGTCTACTAATCTTTATCATGTCCATTCCATTGCATTGCATGAAAATGATAAAGAGGGGCATCTGTAGACACTCAAAATTTTCTTCTCCTATTACTAACCATGCAGGAGGGAAAAATCGTCTTTTTTACACTCCAAAGATAACCTTGAACGACTACGACATCAACTTCAAACCTTGGAGATCACCCCGGGAGATCCAGTTTCCAACCCCAGAGATAGCCCTGGGAAATCAGGTTCCAACCCCGGAGATAATCCCGGAAAAGTCAGTTTCAACCTCAGAGGTAACCCCGGAGGATCAAGATCAAAGCCTAGAGATAGCCCCAAGAGGTCAAGCCAACCTCAGAGATAACCCTAAGGACAGTCAAAGTCAACATTACGTCAACCTCAGAGATAACCCTGAGAAACGACTGCTACAACTGCGCAAAAATCGGAGATAACCCCGAGAGGGAAAAAATGGTCATTTTGCCAACTCAAATTCACTTCAAATCAAATACACTCATTTTAACTTAAAATACTTCGAAGGAAGTCCCACAAGAACCATATCTTAACTTCCGAGTGTAAACTACACAAAATGACTCAACGGACTGCCTGACGGAAACCCAGAAATGCCATTTCGGTCATGGCCCCATCTTCCTGGAATCAAAAAAGGGAAAATCATATGTCATTGTGTAGCTCTCGGAAAGAGCTTTCCGGAATGATATGGCACGCTTCCATCGGACTCCCGGATTGAAAGTTATGAGCGACCGAGCGAACAGCGCGTTGTCCGAGTATACGTACTTCGACACGGCTGGACCCACACTGCCCGGGGAACCTCGGGTAGCAGTAAGTACACCTGCGGCCCAGCAGCAGGTACACCTGCGGCTCCATCCTCTATAAATAGAGGGCTTGGGGTGGCCATTTTAAAAGAGAAAACGGCGAGGAAGCCCTGCCCAATTTGCTTTGTACTCACCCTAGACTGAGTGCTTTCTCATTTTAAACACTTGTGAGCTCACATATAGCTTATTTTGTACCTATAAAAGCCAGTGTTTACCTACTTTAAAGATATTGAAGTCTTCTTTGGCAGCCCACTGTAAGTCTTCTTTCACACTTTAAAGTTTTTCTCTTCATCTTTGCACACACCCTTCTACACGTTGAGAGTCGTGTTGCACATTTTGCTCGGACTTCGGTCCGTGGTTTATTTTTAGTTTGTATATATATATATATATATATATATATATATATATATGGACTAACATTATCGAGTTATGCCTCGATTGCGCCTAGACTTCGGTCTGGAGTATTTAATTGCTTTTGTATATATATACACTTATATATATGAACTGCGTATCGAACTCTGTTCGATGAGCCTAGACTTATGTCTGGCGCGTTTAATGAATTTCATATATATATTATATATATGAACTGCTATCGAACTTTGTTCGGTGAGCCTGGATTTCACATCCGGTGCGTTTACTGCTTTAATATATATATACTTATATATATTAATTGTTGTTGGACTTTGTCCGATGAGCCTGGATTTTATATCCGGTGTGTTTACATGCTATATATATATATATATATATATATATATATATATATATATATATATATATATATATATATATATATATATATATATATATATATATACATTTCGTCCCACCTAGAGTTTACTTCGTGGTGGTTGACCATTTGTACAGCTTTCTGTACATTTGGTCCCGCCTGGAGTTTCCTCCGTGGCGGTTGATAGCTTTTACAGCTTTATTTATATTTTTGATCCCCCATGGAGGTACTTCGTGGTTGGTGATCATGTCTGTATATATATATTTATAGCTTTTATATATATATACCTGCTTACTGCTGTCATATAAATTGCAGTATTCTGTGCGCCTAGTAATCATGTGATCACAGATTCATCCCATTGGATCTAGATTCGGTTCCCGTGATGGACATTTTCAGCTGTGAGCAGCTTGTAAATTATTCTGCGGTGTCTGGATTTCCTCAGATGGTTTACATACCCACGAGGAATTCAGCACCTTTTTGTACATTATTTTCGTACGGATGCCTCGCATCTGTCAAATAAAATCAATCCAGCCGAATACGGAATAAAATGGGAGTGTAAAAGGTCTAAATTACAATTGAGCATCAGGGTTTGAAAAACCTCTTTTATAAAACATCACTGCCATATCTTGCTTAAAATTAAATTTTTACATAAAATTCAAACCATGTGTATATAGGTGCGAACGAGGCCTCGTACTACTTCCAAATAACAGCACATTGACCCACACACACACGCATTCAGATAGCAGTTTCTTGAAAAGAGGCGGTCACCGTGGTAACACGGATGTCGGGGGGTGCCTAACACCTTCCCTCCGCATAACCAAGTCCCCGGACCCTAATGAATCTCGGTTTCACCGACCCATTTAGCAGTGTCACATCACTGGGTCAATGTGCAAACCTTTTCTCGGTTGTGTTGGTACAACCATTTAAAAAACCAACTGGCGACTCTTATAGTCCAATCGTCGACATTATACATGTCGGACCTTTTTCACTTATTTTTTCAAACAAATCTCACCTAAAATGAAAACACCAAAGAACAAGTAACGGAAAGGGACAATTAAAAATCCCGACGTCGACACCCCATAGCAAATAATGACAAAAATACAAAAAACTAAAATATTATTAAATTAATAAAATCATCCACTACATAATCATTCATTATCTTTACAATTAACCATCTATAGCTACCACAATTCTTCAATCAAAGTATATATCTACATATATAGAGAGAGTACACTTCATAATTTTGTCCCTTGTCTTCCGTAAATGTAGCACATAAATTTGATACCTAGTATTGTAAGGCAGGTAGTAGAAGTAGTCTTCCTGAACATATTTAAAAATAATAGTAAAGTCAGAAAAATGAAGCAAATAGGTCACCAGAGGCACTTAGTGCCAAAATCAATACACAAAGACAAGCAGAATTCCTATGACCAGATGATGATGCAAGAACATACCAGTGTGTCACGATCTTTTAACTTCAACAAAGCTTCTCTAACGATTTGCTGGCAAAACTCACAGCTATCCTTCTTGAGATGCTGAGAAATTAAAACCACTTGTTCACAGAGATTGACCTTTGGACAGAATTCTCCCTGTTGTACCGAGGAAATCTCAAAAAAGAAAAGAGGAGCATAATAATCCACCAACGTGAGGCACTGCAAGAACAAAATAGCAGATGGAGATAGCTTAAGCAATAGAAGAAAACAAGTGAATCACAATACAATGAATCCAGATCCATCCATAAGAAAGATGAGAAAGTTGTACTGCATGGTAATATGATAAGCCAATGAACCAAAAACTCTAATCCTGTAATCAAATTTGTTTCCACAATAGAAAAATAAAGCAAAAATGTTATCATCTAATCCACTGGATAAAGGTGCACACTTTATTAACATTCCCTCGAAACTAGAACACAATAATTTAACATTTACCTAACATTAAGAAACTAAATAGAAAACGGAAATGGTGGTTTCTACAAATTAAAACAAATCACTTACCACACTGAAACCTCATGAAATATTACACCCTCCATCTCATGTTATATCTCCACATTAAAATAGGCAAGGATTTTAGGACAAGCAAACCATAAATGTAGAGGTACAATGGAAGTGTACAAACTTACAAACTAATGAAGGAAGTTGTACAAACCTGTTCACACCTTTCTTCTATAGCCTTCTTCTCACCAGCACCATCAAGAACAATCGTGTCATCCTTAGATACTATGACCTAAATCAAGAACCTCTGGAAGTAAACTGCCAGATTTAAAAATAATATTATGTGTCAAAAAAATAGTGAAGTTGTACCATTGTCACTTCTTAACAATAATACATAACCAAATGAGAAATGTGATTGCTTGAGATATAATTATTAATTCTAGACCACGTGTTAAATCATGTTTTTACTATGTACATAAGCTTGCACTGTGATCGGGGGTAAAATCATATACATAGTTGCTAGTCAAAAGTTGAAACATACCTTTCCTTAATTAGCTGCGAATCTTACCTTTTTGCATGAACCAAGCATATCCAGCTCTACATTGTCAAGGTTCATATCAAGTTCTTCACTTAAAACCTTTAAAACATAAGGGTGATGGATTAATGTATGTTGTCATTAAAATCAAGAGGCCAAAAGTAATTGTATAAGAAAACAAAATTAATAGAGTGATCCCACCTGGCCTACAGCAAGGACGGAAAGATCCTAAAGATTAGACTTTCTATTTTCTCCAAAGGAGCTTTAATTGCACAGACCTACATACATTCCATCAGGTAATAAACACCGACTTTATTGAAAAATCAATTCACAAAAGAAAAACAAATTGCCATGTAAGTAGTAAAAGAGAACCTTGATTCCGACACGAAGCTTATTAAGAATATGTGTCGCAAGAGCTTCAGCAACAGTGGCCTTTGTATCTGAAAAATAATAATAATCATAATAAATGTAATAACATGACATCCACTTAAAGAACAATAGATATATTAATTAAAGATATGAGATTGATAAGTGATTAGCCTAAAATCTCTTACCTTCAATGCCAATTCAAGTACTTTTGCCACAACATTTATACTTGAGATTTTCAACATTTGTAGTTTCAGTAAGATACCTTGAGAAGGAAATCAGTTCCAGCCATTGTTATAAGAACATATTGATCATTGCTATATAATGAAGTTGGGTTCTAATACAAAAAAATGGACTCATTTGGACATTCAGCCCTCATTTAATCTATGGATTTTGTGAATGAAAATAATTATCAAAAAAAAGTGAAGACTAAAGCAAAAGTTTTTTCAAACATTTGGCAGGATTAGGAGAAGGAAATAAGGCATAAAAGCATTTCCCTTTTCAATGCTATATTCCTAATTACCAAACAAGAAAACAAACTTCTTTTGCATTTAGAATTCAAGAACCAAACAAAACCACTAGGAAACTGAGGTACTTCACAAACCTAAATTATTCCATAAGCTACCGTTCCAATCTTGCCTGAAGAAGGTCCTGCATTTCAAAATTTTATTGTTATAACGGAGTGTCACATATAAAAGCTAGTGGAATACGATGTCATATATAACTTACCAACTACTATTACTAAGGTCTCACTAGTATAGAAACTTACTCCATTTATTCCTCCTAATTGTTGGAATATCATTAATCTGATAGCAATCTGAACACAATTATACAGTTGACAGAGTTTAGTTAAACATAAAAAAATATTCAGTATCTGAAAAAAAATAATTGAACAGGAACCTTGAAAATGATTGCTTACTATCACAGAACGTATGCATTTGGCATACGTTCTGTGATAGTAACTAAAAAAACACTTGAACAGGAACCTTGAAAATGATTGCTTACTATCAACATTTATACTTGAGAATTTCAACAAAACCAAATAACCTTTAAACGTTCAAATTACTCACAGATGTGTTAGTCTCTTTAATTCACCTATTTCAGGAGGAATGACATCTTGCAGCTTATTCCATCTCAAATTACTGAGAACAAGCAACAAATTAGCATGTAGGGATAAAAATTAAAAGATTCATTGGTAAATGTAAATTATATAAACTCAAATCAAATTTAAGTTAAATAAAAAAATCTTGAAAGGAAAAAAGTACTAATCTAACCCTAAAATTCTTGAATCTGATCACAGGACATATCCGTAATGATGCATCAATAAAAGATACAACATTCAGCAGAGCAAGCCCAATTTTAGAATATAAACTTGATGATACATGCCATTCTGAATATATGACCACATTAAATTAGCCTGAATGAACCTTATCAACAACATAATTTGGTAAATAAAATCGTGATATTCACCTGCTTGGACATATCTAAATAACTCAATGCCATGTTAATGATTTTAAGAAAATCTAATTAACAAAGCAGATACAAGTGGCAAAATCTTGATATCCACCATATGTACATATGAACACGCACAGACAATTAATTGACAGTGGGTGTTTGTATACTGTGGTATGTGTGTGATAATGTGTGTGTGCGAGTATAGTAGTGGGTGGGTGTATGTCTGTGAGTATAGCAGTGGGTCTGAGAGTAACTTACCAAATAACCAAATCAAACCTCCTCCGTTCGCCTCCTCACGCCCAAATCAAGCATCCTCCATTCACCTCCTCGCGTCCAAATCCTCTATTCTTCTCCTCGTTATGTATGTATATGTGGGTAGTGGAGAGGAAGAGGGAAAGGAAGTGAGAGACGGAATCGTCGCCGGTGAAGAAGAAAAAGGGAGTCGCCACTAAAGAGGGAGAGGGAAAAGGGAATCGCAGGTGGGAGGGAAGAGAGCGAGTGCATCAAATTTTGGGCAAAAAGGGGAATAAAACTGTAATCGTTCAGCTAGGGCTTATAAACTCTGTTTCACGCTTCTAACTCCTTTTCAGTTTCACGCTTCTAACTCCTTTTCCAGACCAAGTATAGAAACTCCTAATTAAATTAGGGACTCTATTTAGTTTGATTTTAACTTATAAATATAATAAAAATAACTAATATTGTAAACTCTTTTTATTGTAAATAAAATTATTATTTTAAAAACCTAAATAGATTTTACTTTAAATTTAAATTTAAATTTTAGGATGCCATAAATTAGTTAATAACAAATTGAAATATAACTTTTTTGAGGAACATAAAAGTAACAATTTAAAACTTTTGTGATTTGTTCCACAAAAAGGGTGTTAATTATTATAATTTTTTCAGTTTATAATATATTAAAATTTGAATTATTGTAATTAATATTTTAATTAATAAAACATTTACTATTATATATTATTTAAAAAGAATTATTAAGAATAAAATTTTATTTTAAAAAATTAATTACATTACAATTTCAGTTGTAGGATACAATAAATTAACTAAGAATAAAACTCAAACTTAACTCTTTTTACAAATTAGATGAGTAATTTTTTAGAATTTTTGGTTTATTCCACATCTTGCCTTATCTTTTTTTTTAATGGTCAGTGTATGAAATTTTAAAGTTTAAATTATTATAAATTTATTTACTTTGATTAAAGAAATAGTCGATATTGTAAGTTGCTTACAAAGTATTATTAAAAAAAAATTGTTACTGTAAAAAATTAAATTTATTTATATTACAATTTATATTCACCACAATTAATTCTAAAAAATTTATTTAGAACAAAACAGTGACCAATTTTATCTCTCGTAAAAAACCTCTGAACAATATTATCTTAATTTAAGGTAACATGTTAATAGTCGTTGTAAAAAGTTGTATAAAATATGCAACGAAAATAAAAATTATTGCCAATGAATGTGGTCCATATTAGGCAACGACATATATCAACAAAAAATCTTTCGTTGCCCACGATGAGGAGAAATTAAGTGGTTAGAAATTTTGTAACAAATTTCAAACGAATTTTGTTTCTAAATTTTACAACTACTTATGAATTTTGTTGCAAAAAGTGAAAGCCTGACACAATCTGCAACGAAGGACAAGCTTCGTTGCTAAAAATACACTTTTAGCAACGACTTATAAAGTCATTACATGAAAAATCGTTGCTAAAGCCCCATTTTTAGTAACAAAAAAACTTTCGTTGCCCACGATGACGGGAAATCAAGTGGGCAAAAATTTTGCAATGAATTTCTTACGAAATTTTTTCCCGCCAATGAATTAGCAACGAAATGTTGTAACGACTTATGAATTTCGTTGTAAAAAGTAAAAGCCTGACACAATCTGCAACGAAGGACCAATTTCGTTGCTAAACATATACTTTGAGCAACGACTTATCGAAAAATCATTGCTAAAGGCCCATTTTTTTTACAGTGATATGATCTCATACGTAATCATCACATAACACTAAAATCGATTTCTAATATGTTATGTCATAGTTTGCCATCACATTGTGACTTAAGGGTGTAGTTATAGTATTCTTCCATTATCATACTTATTCACACATGTATACTATATTGGACACGTACTACTGCTTAAAGTAACAATATAGACATTCATCAACCCTCAGATCAACAACAGAAATTTGGTCTTACTGCAGCCTGGCGCGACCGCGCTTGGTTTGTATGAAGGAGTGGCGCGGCTACGCTGCTTGTGACGCCCCCATATTCGGGTTACCTGACCCCCCGAGTTTGATGCTCACGATCTAACATATAAATAACATCTAACTACCTATTCATTTATGAATATAAACATACATCTCATTAACTTATATTGTTAATATATTACCCTAGGTTCTCTAACCTTAATATTACAAACATACCCTTAGATATACAAAAAGGGTTTACAAATATAACATAATAATAATGTTCATCGTATACTACTCCAGCATTATGCCTTTGCCTTTGTTCTTCTTAGACCCGCTGGCCTCTTCGTTCCTATTTGAAATATTTTATTTAGCAAGGGTGAGCAACAAATTTTCCCCGCAAGTTAAGACATACAATGAATGTATAAGAATCAAAAATAACATACTATCTAATTTGATAAAATAACACTAAATTTCGGTGAACTTTGAATTAGCTGAACAAATCTTTAATAACTAACAAGTCTTCTCGCATTCTATGCAACACAATAATCTGATAATGAAATAGTACAACGCTTTCAAAGTTTCTACGATATTCTAATAAATAATCAAGAATCAATTCTACGCAATAACCAAGTGGAATGTTTTCTAGATTTATGCTGAGCGATCCATTGGATCTTGAACTTCTCTTCTCGAGTAACTATTAAATATTCAAATTTGATATACCCATGTGTATCAGATAACCATAAAGATTAAATCATACCCCTCTACAATAAAAATATTCCCTTTATATAAAAGATTGTTCTTCTCAGTCTTATAGTCAAAGTTTGATTTATAACAACGAAATATTATGATTTCAATTTATAATCACTTCTCGATCTAGCCAAAATAATTGGCATCGATCTATCAATAATAATTGAATTCTCTTCTCGAACCTATCAAGTTCTAACAAATGTTCGTCTAGCTAGAATAATTAGCTAAGACATTTCTCAACACGATTCTACAATAGACAGAAATCAACTGTACTATTTACAATTAATAATAACTTCTACGGATGTGAATAACCAATAACAGTTATTCCCCAATCATATTCTAAAAATCAATAATTCAATTTGAATTGATAAACATGCACTAACTGCGAATAATCAACAATAATTCTCAGACGTGGTCTAATTAATAATAATTAACCACCATAATATTTGAAAGTATATAACTCAAGGTTGAGTTAAAAAAACTTGCATTTCGCGTTGATTACCGCTACACAATATACTTATCTGCGTTCACAAGACCTATAATCACAATATCGGTCTCGTAATTAGAACAATAATTCATAATACGTATCACTATAATTTACAGTCAATCTTTCTCCTAGGCACATTACCACATAGCCACATTAGTGTTTATAACCTATATAAACACTTATCAAGTCTAACTAGTTCGGTCTGGTTGGATTTCGGTCTCATTTCGGTGTCTTGGTCACCTTATCCGACAATTTACACATTTATTGTCACTTAAACTCGGTCTCAAAGCTTCAATATTATTTTAGATAAATCATTTATCATTTATAATATTTTTCGGAAGCTTTTAATCATTTTCTAATAATTGTTGTAATTTATAATAATTTTTCAAACACTATAATCATTTTTAAATGATTTAAATATTAATTAATTTTATCATCATTAATATTAAAATATTAATGGCATACTTGTCAAAATATTAAAGTTATTAATAATAACTTAAAATATTTTTATATCACCAATATTATTTTTTAAAATAGTTAAAATCATTTTTAAACCATCACCATTAATATTTAAATATTAATGAATTTATCATAAAAATATTAAAAGTCATTAATTATAACTTAAAATATTTTTAAATCATTTTTCTCATTTTTAAATGATTTTTAAATCAATAAAACCATTTTTAATTCATTTATTTAATATAATAATTAAATAAGTCTATTATCATTAATATTAAATTATTAATGAAAATTACTCAAAAATATTAAAAGTTACATTTTATAACTTCAAAATATTTTTAAACACTTTATTCTTATTTAAAATGATTTTTATAATATTAAAATCATTTTTCTCTAATTTATTTAATACACTAATTAAATAAATTAAATATCATTAATGTTCAAATAATTATAAATAATAATGAAAAATATTCCAAATAATTAAAAGTTATTTTTCAGAATTTTAAATAATTTTTAAAACCATTTTTTATAATTTTTAGAATTTATTTTCTATTTTTAATTAATTTTTGAAAAATCAGAAATTAAAAATAATAGAAACTATCACTATAGCCTATAGCGACACTAAGCGTCGCTGTTGGTGTTCTTGAGCCTCAAGAACACTGACAGCTCAGTTAACAAGGGGTAAGGTTTGACCACGATTAATTTTATGTCTATCATATTTATGGGCATGTTTAAACGTTGATATTGTAGTAAGTATGCAACACTACAATTATTAACCAATATCTAGGTCATACATCAACACATCATTAAGATCTGATCTCCCAAAGTCGCTGTCAGACAGCTTCTGGGTTTTCTGGGTAACCTAGAAACCTAACAGCTTCGAGGGTCCATTTTGGGGCTCGATTAATATAGTGTTCTGGTCATGATTCATGTGGTCTCATGGTTCAAATATGTAGTCCTTATGCCAAGGAACAAATACATAACATGATCTCAGTCCAACAATAACAGAATCACAATTTATGACTCGGTCAAAGCTTGTCAGACGGCTTGTTCTTATGGTTTATAGATATCCCAGAAACATGATCCGTGTTCGACTGGCCTATTTTGACCACTTATTACACTCGATCTATTGATGTTATAAAGGATCTTAAGGCATGAGTCTACAGTCCAGACAACAGGCTACAAATATGTTACAATAACATCAACAAACAACATCATACCTGATAGATCTGGACGTTACAAAAGCTTGTCAGACCCGGTTACATGATTTCTGGGTTACCCATAAATCAGCCGGTCAAGCTCGGTCAACGTGGTTTGACCATGAATATCTTACAATCTGGACATGAAATGACTGTGATTCCACTTCCAGATCAAAGACCTCATGTCAGACTACAGATTACAACTTTGAAATAACAAAAATCTTAAACAGAGAAGAATCTATGAGCTCTGACTTTAGCTTGTCATACCACGTTTAATGTTCCTGGACAGTTTTTGAAAAACATCTTTTTAAGGTCCTTTGATGCTATAGATCTATGATGTATCATCATAGATCATCATATAACATCCTTTAGCATGAATCTAAACACAAAAACACAAATATTTTCTTAACATACAAAATCAAATGGTGAGTTAGGGTTTATACCTCTCTTGTCCAATCTTTGATCTTAGATTTCCAAATCTGATCTAGTGTTCTAAGAGTGTTTTAGGAACTGAAACACTTGTAATTTTCGGAGGTTGGGAGAGAGAATGAGTTGTTGAGAGCTAGAGTGCAAAATAAGTGAAATGCTAGACTTTCTCTCTCTTATCTCTTATAAATCCTTAGATGCAATGCATGTTGTTGCTATAGCTATCAATGAGAGGTTGATTTGCTGAGATTTGAGTCATAAAGTCAATAATAGTTGGTCACCAACTCTTGATTTGGCAAGATTTACAAGTAACTTAATAAAAAATCTAAAAAGGGCATTTTGGATATTTGCATTATCATTTTAATGGCATTCTAGTCAATTGACTCAACCCTTAGGGTTTAAGGTTTAACAACATTACTTTCTAGGATTTTCTAATTAGGGTTTTTTAAATAGAAAATTAAGATTTCAAAAATATAATTAGTGTTTCCTAATTATATTAAAGGTTACTAATCACATTTAAAGTTTATTAATCACTTTAGGGCTTACTAATTAGGATTAGGATTTTCTAATTAGGGTGTAGGATTCCCGAATTTAAAATTAGGATTTTTCGGCATTCGATTAGGGTTCCTAACTATGCGTTAGGGTTTCTAATCTTGAGATTAGGGTTTCTAATCCCTTATTAGGGTTTACTAATATTGTACCCTACCCGATCAATCATTGATCAAAATTTCTCTACAGTACAAACAAGTACTCACCATTACAATTATTTTAATTTTATTTTCTATCGAATCTCTATCCGGTCTTAGGGTTAGGATTTCTAAATCTGTTAAGCACAACTCTACTCTTATTTTCTCAGTCAATACACAAATTGACTACTTCTCGAGACTCGTATCACAGATACTCGTCACAAAATTGATAATCAATATTAATATTAAATAAAAAAAATTATTTGAAAAATTCGAATTATTCAAAATCCCGGTTATCACACTGCTCCTGGTGCAAACCAAGATATGGCTACTTTTGCAATAGGTCAGTGTACATCGTCTAGCATATAGATGAATAATCATGCAAAATACACATGTTAGTATGGGAATTGCTAAGTTTGATATTATATCCTATCATTAACATGGTCATTATCTATTCTCATTAAAGCAAGACTTTAAGTGTTTAATTCACAATTTTCTTACGTTTAATCGCTAAACACATGTCATGTGGTCCATAGGTCTCTACTACACATGCTTGCATTAGATTAGTCATGTATGTCAAGTTGTGGAATTCTACTTCATTCATTTAGACTTGATCTAACCATGCCCAACTACTTTGTAATGCATACGATTAGCTAACATGCTTGCAAATCTTGTCTACATGTATGACACACCTAATCATGATGTCAAATGCTAGAATACTCATAATTTTGGCAAAACCAGATTTCAAGGTTCCTTGTGAAAATCTCATGTTAAGCTACCAAGTAAGCAAAGTCACTTTATTTACTATACGTCATGCTCTCACATATACATATTAGAATATCTAAGCATGCTCACAAATTCCCATATGGTTTATCGAGTTTGTATTTGAAGCTTAAAGTTTCCATTAGTAAAACTTATTTAAGTATGCAAGCTATGTCCACATATTCTATAGCATGCTTTCATAATCACACAATAGATCACATGAGCATGTTTTAAAGTTTAAAACTTAGTATATGCATAGTTCATGTACATATAGCTAGTATAGTCTTTTACTCGCATTTTCCTTTTAAATCATGCTTGAATATACTATACCATCTTCATCAATTAACATATTGGTCACATATTAATGCATATCAGAACTTGACACACTCACAACCAAAGTTAGAACATGTTTTGCAAAAGGTTTATCAAAACTAGTTTCCAACTCTTTAAGTTTTCTTTGAATATTCTAACTAAAACAAGCTAAGGCAACTTACTATGTTCACAACAACATCTAATCACATGATAGGGTCATTTACATGCATAACCTAACTATCATAGCATGCTTAGAAAAATACAGAACCAACAGAATAGTATCCATAACTGGCAGTCGGCGCGACCACGCGGTCATGTACTATAGAAGTGGCGCGACAACGCCACCTCGAGCAGAATAAAAAATAATGGCTCTGCAATTATAGAGCCTCAACAAAAATCATGCTAAATCTGCAACCAAACTGACTACCATGCTTCTAAACATGTATACAAACTCAGATTACACATACATGACAACTTAGAATCCAATCAACAAGTTATTACCAGAAATTCTAGAATTTTCCAATTGTCAAAATAAGAACACTGATGTTACCTTTCTGATAAGAATTGGGCAGAGCTTCTACTTAAAATCAAATTACTCTCTATAGCCACTAAGCCAGTAATCTTAGCAACATAGAAAATGAAAGGGATATGCACACTTAGAAGGGGGGGTTGAATAAGTGTTCGAATAACTACGGTCGATTTTTATTTTACTTCAAAACTTTTGCTTATTTCAGCTTGCTGAAATACTTAATTCGGTTTCCTTAAAAAAACTGTTTAAATACTTTAGAATTTAGTATACTGAAATAATCAAATATATATCTTAAGTTTCAGAAATTCTTGTTTATATATTAACTTATTATATTAACCTTAACTCTTGTTATCAATAAAATTAATCACAAATAATTAAATGAACACCAAGAATTTTTACGTGGTTCAACTACTACCCTCTATAATAGTAGCCTAATCCACGTCCAATACCAACTAGTATTGGAGACTCACTTTATTTATTTCTTTATAAATAAGCACTGATTACAAAACAGATTCTTACAGCAATCAATAACAATTAATTTCTCTTGAGCACTCTTGCTCCTTGTGCACCTATGCACTCCTTAAGAACCTTTACTTTCTTGAATCTGTTTGTAAACCTTTTCTCTAATCCACCAGGATAAATATGTTTAGACTACACCTAGTCTAAACCAAAAAATTAAATACAAATATAGATGTCTATGATCAATGCAAGAATAATCAATTTAACAATTAAAGGCTCAACTAAATGTAATGATAAATTAGCACAGAAAGATAATCAATTAAATCTTACCAATTACCAGCTAAAAAGATATCAGAAATATAATTGCCCAGCTGATAAAAGTTGTACCAATTAAATCAAGTTGCTCGATAATATCAGTAATTAGTGTAAAAAGTATTTCGTGAGTTATGTTTTATTCCATACAAGAAATATAATTTATATAGTCCAATTATTACCGTTATACATTAAGTCCCGTTGTAAAACAATTTTACGTTGCCAACAGAATTTACAAGATAAGTAACGTTCAAAAGTTTTCCTATTGAGAAACAATCTCCAATAAATCTTCAGCTATAAGAATGGATGTTTGTTGGACTCTTTTAAAATTAACTCACTAGATAAGAAACTTTGACTTTATCTCTCTATCCATTAAAGTAGTGTGTAACAGCAATGATCCTTTCCAATTCTCAAGGTATTATAGTTCCAATAAATCTATATTCATTATCCCTTGAAAATCGCACACTCACATATCATATCAAAAAAACAAACAGTGTAGGGTACCGTCCTTTTAGCTTCTAGGCATGCACACGTGATATACTTGAAAAATCAAGTAACATTTTATAAAGCTTTAAAAACCTTTTGTACTTGATAACATATATTTAATCTAATCTCAAGTATTTTATTTTGAAAAACTTGTTAGATTTAAATTATTTTTCACTTAAGACATATAAAACTAAATGCCAATGATATGTCCTAGAGCCTTTAAATGAAATATCAATTATTATGTAATTGACCTTACACTTCGTTTTCTAGTAAGATAAAACTCTTCAACCACTTGAATATCCCACCAATGTTCTTTATCATCAGATACCTAAAATGCCATAAAATAATTTAGCATACGAACAATTCATCATCAAAACTTAAGGATGAAATATGACTAAGTCAATATTCTCCCCCTTTTTGATGATGACAACCCAAAACTTTTAATTCCCATTAGCTCCCCCTAAAACTATGCATACAATATAATTAGCTCCCCCAAAATTCATGCAACAATATCAAATTTTTCAGTGTATCCTGAAATTTTAAACAACCCCTATTATCTGTATTTACCTGCAATCATGTTAGTTCAACATACACCAAATATCAACTGCTAACATATCAGATAAAAAAATTTAAAACATTTAAAATTTAAAACAATAAGTCTGTGAAGCACAAAACCAAAAACCAACAATAATAAGTCTATAATAAGGCTATTCAGTCTATCAAAAACCACCATAAAACTTCTCCCCCTTTGTCATCAAACAAAAAGGGAAATATCTATCAATCGGGATCTACCACTGCTGCACGTTGTTCAGCCCTTTGTGTGAAGTAAGGGCGATGATTAGCACGATGAATCTTTTTAGCAAGGGAAATATCAGCAGCAAATCGAGGAGGTCGAGGAATGAAAGTCGCATGGGGCATCGGCACGTAAAGGAAATCACCCATATACTCGGCTAGCCAGTTACAATGAACCCATTCCGTAGCGGAAGAGTGCTTACGCTGCATATGTAACTTAGAGCCTATGTCGTTGAAACGCAGAGCCGCGAACTCAACCAACTCGCCAACTTGATTGCTTACAAACTTGATTTCCTGACTCAATTGACAAGCATTGCGGTTTATTTTCTATTACATGACCTCTGCCAAAGCAGTGGTTTGCAATTCAAACCCAGCTTGTAAATCAATAAATTCATCCTCAAGATTATGATAAAGTTTGTTAATTTCAGGAGCGTCCAAAGGCAATTTGCCTTTCTCCAACACAGTCATACGATTGTTGAGGTTAGACATCTCCAGTTGTATTTTTTTTGATTACCAATAATAATTTTTAACATTTCAACAATCTCAGAAGAAGATTGAGTAGAGGGAAAAACAGGGGAAGATGGAATTGATATGGGAGGAATAGAATTATCAAAAGTGATACGGACAAACTGACCGTCAATCAAAGCAATACGAGACATTTTGAAAGTACTAACATTGAGTGAATCAGTTACAGCACCAAAAATTTCATTTTCAAAGGAAATTTTAAAATGATTAAAGAAAGTGGTGAGACTCGCACTATAAGGCAAACACGTTTTTATTTTTCGCAAACAACTCATCATTTGATGTAGCAACATTTGAGATAGATTAAAAGACACACCATTCAAAATTATAGCAACTATTATCAAATCTTGATAGGTAAAATCAGCACCTCCACCTAGCGGGGTAAAAGATTAAATCTAATCAGATGATGAAGCACACAAGCAAGAGGAGAAACATCCAATGCTTTAGAAGTAAAAACATCATTTATTAGAGGATTATCCATGACAATCTGTAATTGTTCCAAAGGGGTAAAAGGAGAATGGACAACCCCTTTCAAGTAAATGGACAGACACTCGTGAATGGAATGTTTAGAATGCTACCAAAATCCATGACAGTGAAATATAGTGATTTGCCTTTAACAAAAGACGTGCAAAAATCCCCATGACATTCTAGATTAGTATAAAACTGCTGAACTAATCTAGGATATGCAACTAAGGGAGGAAAAATCATGGAAGAAATACCACATGATTCAAATAAATTTTTTAAAGGAGACTCCTTATAGCAGATTTGATCAACATATTTTTCATAAACCAATTGTTTTGGAAAAATAACATTCTTAAACCGTGCCTCATAAGCATTGCTTCGAAAGAAATTTTCGGGAAGATCAGAGGTGAGAATAGGGTTTATCGAATTCGATGGTGGTGTAAGCTCGGGCTTACACGAAGGGATCATTGACCTCCATCGTCGAGAAGGTCCTGGTGATTTCAACAAGGATGGATTGAAGGTTGATTCATTAGAAGATGAAGAGTCCAACAACTCAGGTTCCACAGATATAGCCTTTTTCATTTTTCTTTGTTTGCGAGAAGGTCCGGCAGATGATTGAGGAGGCACCAACATCAGATCATCGTCAGAATCGATTATCGAACGCTTGTGTGTTCGAGTTCTCATGGTGTTTAAGGTTTGAAGAAACAAACAGAGAAGAGTAGTGAGAGAGAAAGAAAACTAGAAAAAGAAATTTGAGATGTGAAGAGAATGGAGAAGAATAGAGTCAAATAAGAAAAACAGATGCATGTATATACACTTCTATAACCTTACGTTTTGCAAGAAACCCCAGCCGTCCTATCTTTTCGATTTTCAAAAACCATTATGATAGTTACTTAGAATACCGCATCCATAAATTAAGGATTTAATGAGCAGCCATAAAAGTATACTATTAATTATCCTAATCAGTTAATAAGATAAGCATGTAATAAATATGATAAAGATAATGCAAATCTTAAAATTTTAGCAAGAATTATGCTATACACATTCTAATTCTCTTCGCAGCATACAAAATCTGTCTTCACTTAATGGTTTAGTAAAAATATCTACAATTTGATTTTCAGTAGGAATAAAAATTAATTTAATTAAACCTTGTGATACATTATCTCTTAAAAAATGATGTCTTACTTCTATGTGTTTTGTACGTGAGTGTAACACAGGATTTTTAGAGATATCTATAGCACTATAATTATCACAGTATATGGGCACACATTCTTATAATATATCAAAATCACATAGGGTTTACCTCATCCATAAAATTTGAGAACAGCAGCTTCCTGTAGGTATTCACCCTCAGTTGTTGAAAGAGCCATTGAGGTTTACTTTTTACTATGCCATGATACGAGACTTTGTCCCAAGAAAGTACAAGCACCACTCGTACTTTTTTTATCGATTTGATACCTTGCATAGTCAGCATCTGAATAACCTATTAGTTCGAAGTGATTGCAAATAGGATAAAATTACCCTAAGTTAATAGTACCACTTAAATATTTCAAAATTCTTTTAACAACATTTAAGTGTGATTCTTTGGGTTTAGCCTGAAATCTTGTATACAAACAAACACTATACATTATATAGGGTCTAGAAGCAGTTAAATATAGTAAGCATCCAATTATACCTCGAATTTTTTGTTATATCAACATCAATACCTTTTTCATCAATGGTGAGCTTTACTAATATGCTCATTGGTGTACCTTTCGAGTTAGATCCCTCAAAGCCAAATCTCTTGAGTAATTCTTTTTTGTATTTGGTTTGATGGATATAAATTCCTTCCTTTGTTTGCTTGATTTGAAGTCCTAAAAAGTAATTAAGCTCTCCCATTAAGCTCAAGTCAAATTCATTATGCATGCACTTGGAAAACCACTCACAAAGAAAATCATTAGTAGCACCAAATATTATATCATCTACATATATTTGAACAATAATAATATCTATATTTTAATGCTTAATAAATAAGGTTAAGTAAGTATCCGTTTGACAAGAGATACTTGCTTAACCTTTCGTACCAAGCCCTTGGAGCTTGTTTCAAGCCATAAAGAGCTTTCTTTAATTTGTAAACATGATTAGGATAATTTTCATGCTCGAATCCAGGAGGCTGTTTGACATATACTTCTTCATTGATGTACCCGTTGAGGAACATGCTTTTTACATCTATTTGATGATGTAAGGACCCCGAACTCAGGTACTTGAAACCCGAACTTGGTTCATCACGATACCATTTCTATGAGCGGAATAATACTAATAATAATAACAATAATATAAATATCAAACTTAACTTACATTTATCAGAGTCTAATCCCAAGTACGTAACCTTTAAACATTCATTACAAACCATGATAGATAATATATATCATACTTGTCTTAATAGTATTAAACTATTACATAAGATAACGTTAATTCATTCATTCAGCAACCTTTTCCCTTTCTCTTGTTCTTTGCAGAGCTCTCTGATCGTTCGCACTTAGCTGAAAACATTTAAAGTTTAGCAAGGATGAGCATTTGAGTGCCCAACAAGTAATAGCAATTATATATATATATATATATATATATATATATATATATATATATATATATATATATATATATATATATATATATATATAAGCTGAAAGGATTTAAAGGTTTTCTTTGTACTATTCTTCTACAACCAGTCGATAGTTGTGAAGTATTCTGAACCGATAATAATAACATAACAACTCTCTTTCAAATTTTTGAAACTACATAATGACTATATCTGGGGTATGGTGACATGCCATGAACATTGTTTTAAATTTTCGATAGGGTAAGACAAAAATTCATCTGCAAACCGTCATAACTTACGGGCACGGGGGGTGATCAGCCCGTTATGCCCTGCATTGATCAATACTACATTACTAGAACGATATTATCGTTCATCCTTTGTCCGCCGGAGAGCATTAAAATTTTTCTGTGATGTTCATACATGTCTGGGTTCTAAATCAAAAGTTTTATCTTGTCAACAATAATCTATAATTCAACATATATGTATACGGGTAATTGACAAAGGTAGATCAACATGTGATTAAATACAATAATTATCCAAGTGAGGACACTTGTTTAACCATTTCTAGAAATTAACGAACAGAATATATATATCTGAGTTACCATATACTAACATGTTGATATTCAAGGAGCTTATATAATATAAGGTTAAAAATCTGTACCATAATAATATAGTTTAGAAACATTCTTACTCATATCCATTGCATAAAGAAAATGCAAAGGTTAGATACTTGCCTGAAGCGCTGCTTACAGTTTGTAATTTAGATTTATCGCTTATCTCGCGACCTATCATTAATCAGATCATTCGTTCGATTAGAACAACATACTATAGCACATAACACTGCTTATTGCAGTCAACACATACCCTAATCACATTGGCACATAGGTTTAACAACCATTGAATCACAAATAATCACATATCTAATTAAATTATCTAAGACCAGATCAATTTTTGAAATATGTCGGTCTATCGACGGCTTTATCGGGTATTTATCGAGTCTAAGACTCTTTTCTATAACTCAATATCTGTACGTATCAGTCATATTATTCTTAAATGACTTAATATAATTTTAAAACATTTATTATGATTTATCATGAATTTTCAAACCTCGGAATCATTATTAAATGATTTAAATACTAATCAATTCTATTATCATTAATATTTAATTAGTATTAAACTGTTAATGAAATCATTTCCAAAATATTAAAGTTATGTATAATAACTCAAAATACCTTTAAAGTATTAATATTACCCTTAAATGATTTTTAAAAAATTTAAAATAATTATCATTAATATTAAAGTATTAATGTTTCATTTATCAAAATATTAAAAGTCATTAAGTATAACTTAAAATATTTTTAATTCATTTATATCCCTTTTAAATGATTTTTAACTTAATAAAACTATTTTTAAACTATTTATTTAATATAATTATTAAATAAATTTACTATTTTTAATAATAAGTTTATAATCATTAATATGAAATTATCCTCTAAATATTAAAAGTTATATTTTATAACTTAAAATATCTTTAAACACTTTATTTTTATTTAAAATGATTATTATAATATTAAAATCATTTTCAAACTAAATTATTTAATATAATTATTAAATAACTTTAATATCATTAATAATAATTAATTAATAAAATTTATCTTTAAATATTAAAAGTTATGTTTTATATCTTAAAATATTTTTAAATACCTTATTTTTATTTAAAATAATTTTTAATATAATTAAATCATTTTTAATTAATTTATTTAATTCATTTAGTAAATAAATTAATTACCATTAATATCAATTTATTAATGAAATTTATCACAAAATATTAAAAGTATTTAAAAATAACTTAAAATATTTTCTTATATCATAATATAATTTTTAATGATTTTTCTAATATTAAAATCATTTTTAAATAATTTATTTAATATTATAATTAAATAAATTAAATACTTTTAATATTCTAAAAATATTAAATATTTATGAAATATATTTAAAATAATTAAAAACTAATTTTCAAAATTTAAAATAATTTTTAATAATTTATTTTGTATTTTTAATAATTTAAAACTAATTTTTCTATTTCTTTATTAATTTCCGGAAAAATAAATAATATATGTCGCTAAAGACCACCTATAGCGACAGAACCGTCGCTATAGGTGTTCTTCATGTTCTTGGCCAAACCCAGAAATGCATAGTCAGTTGCTAAGGTGTCACGTTTGACCAACAATAATTCAGTGTGTAGTGTGATTCTGGACCAGCTAAGCATTAGAGCATGTAGTACTAGTATAACACTTCAGGCTACAACAACAATCATGACCATACTACATAAACCGAACGAGATCTGGCCTTCCCAAAAACCTTGTCAGAGCTGTTCTTCATTTCTGGGTTTTCCAGAAATGAAGAACAGTTCATACTGCCTTCTCTCGATCTTTATATCTTGCAACACATGAATGGCTTTCGTGATCTTAGGCTTTCAGGTTGTAGAACACATGTAAGTCTAGAGATCCATTACATAAAATCATAATAACAACAAAAAAATCAAAAGACATAAGCTGGTCAAACCTTGTCAGAGATCATGCACTTAAGTTTTCTGGGTTACCCAGAAAACTAAGTTCGTGATCTTCCGGCCTGGTTTGACCATCCACTGACTTCGATCCACTAGATATTTAGGCGATATACAAGCTTAATCTTGAAGTCTATATACCATAGTACAAACATATTACAACATCAACAACAAATAAACTAACACCTGCAAGATCCAAGGCCATGAATCTACTGCCAGACATGTTCTAGAAACTTTCTGGGTAACCCAGAAATGGCCCGGTCAATGCCGGTCAACGTGGTTTGACCACTAATAACTTTCTACTGGCTTACGATCTGACTTTGATTCTAGTTTCAGATCAAAGATCTTATAGCATAATACCAGATCAAAGCTTAAAAACACAAAAACACATAACAGGACGAGATCTATAGGACCTGACATTCACTGTCAGAAACAACAAAAATAAATTTCCATATTTGGGAAATCTTCAAATCCGAGCCTCTAGATGTTATGGATCTAACATTCAGCAACCCAGATCATCATTAGACACCTTATATAACATATTTTAACACTTAATCATAACATCAAAAATCAGATTTTGGACAGAAATTCGAGGGTTTGTTTATACCTTTAAATGAGCAATTCTTGATTCTATGTTTCTGATTTGGTTCAGATAAACGTGGGGCTTGATTATGGGACTGATATGCTATAGTTTTTCATTGGTTTTAGTGGGAGAGAGGATTGGTTGGGTGTTGGACAAAATAAGTGAATAAAAATGATTTTCTCTATCTCTCTCTCTCTCTCTCTTAATCTATATTTATATTGAGCTAGATGCAATGTATGGCTGGTGTATTGGCTGATATGAAATGATTTTTGGCACATGGGATATCTAGGGTTGGTAAACAACCCAAGTTATGGCAAGATTTGCAAGCAAACATAAAAATGTGACAAAAGGGCTTTTTGGTCATTCTCATATAATTTTTATTTCTAGATTGGTCATATGAATTTAAGGGCAACTATGTAATCCTTGCAAACCCTTAGGGTTTGACCCTAAGGTTTAGCACAAATTTTTTTTATAGAATTACAATTAGGGTTTGCACTAAATAAAATTAAAATCAAATAAAAATTAAATAAACTTTAGTTTCTAACATTTTGAAATTAAGGTTTCTAATTATGATTAATTTTCTAATTAAGCTATACAGGAACATTAGGGATTAATAATTAAATAAACATAATTACCTTGCTAATTAAGATCACAAATTTATCAATTAAGGCATCCATTTGATAATTAGGGTTAACAATTTACTAATTAGAATTAACAATTTAATAATTAGGATTAAAGTTTGTAATTAGGATTTCTAATCACATTAATCATGATTATTAGGGTTTAAAGTCCGCTAATGAGCATTAAACATCCTAAATTAGCAATTAGGGTTTCCAGTCAATACTTAGAGTTTGTCATATAACGCCATAATTGACCAACCATTATCAATACGGAAATGCAGTACATATTCATAGCACTGAAAAATCAAAATATAATTAATATTATATTATTATTCTCATACCTTGATAATAATCCAAAATTAGGGTTTGGATTCCATATCTTATTTATTCTTCATATTTAACCTTAACAATTAAGGTAAAATAATTACTTTAATAACTTATACTAAAATTCATATAATAAAATTATTATTATAATTATTCTAAAAATCATTTCATATATAATATATGATTATATTTTCATGGAAAATAATTACTAAAAACATTTCTACCATAATTTAATTATTATAAGTATATAATTTATAATAATCAAAAATTCTAAAATAAATTCATTTGTAAAATATTTGTGTAATAAATATATTTTTATTTACCACATAAATACACATACACATAATCTTGTACAAATCCTCATCCTTAAATAAAAAAAAATTTATACGCAAAATTTCTTATTTATTTATGTAGAAAATATCGGGTTGTTACATTCACCCTCCCTTATAAAGATTCCGTCCCCGGAATCACCGTTTTAAAACCTATACATACACAACACATAACATACATAATCATCGCAAGTAGATCTCGGTCAACTTTGATCGAACTGATCTTTAACTATTCACATAAAGCTTGTCTTTCTGATTAAACGAAAAAAATTGTTTCTAAAAGAACTCAAATTCCTCCTCAAAATTTCTTTATAAAATAATTTACTATATATAAGAAATAATATATAAGAAAATAAATTTGATTAGAATAATATCTGGAGTTGCATTCGCGGCTGCTACAGTTTCTTGAACGGTCATGTTGAAGACTCCTTCGGTTGGTTTTGTTGGTTCATTTGTTGAAGTCGGTCCCGTTATCGCCAATGCCCTGCTGCCTTTCCTCGTATTCGCATTCTTTGTTTCCCTTCTCCTTGGACAGTCTTTTACCTTATGCTCCTTTAATCCACAAATAAAACACCCACTATAAATTATTGGATTGGGAAAGTTAGGAGAGATATGTCCCTCCTGCCCACACTTGTAGCACACATTCTTTCCTTTTAAACACTTTCCCGAATGATTCTTTCCACAATTTCTACCATGCCCAACTCGTTTCTTTCCATCTTCTGGCCTATTTTTCGTATTCCCAACATTATCACCTTTCCTCTTTCCAGTTCTACTACCACTACTCCCTCCTTCGGCTTTAACTTGAGTTGTCTCCCACCAAAGATTCACCCCTCCTTTCGTTGTATAAGTGGCAAAAGCTGTCTGTTTCCCCTTCGTTACCCTAGCTATCACAACCACTTCTACAGGGTTAGTTGGTCTTCTAAATCCTGACGGTTCATTTGTCTTGAAGTTTTCAAAGTTTGCTGATCGATTATCTGGCATATTTCCTGCAATTGGTAATCCATTCTGCATAGCTTGATCGTCTATATTCGTCAAATTCTGCGTTAGGTCTGGCTGTCCTCCAGCTTTGTTGGCAAGTTCTTCTGTCCTGTGATTTCGTTTTCGTCTTGGCGGCATTATCTGATTAAATTATTCTTTATTGACTTACATTCTAAGCCTTATCGTATACGTTTAGCATATAACACAAAAGATTTTACTCAAATAATCATGTACTCAAAATATTAGATTTTGAAAACCTGGTTTACTGAATTAATCAATACTCATATAATTAACTACTGTCTTTTCACCAACTTATTTCATTAATCCCATAAACTCATATTCATATCACTTGACATATCATAGCACCTTTTGCTTTAATCATTTGTTATCCCATTGTGACTTAAAAGTCGGGAATCGCTGCCATAACTTATACAAATTTTGAAAATTATTATCTTATACAAACATACCTATCATATACATAACATAAAATCATATCTATTCAATTAGTACTAGTACTACTTATTTCTTACGCCTCCAATAAGGATCAATTGCTTAGTAATCTGTCTATTCCCCTTATCCTCAATAATCCATTTACACCTAACTACATCTAGTTCGTCCAACTTACCATACATTACGAGCTTAAGAACTCACCACAAACATACGAGTTTAGAAACTCGACATAGACCACATATTATTATTATTATTATTTTTTATTATTATTAATTTTTTTTTTCAGTCATTCTATCATTCTAGGATCTGGTACTATACTTTCCAAAATAACCACCTCATGGAGGTAGCTTTCAATGTGAGCCTCTATTTCAGCTATTGGCTTTGATATTGGCTCGGTTGTGGAGGTTGACTTCTTCTTTACAATTTAAGGGTATCATAATCCTTTTTCACCTGACATCTACACATATAAATTATCCTGATTAACATATAGTATATACACACAGTAAATAAGAGTTTTATATAAGTTATCTTTTATTTTGTTTGACGATAAATTTAGTCAATTCATCTCTTTTTAAACTCTATATGAGTTATTTATATTTTCAATGTTTCTCTCTGTTCTAAGGTTATAGCCTAAGGTCTAGCCCACCTAAGGTTTTTAACCCCTAAGCTCTGATACCAACTTGCGAGGACCCCGAACTCAGGTACTTGAAACCCGAACTCGGTTCATCACGATACCATTTCTATGAGCAGAATAATACTAATAATAATAAAAATAATATAAATATCAAACTTAACTTACATTTATCATAGTCTAATCCCAAGTACGTAACCTTTAAACATTCATTACAAATCATGATAGATAATATATATCATACTTGTCTTAATAGTATTAAACTATTACATAAGATAATGTTCATTCATTCATTCAGCAACCTTTTCCCTTTCTCTTGTTCTTAGCAGAGCTCTCTGATCGTTCCCACTTAGCTGAAAATATTTAAATTTAAGCAAGGATGAGCATTTGAGTGCCCAGCAAGTAATAGCAATTATATATATATAAGCTGAAAGGATTTAAATGTATTCTTTGTACTATTCTTCTACAACCAGTCGATAGTTGTGAAGTATTCTGAACCGATAATAATAACATAACAACTCTCTTTCAAATTTTTGAAACTACATAATAACTATATCTGGGGTATGGTGACATGCCATGAACATTGTTTTAAATTTTCGATAGGGTAAGACAGAAATTTATTTACAAACCGTCATAACTTACGGGCACGGGGGTGATCAGCCCGTTATGCCATGCATTGATCAATACTACATTGCTAGAACGATATTATCGTTCATCCTTTGTCCGCCGGAGCGCATAAAAATTTTCCCGTGTAGGGATGTTCATACCTGTATGGGTTCTAAATCAAAGGTTTTATCTTGTCAACAATAATCTATAATTCAACATATATGTATACGAGTAATTGACAAAGGTAGATCAACATGTGATTAAATACAATAATTATCCAAGTGGGGACACTTGTTTAACCATTTCTAGAAATTAACGAACAGAATATATATATCTGAGTTACCATATACTAACATGTTGATATTCAAGGAGCTTATATAATATAAGGTTAATAATATGTACCATAATAATATAGTTTAGAAATATTCTTAGTCACATCCATTGCATAAAGAAAATGCAAAGGTTAGATACTTGCCTGAAGCGCTGCTTACAGTTTGTAATTTAGATTTATCGCTTATCTCGCGACCTATCATTAATCAGATCATTCGTTCGATTAGAACAACATACTATAGCACATAACACTGCTTATTGCAGTCAGCACATACCCTAATCACATTGGCACATAGGTTTAACAACCATTGAATCACAAATAATCACATATCTAATTAAATTATCTAAGTCCAGATCAATTTCTGAAATATGTCGGTCTACCGACGGCTTTATCGGGTATTTATCGAGTCTAAGACTCTTTTCTGTAACTCAATATCCGTACGTATCAGTCATATTATTTTTAAATGACTTAATATAATTTTAAAATATTTATTATGATGTATCATGAATTTTCAAACCTCGGAATCATTATTAAATGATTTAAATACTAATCAATTCTATTATCATTAATATTTAGTTAGTATTAAACTGTTAACGAAATCATTTTCAAAATATTAAAGTTATGTATAATAACTCAAAATACCTTTAAAGTATTAGTATTACCCTTAAATGATTTTTAAAACATTTAAAATAATTATCATTAATATTAAAGTATTAATGTTTCATTTATCAAAATATTAAAAGTCATTAAGTATAACTTAAAATATTTTTAATTCATTTATATCCCTTTTAAATGATTTTTAACTTAATAAAACTATTTTTAAACTATTTATTTAATATAATTATTAAATAAATTTACTATTTTTAATAATAAGTTTATAATCATTAATATGAAATTATCATCTAAATATTAAAAGTTATATTTTATAACTTAAAATATCTTTAAACACATTATTTTCATTTAAAATGATTATTATAATATTAAAATCATTTTCAAACTAAATTATTTAATATAATTATTAAATAACTTTAATATCATTAATAATAATTAATTAATGAAATTTATCTTTAAATATTAAAAGTTATGTTTTATAACTTAAAATATTTTTAAATACCTTATTTTTATTTAAAATGATTTTTAATATAATAAAATTATTTTTAATTAATTTATTTAATTCATTTAGTAAATAAATTAATTACCATTAATATCAATTTATTAATAAAATTTATCACAAAATATTAAAAGTCATTAAAAATAACTTAAAATATTTTCTTATATCATAATATAATTTTTAATGATTTTTTCAATATTAAAATCATTTTTAATTAATTTATTTAATATTATAATTAAATAAATTAAATACTTTTAATATTCTAAAAATATTAAATATTTATGAAATATATTTAAAATAATTAAAAACTAATTTTCGGAATTTAAAATAATTTTTAATAATTTATTTTTTATTTTTAATAATTTAAAACTAATTTTTCTATTTTTTTTATTAATTTTCGGAAAAATAAATAATATCTGTCGCTAAAGACCACCTATAGCAACAGAACCGTCGCTATAGGTGTTCTTCATGTTCTTGGCCAAACCCAGAAATGCATAGTCAGTTGCTAAGTTGTCACGTTTGACCAACAATAATTCAGTGTGTAGTGTGATTCTGGACCAACTAAGCATTAGAGCATGTAGTGCTAGTGTAACACTTCAGGCTACAACAACAATCATGACCATACTACATAAACCGAACGAGATCTGGCCTTCCCAAAAACCTTGTCAGAGCTGTTCTTCATTTCTGGATTTTCCAGAAATGAAGTGTAAGACCCCAACTTTTATAAATAAAGAAGAATTTTCTATAAATATTATTTTTGAATATTATGGAGTTAATTTGATATAATGTTATAGTTGTGGGTAATATTTATAAATTTTGCAAAGTACGCAAGTTGTTATATAATATTCGATTGGTCGGGGAATATTCGTTTTAACAGGGAATATTCGTACAACGACACAATCATTGGTGGACCCCACAACAGAATTATTGTCGGATTGAGAAAACGACAAAAATATTTTATTAAAAATAACGGCAGAAATTTTACCATTGTTACTGTTGAACTACTCGGTAGTAAAAGTACAGTAATATGTGTGGTTGCATAGTAGCACACAGTATTGATTATTAATGCTTATGTGAGAAGTCACTCAGTTTGATTCAATTATTGTCAGTTAATAATATGAATTATTTAGCGATAATGACGTTTTGTTTTATTCGTATTATTAACGTAATAAAACATAAACATCTTTTTATATAAAACAGAATACTTTATTAAAGTTATTCTATAAATAGAATATATTATATTTTATTTAAAAGATTTTTCTTTAAATATGGACCGTCAGATTAAAGTAATCAATCTGGACCGTTCATGGATTAGTTACTATGCATTCTATTTTTCTATAAATAGCAGCTCATTCCTTCATTATTTCTTACGAATTCACTGAACTCTAGAGAGAGAAACTATAGAGAGAGAGAAGAAGAGTATTCTGCTACTTAACTACTTCCTTATTTCAGCTCGTCTTTAAAACGGTAAGGGGTGTTATTCTTTCTTATTCATGAAGAGAACTGTTGTTATTCCATTTCTTATTATTCTGTTGGAATAACCTGTATACGCGGATCTACCCTATACTTGGTGACATTCTTCTATTATTCTGTTGGAACATCCTGTCTGTGTGTTTTACATCGGACCTGGTTCCGTTTTTATTATTATTCTGTTGGAACATCCTGTCTGTGTGTTTTACACCAGACCTGGTTCCGTTTTTATTATTATTCTGTTGGAACATCCTGTCTGTGTGTTTTACACCGGACCTGGTTCCGTCTTTGTTATTATTCTGTTGGAACATCCTGTCTGTGTGTTTTACACCGGACCTGGTTCCATTATTTATTATTCTGTCGGAATATCCTGTCTGTGCGTTTACGCCGGACCTGGTTCCATTATTTATTATTCTGTTGGAATAACCTGTCTGTGCGGTCTATCGCATGCATGGTGATTTCTTTTGTTATTCCATTCTTTATTGTACTCAGTTGATTAAGTTTTGACTTCTATACTCCACAAAGCAGTATCATGTTGACAATTTGGACGTTGTTAATTCTTGGATAAATTAATTCTTGAACTTGTTTTATTGAATTCTTATATCATTGTCATCATCCTCGTGTTTATAAAATGTTGAAAGTCATCTGTGGCCTGTAGTGCATAGATGGACTTGGTATGATTATGATCAGGGATTATTCGGTATAATCATGACCGTAATGTTACAAATGATGTGGTAAAAGTCCTCATTGGCCCGTAGTGCGTTAATGGACAGTTGTTGGCATGATCATGACCATTAATGAATATACGAATATCCTTGGCCGTAGTGCAGGGGTGATTCGATGATGTGAATTATTTTATTAAGCCGAGTCTCAGCGATCACAGTGTTGGAAAATCTTTTAAATTATAAAAGATAGTAGAGTTTATTTTCTACTTGACTCTTTTAATGGATTGCTTGTTCCGCTGCAGTTAAACTTGATGTCTATTATATTTTATCAGTTTAACATTGTTGAAGGCTAATGATAATTTATTCTGCATTATCTTAGTCATAATATTTCTTACTGGGCTAGTTGAGCTCACCCTTTCTTTCACTGTTCTCTTCAGGAAATGAGAACGTAGCTGGGGCAAGTCGGGGAACGGAGTGATGGTCCGAATGATAGTATTAGTTAGTAGTCCTCACTATTCTATGTAATGGTGTGTTAATAAATGTAATGAGGACTCCTTTTGAGTATGAATACTCTCTAGAAGATAATATTTGTATTCAAACTCACAGTTTATGTTTTGTCGTATTGTACACGACAGTTGTATTAGTAAGTTGTATTTGTATTCTGTACTATGTATCTGACGACCCAAGATGGGTGATGTATACCTAATTTTGGGGGCGTCACAGTTGGTATCAGAGCTTAGGGATATGATCCCTGGCTAAGATGTGAGAATAGAACTAGGAGGGGAGAGACGGAGAATTCCTTCGCTAGTATGACCTACCTAAGTTTATTTGCATGGTATTTAATGTAAGACCCCGAATTTTATGAAATAAAAGTATTCAATTTTTCTATTCAGTAAATGGTTAAATTGATAAATGTTAAAGTTAAGGGTGATATATAAATTTTTTTCAAAATACACAAGTGGTTATAAAATATTCATTGTTGTCGGGGAATATTCGTTTGGTCGTGGAATATTCTTTCTGTCGGAGAATATTCGTACGACGGCGCAGCTATTTGTGGGCCCCATAACGAATAACTGTTGGATGAAGAAAACGACAAATTTGAGTTTTTACAAATAACGACGTAGTTGTTACCGTTAACACTGTTGGAATACCCGGTGGTTAAAATACAGTAATACGCGTTATTGCACAGTAGCACACGGTATTGCACAGTATTTTTGAAATTATTGATTCTTACGTAAGAAGGCACTACTCAATAATTGTTACAGTAATTACTGTTCAATATTTTATTTTATTGATTCAATAATTGCTACGTTTAAATTTTATATTATTGTTGTTCAATAATTGTCACTGCACAGTATTTCCCATTATCAGATCAATAATTCATATTATTTGAATAATATTATTAGATAACATTATTGGCAATGTCTAGAAAGTTCTGTCTAAGGAGAGGTTTGGTTATCTAATTGCGCGCCAGTAAGGAGAAATTCTTATTGGAAAGCCCCCTCTTTCCTGGGAACGGCCTGGTTGTCATAAATGTGATTCTGTAATATTATTTGTGAATAATTAATTATTGATTCATATGATAAGGAAATATTTATTTTATGTGGATATAAATGAGGGATATATTTTTGTGGTTAAAAAATGAAGGAGTTAATGTTGAGATTTTTATCCGTATTTTTATCGGAATGGAGGTATTAAAAATCAAATCAGGGTTTTTGAGAAATATTGCGGGTGTTATAATTTTTAATCCGACCGTTGGATCGTGGTAATTTTTGGATATGTTATACATATATAAGTTGAGTATATGTCCACAAATTTTGAACCGTTAAAAATTAACGTATGATTTATTATGAATTTTATGAGATGAATGGTTCAGAAATTGTTGAATTTTCGGAGTTTATCATTTTGGTGGAAAATTCTAGAATTGGTGGGCCCCACTTGTGGTTGGTGAAGAAATGTGCTGAATTATATTTCAAATGTGGTGGGTGGGAATAGTAGCAAGTAAAGCCATCAGGTTGCAGGTCAAACCTATCAAAATTTTCCTATAAATAGAGGGCTAAGTTAGAATTGAAAATCACACCAGAAACATAAGCTTTCTCTCTTTCTCTCTCTATATTATGAAGCATATTTTGTGAGTTTTTAGATACTTGGTGAGTTGCTATTCATCAGTGCAAGTTTTCTTCAGCATCATATCCGATATCTAGTCAGAAGTACTGCTCTTTTGAGGTAAGGGATAGTAAGGGATAGTAAGGGATTGTAAGGGATTGTAAGGGATAGTAAGGGATATTAAGGGATTTTAAGGGTTGTTATGATTTTCAGTTTCGTAATTTTTCTAATCTTCAAAAATTCTGGAAAAATTTGAAATGATATTTTGATGAGTTTTCTTGATTGTGTCCAAAAATGGTGATTTTTGGATGTATAAATTGAGAGTTATGAATTTTATGAGAAAAGACTATTTTAGAAGTAATAGCTTATAATTCCTTGTGGTTAACTCCAAAATTGGTGAAATTTTTATTGGAAGTACATGTATATGATAGAAGTATACTCTGTAAATTTCAGAATTTTTAGACAAAAGTACAATTTTTGATAAATGTCTAAATATTCGGCTATTTTGGCCATATGAAAAATAGTAATTGACTTTTAAAAATTCTGAGAAAAATATATGTTCACTATGAGACTATATTATGCTAAATTCCAGAAAAGAAATATTTTTGGAACGAATTTGGTATTTTTCATGAAAATAGTCTAGTTATGAGAAAATGAATTAAATATGTTATGTGAAGTAAGAAAATTGGAAAATAGGATTTTATGGCTTGAGAATCCTATATATGAGGTATATGCAGATTTTTGATGAGGGTTTTGGCTATTGATGATGAAATCTTAAGAGTTGACATTTTATGATGATTAAATGCATTAATTAGTAAAGTGTAAACAATTTAAATAAATTGTTTATAAGCTTAAGAAATGTTATTCTTTCAATATCATTATACCAAAATATTGGTATAAATTTTATTGTGGAATTTCTACCTTTTTGAGTCGAGATTACTATTCACGAGTTACTATTCACGAGTTACTATTCATGAGTTACTATTCACGAGTTACTATTCACGACAAAATTGGTTTCTTTTTCTAACCAAATTATAGTTGATTTATGAATATTACTCTTGAGATTAAATCTATATGTTGATTATATTGATTTTATTATCATATATAACATTTTTATAACCCTAATGATGATATTTCTCTTTGACTTGAGTGTAAAGATGGATAGATTTTTGGTATGATCATGACTATGGGTTCTCTTTGGCCAGTAGTGCAAAGTTGAATTGTTGACTGGTATGATCATGACCATTGAATTTATAATTGAATATCTTTAGCTTAAGTGCAAAGGTGAAATGATCAACATGGTTATAATTATTGTTTATATAAATTCTTAAATGATTATATATTCTTTGAGGTATTAATATATTTGGCATGTAGTGCAAATATGAATTGTTGAGGAATATCTTTGGCCTGTAGTGCAAAGATGAATTGTAGATGAATATCTTTGGCCTGTAGTGCAAAGATGGTCTGTTGATGAATATCTTTGGCCCGTAGTGCAAAGATGACCTGTTGTTGAATATCTTTGGCCAGTAATGCAAAGATGAACTGTTGACGAATATCTTTGGCCTGTAGTGCAAAGATGACTTGTTGATAAATATCTTTACCCCGTAGTGCAAAGATGAAGTTATTAGTATGATTATGAACAGGAACTGTGATTTGGTATAACCATGATGTTTGATGTTTCAGGTGATGAAAATTATCTTCGTCCTAGATGAGAAGAGGAATTTAGAACTACAGTTATGATTATGAGTTATTCATATGATTGTGGACCAGAATTGTTGATTGATGTTACAGGGATAAAACATTGTTGGTGGATTTTTAACATGGAGAAAATAATAGACTTTATAGTCTATTTGACTCTTCTAATGGATTGCATGTTCCGCTGCAACTATGGTTGAAATTTTTTATCATCTACCATATGTTCTAAATCTCTGATTTATTATTGATGAAGACTATTGATAATTTATTTATCTTTAGTCATGATATTCTTTACTGAGCTAGTTGTGCTCACCCTTTTGCTTCACAATTCCTTTCAGGTAATAAGAGTGTAGCTGGGTCGAGCGAGGGTAACAAGGGAATAGAACGGTGGTCATCATTTAGTAGTTATATTTGGTGAAGAAAATAGGGTGAGGCGAACCCAACGTTGGAAGGGTGGTTTGCCACTATCATACAAGATGTCTAACGACATACAACCTCGTGTCATCATAAGACAGGGTTGTGCTCATCCACTTGCTGAGTATATTTACGAGCACTACCTATATAATCTTGGTGTCTGTTTGAAGTATACTTCTCAATTAGAGACAGTGGAGATAATGATAAGTCAAGAGAAGACTCACCATTGGGAAGAATATGATAGTAATCTTCTCGTTTTTCTTTGGGGTCTATTGGGTCAACCAAGGATAATTCTGTGGCCATATGATATCTATCATAACCTAGACGCATGGCCTCCCATGTACGAAGGTTTCCTTGAGCACTTCCCAAATATTTTAATTTCTAAAACAATTTTTGACTATACCTTTATGTAAGGTGTCATTGTGAGGTGATGTCTACGGTTGGAACATGAGTCATATTTGGTATATATTTGTATCCAAACTCACAGCATATGTGTTGTTGTATTTTGCACGACAATTGTTGTAATAAAGTTGTAGTTGTTTTCTGTACCATGTATTTGACGACTCAGAATGGGTTGGGTGGAATGGACCTATTTTGGGGTTGTCACATTTAATTGGTCGGTCATAATATAAGGATAATATATGACATATCAATTAACTTTTATTTTGTGGCAGTATCTGAAAATGGCATCTGAGAATGTTGAGAATAGCAATGGAGCACAGACGATTATTGATTCACCACATATCAATAATCAGGATAATGTTCATCAGGAAGGTGACAATCCTCATGCAAACAACAACACTGACCAGATGATGAATGATGGAATGTTCAGAGGTTTTATGCAATTCATGCAACAACAGGTGAAAGCGGCTCCTGTCCACAACGTAGGTGGAAATACTGGAAACTCTCAGGCGGTCACCGCTAAACAGTTTAAGGAGCTGGGACCACCGGAGTTTAAGGGAGAACCCAAACCACTTGTAGCTAAAACATGGATAAAGCAGATCACCAAGATATTTGATGTCTTGGGTTGCTCCGAGGAGCAAAAGGTTCCCTTTGCCGCCTTTATGTTGCGAGGAGAGGCAGATTACTGGTGGAAATCGATAAAGCGTACTCAACCTGCCGCACTGAAGATGTCTTGGGAGAAGTTCCAAGAGCTGTTTAACGACAAATACTTTCCCGAGAGTATTCGTCACATGAAGGAGGTGGAGTTCATCAAATTGGAGCAGAATAATATGACCGTGTCGCAGTACGAGGCAAAATTTGCGGAGTTATCCCGGTTTGCGTCCCACCTGGTGGATAATGAAGAAAGAATGACGCGGATGTTTTTAAGAGGTTTGAAGCCGGAGATACGTCAACATCTTGTTTCTCATAAACTGTGTTTGTATTCAGATGTTGTGAATAGGGCTCAGTTAGTGGAGCGCGATAACGAGTCAACGCAACCAAAAGAGAGCAGTCGACAAAATGATAATACCAGTGAGAGCAGTCATCGAAGCGGTGACAACAAGCGTGGAGGGAATCAACAGGCCAGAAATGGTAACCACTTCGGTGGTAATCAGGGCCAAAACAATAAGAATGGGCATTTCAAGAAGAGGAGATTCAACAATGATGGAAAGACGTCAGCACCAGCACCTGTCGTTAAGGAAGGAGAACGACCACCTATCATATGTTTCAAATGCGGAGGGGAGGGGCACATCAGTCCAAACTGCGCGATGCCGTCCAAAGCATGTTATAATTGTGGAAGAGAAGGTCATTTAGCCCGATTTTGTCGTTTACCGAAGACAAATTCAGCTAGGATGGAGGCACCAAAGGCCGTCCCAGAAAAGTCAAAACCGGTTGTGCAAGGGAGAGCGTTTGTTGTGAACTCCCAGAGAGCAAGGAACCCGAATGAGGTCATCACGGGTAAGCTTATCATAAACTCTAACGAAGTCTATACTTTATTTGATACCGGTTCTACCCATTCTTTTATTTCTCCTACTTGCGCTCATCGATTAAATTTGATTCCGGAGAAATTAGACTTTGACTTAGCAGTTGAAACTCCATTGGGAGAAACCTTCATTACATCCACGGTTTATAAGTCTTGTTTGGTTCAAGTTGGTACCCACACATTACCTGTCGATCTTATTTCATTAAAAATACTTGCATTTGACGTGATTCTAGGGATTGATTGGTTAACTACTCATCATGCAAAAATTGATTGTTTTCGTAAGGTTGTTAGCTTTCATATTCCTAATCGACCTATTATGCGAATTCAAGCAACCAAACCATTAAAATCAATCGCTGTCATCTCAAGCCATAAAGCTATTCGTTTATTGAAAAACGGATGTCAAGCTTTCTTAGCTCATGTCACAGATCTAAACAAAAATACGTCAGCTTTGAATGATATTTCTGTTGTTAATAAATTTCCTGACGTATTTCCCGAAGAACTTCCTGGCCTACCCCCAGAGCGTGAAATTGAATTTTGTATCGACCTTGAACCCGGTACAAAACCCATTTCCAAAGCCCCATATCGAATGGCTCCTATTGAACTTCAGGAGTTAAAGACCCAACTGCAGGAATTGTTAGACATTGGTTTTATTCGTCCTAGTACTTCTCCTTGGGGTGCTCCTGTTCTGTTCGTGAAGAAGAAAGATGGGAGTATGCGACTTTGTATTGATTATCGGGAGTTGAATCATGTCACCATCAAAAATAGGTACCCATTGCCACGTATTGATGACCTGTTTGACCAGTTGCAAGGAGCACAATTCTTTTCAAAGATCGATCTTCGTTCTGGATATCATCAGCTGAAGGTTAGAACTGAGGATATTCCAAAGACGGCTTTCAGAACTCGGTATGGGCATTATGAATTCTTAGTTATGTCTTTTGGATTGACTAATGCTCCTGCTGCCTTCATGGATATGATGAACAGGGTATTCAAGGAATATTTGGATCACTTTGTGGTCGTCTTTATCGATGACATCCTTGTTTATTCCAAAAGCCGTGAAGATCATGAGCAACACTTGAGGTTGGTACTCCAAAAGCTTCGTGAATACAAACTTTATGCCAAGTTGAAGAAATGCGAGTTCTGGCTGGAAGAGGTAGCATTCCTTGGGCACGTAGTATCAAGTCGTGGAATATCGGTTGACCCGGCAAAGATTGAAGCTATTCAAAGCTGGGAGCAACCTAAATCAGTGACCGAAGTACGTAGCTTTCTTGGTTTAGCTGGTTATTATCGGAGATTCGTGGAAGGATTTTCTCGAATCGCTACTCCATTAACTCAGCTGACTCGAAAAGATACAAAGTTCGGTTGGAGCGAAGAATGTGAGCAGAGTTTTCAAGAACTCAAGAGGAGACTCATTTCAGCACCTGTTCTAACAATACCATCTGGCTCGGAGGGATTTGTCATCTACAGTGATGCTTCGAGCAAAGGGTTGGGATGCGTTCTCATGCAACATGGAAAAGTCATAGCCTATGCATCAAGACAACTCAAGGAATATGAGAGGAATTATCCTACTCATGATCTAGAGTTGGCAGCTGTTGTCTTTGCACTTAAAATTTGGAGGCATTACTTGTATGGGGAGAAGGTGGAGATCTTTACGGATCATAAAAGCCTCAAATATTTCTTCACTCAAAAGGAACTCAACATGCGACAACGACGTTGGCTTGAACTGTTGAAAGATTATGATCATACCATTCAATACCATCCTGGAAAAGCGAACGTGGTAGCTGACGCATTGAGTAGAAGATCATATGCAAGTACGAGTGCGATATTGTCAACACAAAGACCCATTTTGTGTGATTTGTAAAGGATGGAGATAGAGTTAAAGACTCCAGGGACCCATGTGATGATGACGAATATACGAGTAGAACCGACTTTAATCGATAAAGTTAAAGCTGCTCAAGCTACAGACCAGGAGTTGATGCGTATGAGGAAGAAAGTGCAAGAAGGTGCTATGCCGGAAGCAAGAATCGATGAAGAAGGAATACTTCGAGTCAACTCCAGACTTTGTGTTCCTAACAACCCTGATTTAAAGTATGAAATCATGATGGAGGCGCACAACGTTTGTAATCCAATCTGGAAGTACCAAAATGTATCATGATTTTCGTCATACATTTTGGTGGAGCAATATGAAGAGAGAGATAGCATTGTTTATCTCAAGGTGTCTAACTTGTCAACGAGTCAAAGCGGAGCATCAAGTACCAAAAGGTCCATTGCAACCACTTGAAATTCCAGAATGGAAGTGGGAGCACATTACCATGGATTTCGTTACCGGTCTTCCTAGGGTTTCTCAAGGTATTGATGCGATTTGGGTCATTGTTGATAGATTGACCAAGTCTGCTCATTTCTTACCGATACGAGAAACTTATACACTTGAACGTCTTGCTCGTATGTACATAAACGAGATTGTAAGACTGCATGGTATGCCAGTATCCATAGTTTCTGACCGAGACCCAAGATTCACTTCACGATTTTGGGTTAGTTTACAAAAAGCTATGGGCACGGAGTTACGATTTAGTTCAGCATATCATCCTCAGACGGACGGACAATCAGAGAGGACTATTCAAACTCTTGAAGATCTATTAAGACTCTGTGTCTTTGACTTCAAGGGAAGTTGGGACAAGTTCTTACCATTGGTGGAGTTTTCCTACAACAACAGTTATCAAGCAAGTATTGGCATGGCTCCATTCGAAGCATTGTATGGAAAAAAATGTCGTTCTCCAGTATGCTGGGATGAGGTGGGTGAAGCAACGTTGTTGGGACCGGAGTTGGTACGTATGACTACAGAAAAGATTCAAACGATCCGACAACGTATAAAAACCTCACAAGATCGACAAAAGAGTTATGCTGATCTTCATCGAAAGGACGTGGAATTTGATGTAGGAGATCATGTGTTCTTACGTGTTGCTCCATGGAAAGGAGTTACGAGATTTGGAAAGAGAGGAAAGCTCAATCCTCGATTCATCGGTCCATTTTTAATCCTCGATCGAGTAGGAACTGTGGCTTATAGACTCGCTTTACCGCCAAGTATGTCTCGTGTTCATAACGTTTTTCACATATCCATGTTACGCAAATATGTGGAAGACCCGAACCACATTATTGAGTTAGAACCGGACGAAATAGCGGAAGATTTGACGTATGAAGAAGTTCCTGTTCAAATCTTGGATAAGAAGGAACATATTCTACGCTCCAAGGTTATACCTCAAGTCAAAGTTTTGTGGAGAAACCACGATGTTGAGGAAATGACTTGGGAGTTAGAATCTGAAATGAAATCAAGGTATCCTTACCTCTTCGACATACCAGGTACGTACCCTAATTTCGAGGGCGAAATTTCATAAGAAGGGGAGGTTGTAAGACCCCAACTTTTATAAATAAAGATGAATTTTCTATAAATATCATTTTTGAATATTATGGAGTTAATTTGATATAATGTTATAGTTGTGGGTAATATTTATAAATTTTGCAAAGTACGCAAGTTGTTATATAATATTCGATTGGTCGGGGAATATTCGTTTTAACAGGGAATATTCGTACAACGACACAATCATTGGTGGACCCCACAACGGAATTATTGTCGGATTGAGAAAACGACAAAAATATTTTATTAAAAATAACGGCGGAAATTTTACCATTGTTACTGTTGAACTACTCGGTAGTAAAAGTACAGTAATACGTGTGGTTGCATAGTAGCACACGGTATTGATTATTAATGCTTATGTGAGAAGTCACTCAGTTTGATTCAATTATTGTCAGTTAATAATATGAATTATTTAGCGATAATGACGTTTTGTTTTATTCGTATTATTAACGTAATAAAACAGAAACATCTTTTTATATAAAATAGAATACTTTATTAAAGTTATTCTATAAATAGAATATATTATATTTTATTTAAAAGATTTTTCTTTAAATATGGACCGTCAGATTAAAGTAATCAATCTGGACCGTTCATGGATTAGTTACTATGCATTCTATTTTTCTATAAATAGCAGCTCATTCCTTCATTATTTCTTACGAATTCACTGAACTCTAGAGAGAGAAACTATAGAGAGAAACTATAGAGAGAGAGAAGAAGAGTATTCTGCTACTTAACTACTTCCTTATTTCAGCTCGTCTTTAAAACGGTAAGGGGTGTTATTCTTTCTTATTCATGAAGAGAACTGTTGTTATTCCATTTCTTATTATTCTGTTGGAATAACCTGTATACGCGGATCTACCCTATACTTGGTGACATTCTTCTATTATTCTGTTGGAACATCCTGTCTGTGTGTTTTACACCGGACCTGGTTCCGTTTTTATTATTATTCTGTTGGAACATCCTGACCGGACCTGGTTCCGTTTTTATTATTATTCTGTTGGAACATCCTGTCTATGTGTTTTACACCGGACCTGGTTCCGTCTTTGTTATTATTCTGTTGGAACATCCTGTCTGTGTGTTTTACACCAGACCTGGTTCCATTATTTATTATTCTGTCGGAATATCCTGTCTGTGCGTTTACGCCGGACCTGGTTCCATTATTTATTATTCTGTTGGAATAACCTGTCTGTGCGGTCTATCGCATGCATGGTGATTTCTTTTGTTATTCCATTCTTTATTGTACTCAGTTGATTAAGTTTTGACTTCTATACTCCACAAAGCAGTATCATGTTGACAATTTGGACGTTGTTAATTCTTGGATAAATTAATTCTTGAACTTGTTTTATTGAATTCTTATATCATTGTCATCATCCTCATGTTTATAAAATGTTGAAAGTCATCTGTGGCCTGTAGTGCATAGATGGACTTGGTATGATTATGACCAGGGATTATTCGGTATAATCATGACCGTAATGTTACAAATGATGTGGTAAAAGTCCTCATTGGCCCGTAGTGCGTTGATGGACAGTTGTTGGCATGATCATGACCATTAATGAATATACGAATATCCTTGGCCGTAGTGCAGGGGTGATTCGATGATGTGAATTATTTTATTAAGCTGAGTCTCAGCGATCACAGTGTTGGAAAATCTTTTAAATCATAAAAGATAGTAGAGTTTATTTTCTACTTGACTCTTTTAATGGATTGCTTGTTCCGCTGCAGTTAAACTTGATGTCTATTATATTTTATCAGTTTAACATTGTTGAAGGCTAATGATAATTTATTCTGCATTATCTTAGTCATAATATTTCTTACTGGGCTAGTTGAGTTCACCCTTTCTTTCACTGTTCTCTTCAGGAAATGAGAACGTAGCTGGGGCAAGTCGGGAAACGGAGTGATGGTCCGAATGATAGTATTAGTTAGTAGTCCTCACTATTCTATGTAATGGTGTGTTAATAAATGTAATGAGGACTCCTTTTGAGTATGAATACTCTCTAGAAGATAATATTTGTATTCAAACTCACAGTTTATGTTTTGTCGTATTGTACACGACAGTTGTATTAGTAAGTTGTATTTGTATTCTGTACTATGTATCTGACGACCCAACATGGGTGATGTATACCTAATTTTGGGGGCGTCACATGAAGAACAGTTCATACTGCCTTCTCTCGATCTTTATATCTTGCAACACATGAATGGGTTTCGTGATCTTAGGTTTTCAGGTTGTAGAACACATGTAAGCCTAGAGATCCATTACATAAAATCATAATAACAACAACAAAATCAAAAGACATAAACTGGTCAAACCTTGTCAGAGATCATGCACTTAAGTTTTCTGGGTTACCCAGAAAACTAAGTTCGTGATCTTCTGGCCTGGTTTGACCATCCACTGACTTCGATCCACTAGATATTTAGGCGATATACAAGCTTAATCTTGAAGTTCATATACCATAGTACAAACATATTACAACATCAACAACAAATAAACTAACACCTGCAAGATCCAAGGCCATGAATCTACTACCAGACATGTTCTAGAAACTTTCTGGGTAACCCAGAAATGGTCCGGTCAATGCCGGTTAACATGGTTTGACCACTAATAACTTTCGGCTGGCTTATGATCTGACTTTGATTCCAGATTCATATCAAAGATCTTATAGCATAATACCAGATCAAAGCTTAAAAATACAAAAACACATAACAGGACGAGATCTATAGGACCTGACATTCACTATCAGAAACAACAAAAATAAATTTCTAGATTTGGAAAATCTTCAAATCCGAGCCTCTAGATGTTTTGGATCTAACATCTAGCAACCCAGATCATCATTAGACATCTTATATAACATATTTTAACACTTAATCATAACATCAAAAATAAGATTTTGGACAGAAATTGAGGGATTGTTTATACCTTTAAATGAGCAATTCTTGATTCTATGTTTCTGATTTGGTTCAAATAAACGTGGGACTTGATTATGGGACTGATATGCTATAGTTTTTCATTGGTTTTAGTGGGAGAGAGGATTGGTTGGGTGTTGGATAAAATAAGTGAACAAAAATGATTTTCTCTCTCTCTCTCTTAATCTATATTTATATTGAGCTAGATGCAATGTATGGCTGGTGTATTAGCTGATATAAAATGATTTTTGGCACATGGGATATATAGGGTTGGTAAACAACCCAAGTTATGCAAGATTTGCAAGCAAACATAAAAATGTGACAAAAGGGCTTTTTGGTCATTCTCATATAATTTTTATTTCTAGATTGGTCATATGAATTTAAGGGCAACTATGTAATCCTTGCAAACCCTTAGGGTTTGACCCTAAGGTTTAGCACAAAAAAATTTCTAGAATTGCAATTAGGGTTTGCATTAAATAAAATTAAAATCAAATAAAAATTAAATAAACTTTAGTTTCTAACATTTTGAAATTAAGGTTTCTAATTATGATTAATTTTCTAAGTACGCTATACAGGAACATTAGGGATTAATAATTAAATAAACATAATTACCTTGCTAATTAAGATCACCAATTTATCAATTAAGGCATTCATTTGATAATTAGGGTTAACAATTTACTAAATAGAATTAACAATTTAATAATTAGGATTAAAATTTGTAATTAGGATTTTTAATCACATTAATCATGATCATTAGGGTTTAACGTCCGCTAATGAGCATTAAACATCCTAAATTAGTAATTAGGGTTTCCAGTCAATACTTAGGGTTTGTCATATAACGCCATAATTGACCAACCATTATCAATACGGAAATTCAGTACATATTCATAGCACTGAAAAATCAAAATATAATTAATATTATATTATTATTCTCATACCTTAGCAATAATCCAAAATTAGGGTTTGAATTCCATATCTGATTTATTCTTCATATTTAACCTTAACAATTAAGGTAAAATAATTACTTTAATAACTTATACTAAAATTCATATAATAAAATTATTATTATAATTATTCTAAAAATCATTTCATATATAATATATGATTATATTTTCATGGAAAATAATTACTAAAAATATTTCTACCATAATTTAATTATTATAAGTATATACTTTATAATAATCAAAAATTCTAAAATAAATTCATTTGTAAAATATTTATGTAATAAATATATTTTTATTTACCACATAAATACACATACACATAATCTTGTACAAATCCTCATCATTAAATAAAAAAAAATTTATACGTAAAATATCTTATTTATTTATGTAGAAAATATCGGGTTGTTACATTCACCCTCCCTTATAAAGATTTCGTCCCCGGAATCACCGTTTTAAAACCTATACATACACGGCACATAACATACACAATCATCGCAAGTAGATCTCGGTCAACTTTGATCGAACTGATCTTTAACTATTCACATAAAGCTTGTCTTTCTGATTAAACGAAAAAAATTGTTTCTAAAAGAACTCAAATTCCTCCTCAAAATTTCTTTATAAAATAATTTACTATATATAAGAAATAATATATAAGAAAATAAATTTGATTAGAATAATATCTGGAGTTGCATTCGCGGCTGCTACAGTTTCTTGAACGGTCATGTTGAAGACTCCTTCGGTTGGTTTTGTTGGTTCATTTGTTGAAGTCGGTCCCGTTATCGCCAATGCCCTGCTGCCTTTCCTCGTATTCGCAGTCTTTGTTTCCCTTCTCCTTGGACAGTCTTTTACCTTATGCTCCTTTAATCCACAAATAAAACACCCACTATAAATTATTGGATTGGGGAAGTTAGGAGAGATATGTCCCTCCTGCCCACACTTGTAGCACACATTCTTTCCTTTTAAACACTTTCCCGAATGATTCTTTCCACAATTTCTACCATGCCCAACTCGTTTCTTTCCATCTTCTGGCCTATTTTTCGTATTCCCAACATTATCACCTTTCCTCTTTCCAGTTCTACTACCACTACTCCCTCCTTCGGCTTTAACTTGAGTTGTCTCCCACCAAAGATTCACCCCTCCTTTCGTTGTATAGGTGGCAAAAGCTGTCTGTTTCCCCTCCGTTACCCTAGCTATCACAACCACTTCTACAGGGTTAGTTGGTCTTCTAAATCCTGACGGTTCATTTGTCTTGAAGTTTTCAAAGTTTGCTGATCGATTATCTGGCTTATTTCCTGCAATTGGTAATCCATTCTGCATAGCTTGATCGTCTATCTTTTCACCAACTTATTTCATTAATCCCATAAACTCATATTCATATCACTTGACATATCATAGCACCTTTTGCTTTAATCATTTGATGTCCCATTGTGACTTAAAAGTCAGGAATCGCTGCCATAACTTATACAAAATTTGAAAATTATTATCTTATACAAACATATCTATCATATACATAACATAAAATCATATCTATTCAATTAATACCAGTACTACTTATTTCTTACGCCTCCAATAAGGATCAATTGTTTAGTAATCTGTCTATTCCCCTTATCCTCAATAATCCATTTACACCTAACTACATCTAGTTCGTCTAGCTTACCATACATTACGAGCTTAAGAACTCACCCGAAACATACGAGTTTAGGAACTCGATATAGACCACATATTATTATTATTATTTTTTTATTATTATTAATTTTTTTTTCCAGTCATTCTATCACTCTAGGATCTGGTACTATACTTTCCAAAATAACCACCCCATGGAGGTAGCTTTCAATGTGAGCCTCTATTTCAGCTATTGGCTTTGATATTGGCTCGGTTATGGAGGTTGACATCTTCTTTATAATTTAAGGGTATCATAATCCTTTTTCACCTGACATATACACATATAAATTATCCTGATTAACATATAGTATATACACACAGTAAATAAGAGTTTTATATAAGTTACCTTTTATTTTGTTTGACGATGAATTTAGTCAATTCATCTCTTTTTAAACTCTATATGAGTTATTTATATTTTCAATTTTTCCCTCTGTTCTAAGGTTATAGCCTAAGGTCTAGCCCACCTAAGGTTTTTAACCCCTAAGCTCTGATACCAACTTGTGAGGACCCCAAACTCAGGTACTTGAAACCCGAACTCGGTTCATCACGATACCATTTCTATGAGCAGAATAATACTAATAATAATAAAAATAATATAAATATCAAACTTAACTTACATTTATCAGAGTCTAATCCCAAGTACGTAACCTTTAAACATTCATTACAAACCATGATAGATAATATATATCATACTTGTCTTAATAGTATTAAACTATTACATAAGATAACGTTCATTCATTCATTCAGCAACCTTTTCCCTTTCTCTTGTTCTTAGCAGAGCTCTCTGATCGTTTCCACTTAGCTGAAAACATTTAAATTTAAGCAAGGATGAGCATTTGAGTGCCCAGCAAGTAATAGCAATTATATATATATAAGCTGAAAGGATTTAAATGTTTTCTTTGTACTATTCTTCTACAACCAGTCGATAGTTGTGAAGTATTCTGAACCGATAATAATAACATAACAACTCTTTTTCAAATTTTTGAAACTACATAATGACTATATCTGGGGTATGGTGACATGCCATGAACATTGTTTTAAATTTTTGATAGGGTAAGACAGAAATTCATTTACAAACCGTCATAACTTACGGGCACGGGGGATGATCAGCCCGTTATGCCCTGCATTAATCAATACTACATTGCTAGAACGATATTATCGTTCATCCTTTGTCCGCCGGAGTGTATAAAAATTTTTCCGTGTAGGGATGTTCATACCTGTATGGGTTCTAAATCAAAGGTTTTATCTTGTCAACAATAATCTATAATTCAACATATATGTATACGGGTAATTGACAAAGGTAGATCAACATGTGATTAAATACAATAATTGTCCAAGTGGGGACATTTGTTTAACCATTTCTAGAAATTAACGAACAGAATATATATATCTGAGTTACCATATACTAACATGTTGATATTCAAGGAGCTTATATAATATAAGGTTAATAATCTGTTCCATAATAATATAGTTTAGAAATATTCTTACTCACATCCATTGCATAAAGAAAATGCAAAGGTTAGATACTTGCCTGAAGCGTTGCTTACAGTTTGTAATTTAGATTTATCGCTTATCTCGCGACCTATCATTAATCAGATCATTCGTTTGATTAGAACAACATACTATAGCACATAACACTGCTTATTGCAGTCAGCACATACCCTAATCACATTGGCACATAGGTTTAACAACCATTGAATCACAAATAATCACATATCTAATTAAATTATCTAAGTCCAGATCAATTTCTGAAATATGTCGGTCTACCGACGGCTTTATCGGGTATTTATCGAGTCTAAGACTCTTTTCTGTAACTTAATATCCGTACATATCAGTCATATTATTTTTAAATGACTTAATATAATTTTAAAATATTTATTATGATTTATCATGAATTTTCAAACCTCAGAATCATTATTAAATGATTTAAATACTAATCAATTCTATTATCATTAATATTTAATTAGTATTAAACTGTTAATGAAATCATTTCCAAAATATTAAAGTTATGTATAATAACTCAAAATACCTTTAAAGTATTAATATTACCCTTAAATGATTTTTAAAACATTTAAAATAATTATAATTAATATTAAAGTATTAATGTTTCATTTATCAAAATATTAAAAGTCATTAACTATAACTTAAAATATTTTTAATTCATTTATATCCCTTTTAAATGATTTTTAACTTAATAAAACTATTTTTAAACTATTTATTTAATATAATTATTAAATAAATTTACTATTTTTAATAATAAGTTTATAATCATTAATATGAAATTATCCTCTAAATATTAAAAGTTATATTTTATAACTTAAAATATCTTTAAACACATTATTTTCATTTAAAATGATTATTATAATATTAAAATCATTTTCAAACTAAATTATTTAATATAATTATTAAATAACTTTAATATCATTAATAATAATTAATTAATGAAATTTATCTTTAAATATTAAAAGTTATGTTTTATAACTTAAAATATTTTTAAATACCTTATTTTTATTTAAAATAATTTTTAATATAATAAAATCATTTTTAATTAATTTATTTAATTCATTTAGTAAATAAATTAATTACCATTAATATCAATTTATTAATGAAATTTATCACAAAATATTAAAAGTCATTAAAAATAACTTAAATTATTTTCTTATATCATAATATAATTTTTAATGATTTTTCCAATATTAAAATCATTTTTAAATAATTTATTTAATATTATAATTAAATAAATTAAATACTTTTAATATTCCAAAAATATTAAATATTTATGAAATATATTTAAAATAATTAAAAACTAATTTTCAGAATTTAAAATAATTTTTAATAATTTATTTTGTATTTTTAACAATTTAAAACTAATTTTTCTATTTTTTTATTAATTTCCAGAAAAATAAATAATATATGTCGCTAAAGACCACCTATAGCGACAGAACCGTCGCTATAGGTGTTCTTCATATTCTTGGCCAATCCCAGAAATGCATAGTCAGTTACTAAGGTGTCACGTTTGACCAACAATAATTCAGTGTGTAGTGTGATTCTGGACCAACTAAGCATTAGAGCATGTAGTACTAGTGTAACAATTCAGGCTACAACAACAATCATGACCATACTACATAAACCGAACGAGATCTGGCCTTCCCAAAAACCTTGTCAGAGCTGTTCTTCATTTCTGGGTTTTCCAGAAATGAAGAACAGTTCATACTGCCTTCTCTCGACCTTTATATCTTGCAACACATGAACGTGTTTCGTGATCTTAGGCTTTCAGGTTGTACAACACATGTAAGTCTAGAGATCCATTACACAAAATCATAATAACAACAACAAAATCAAAAGACATAAGATGGTCAAACCTTGTCAGAGATCATGCACTTAAGTTTTCTGGGTTACCCAGAAAACTAAGTTCGTGATCTTCCGGCCTGGATTGACCATCCACTGACTTTGATCCACTAGATATTTAGGCGATATACAAGCTTAATCTTGAAGTCTATATACCATAGTACAAACATATTACAACATCAACAACAAATAAACTAACACCTGCAAGATCCAAGGCCATGAATCTACTGCCAGACATGTTCTAGAAACTTTCTGGGTAACCCAGAAATGGCCCGGTCAATGCCGGTCAACGTGATTTGACCACTAATAACTTTCTACTAGCTTACAATCTGACTTTGATTCCAGTTTCATATCAATGATCTTATAGCATAATACCAGATCAAAGCTTAAAAACACAAAAACACATAACAGGACGAGATCTATAGGACCTGACATTCACTGTCAGAAACAACAAAAATAAATTTCCAGATTTGGGAAATCTTCAAATCCTAGCCTCTAGATGTTATGGATCTAACATCCAGCAACCCAGACCATCATTAGACACCTTATATAACATATTTTAACACTTAATCATAACATCAAAAATCAGATTTTGGACAGAAATTCGAGGGTTTGTTTATACCTTTAAATGAGCAATTCTTGATTCTATGTTTCTGATTTGGTTCAGATAAACGTGGGGCTTGATTATGGGACTGATATGCTATAGTTTCTCATTGGTTTTAGTGGGAGAGAGGATTGGTTGGGTGTTGGACAAAATAAGTGAACAAAAATGATTTTCTCTCTCTCTCTCTCTTAATCTATATTTATATTGAGCTAGATGCAATGTATGGCTGGTGTATTGGCTGATATGAAATGATTTTTGGCACATGGGATATCTAGGGTTGGTAAACAACCCAAGTTATGGCAAGATTTGCAAGCAAACATAAAAATGTGACAAAAGGGCTTTTTGGTCATTCTCATATAATTTTTATTTCTAGATTGGTCATATGAATTTAAGGGCAACTATGTAATCCTTGCAAACCCTTAGGGTTTGACCCTAAGGTTTAGCACAAAAAAATTTCTAGAATTGCAATTAGGGTTTGCACAAAATAAAATTAAAATCAAATAAAAATTAAATAAACTTTAGTTTCTAACATTTTGAAATTAAGGTTTCTAATTATGATTACTTTTCTAATTACGCTATACAGGAACATTAGGGATTAATAATTAAATAAACATAATTTCCTTGCTAATTAAGATCACCAATTTATCAATTAAGGCATCCATTTGATAATTAGGGTTAACAATTTACTAATTAGAATTAACAATTTAATAATTAGGATTAAAATTTGTAATTAGGATTTCTAATCACATTAATCATGATCATTAGGGTTTAAAGTCCGCTAATGAGCATTAAACATCCTAAATTAGCAATTAGGGTTTCCAGTCAATACTTAGGGTTTGTCATATAACGTCATAATTGATCAACCATTATCAATACGGAAATGCAGTGCATATTCATAGCACTGAAAAATCAAAATACATATAATATTATTATTATTCTCATACCTTGACAATAATCTAAAATTAGGGTTTGGATTCCATATCTGATTTATTCTTCATATTTAACCTTAACAATTAAGGTAAAATAATTACTTTAATAGCTTATACTAAAATTCATATAATAAAATAATTATTATAATTACTCTAAAAATCATTTCATATATAATATATGATTATATTTTCATGGAAAATAATTACTAAAAACATTTCTACCATAATTTAATTATTATAAGTATATACTTTATAATAATCAAAAATTCTAAAATAAATTCATTTGTAAAATATTTATGTAATAAATATATTTTTATTTACCACATAAATACACATACACATAATCTTGTACAAATCCTCATCCTTAAATAAAAAAAAATTTATACGCAAAATTTCTTATTTATTTATGTAGAAAATATCGGGTTGTTACAGATGAAGCTTAAACTTTTTGTAGCATGCAAAAGCAAACAAAATTCAGATTGATTCCAGCCTTGCCACTGGTGCATAGGTTTCTTCATAGTCGATTCCCTCTTGTTGGTTGTATCCTTGAGCTACTAACCTTGCTTTGTTATGAGTGATTGTCCCGTGTTCATCAAGCTTGTTCTTAAATACCCATTTAGTACCAATAATGGAAACATCTTTTGGAGGAGGCATAAGTTCCCACACTTGGCATCTCTTAAATTGTTGGAGTTCTTCTTGCATTGCCAATAGCCAGTTCTCATCAAGAACTGCATCATTTGCATTCATTGGCTCAACCTGTGACAAAAATACAGAGAATGCACAATAATTTAGTAAACCTCTTCGTGTGGTTATACCTTTGTTGATATCTCCAATGATATTTTCTGAAGGATGATTCTTGATATATCTAGTTATTCTTGGCATTTAGATATCATGTATAACTTCCTCTTGATCATGAGACTCATCTTCAGCATCTTGCAAATTTTTAGGTTCACGTTCATACTAGTCATTGATTTTAGTTTCTGAAAATTGTTCATTTGGTCTCCTATTTTGTTCTTTTCGGTTTGCTGAAATCCTGACTGTCTCCAAATTTCCTGCATCATGTTCACTTTCTTTTGGAAGATCATTGTTAGTTTCATTGAAAGTGATATGAACAGACTCTTCTACACATGATTTTCTAATATTGAAAATACGATAAGCCTTACTATTTTGAGAATAGCCAATGAATATTCTTTCATATGTCTTAGCATCAAATTTTCCCAAATTATCACTTGTATTTAAGATGAAACATTTAGAATCAAATACTTTGAAATAACTTATGTTTAGAATTTTATTATTTAAAAGTTCATAAGGTGTTTTCAAAATAATAGGACGAATGAGTACTCTATTTAAAACATAACATGATGTACTTACTGCTTCGGCCCAAAATTTCTTTGGAAGCTTACTTTCTTGTAGTAGAGTTCTTGTCGTCTCTTGTAGAGTCCTATTCTTCCTTTCCACCACCCCGTTTTGTTGAGGAGTCATTGGGGCTGAAAATTCATGGCTAATACCTCTTTGATCACAAAAAGTTATGAAATTTTTTTAAAATTCAGTACCATGGTCACTTCTAATTCTAATGAGTTTGTAGCTATACTTTGTTTCAAGATTCCTGATTAATCTTTCAAACTCTTTAAATGCTTCATCCTTAGTTCTCAAAAATAATACCCATGTGTATTTAGAAAAATCATCAACTATTACAAATGCATAAAATTTACCATTAATACTAGAATGTCTTTTTGGTCCGAATAAATCAAGATGAAGTAATTGCAAGGGAGAGGAGGTTGATACCATATTCTTTGCCGTAAAAGAGGTTCTTGTGACACCCCCAAATCCGGGTACTTCGATTCCACGGGATTTGGTGTTCACTGTACAAGCATCATCTATCTATCTACCCATAAATAATATCAAACTATACAATAGATAGAAATCATAATAAAATCTCTTCCCTTAAGGGTTACATCAACTGAATCATAAATAAATCCCAGGTTACTCTAACCTTAAAACATCTGTGCGAAATTCTAAACAAATAAGTCTTAACATCAACATAACTCAAGTCTTAAACAAATACATCAGTTAATAAATAACAGGTCTTCATCATTTGCCAACTTTGCCCTTGCCCTTACTAGTGGAGGGTTCATCGCTTCTTTCATTCTTAACTGCAATGTTATTATTAAGCAAGAGTGAGCACAAATGCCCACAAGTATAACAATGAAATAACAGTATAATAACATGCGAATAAATCAAAGACGTCTGAATAAGAGCTCAACTTTTGAATCAAGAATGAATAACAAGAATCAAAAGAATTCTGAGGGTCATAAGACATTGAACTATGTCTTAGGTTATCAAGGATTATACTTGAAATCTTTAACAGTCATAAGACTATGGACCTTCTTCTCGTACTTAGGGGGATCAGCCCTTAGTACCATACTGTGCACAATATCTTAACGCTAACGCATAAGTGAATCCCTTTTCAGGGTTGTTCATCTCAGTTTGACATTCGAGTCCGCACCAAAGGAAGTTTGGTTTGGATAATTCAATAAGGGTTCTGAAATTTAGAACGTTCATCAACTAAGGACTAGCTAAATCATTAAGATTCACTAGTCTAAAAAGGTTCAACAATAATGATATTCGATTTGAATAATAATCTCAAATGTATACAATAGAACAATTATTGTATAATTGAATCATGCTTTGAAAGATAATCAATCTTTAATATAATACTTGAACTTGAATAATAATTTAAGTTTAAGTAAATTGCTCAATGTAAAAGTAGAGTTAAGAAACTTGCTCAATTTAAGAGTTTAAGTTTAGGAGACTTGCCTCGCGTGTAGATTACACTTTAACTAATCACGTTCTTTGAAATAAATCATACATACCATTCACATTCAATACCAGTTAATTATTAACTAATCATCATAACTTATTCTCGTTGTCTACTTTAATAATTGACTAACTTAGTCAAATCATCACGTTGACACCTAATTTGTTCGTTATGAATGAATAACTAATTATGTATTTAATAATACAACTCACATGTAATTATGTTATTTACATGCTAAACAAATATTTTATCATCATATAATATTTCTAACATATTTACATGTTCATTATTTTAATACACTAACCCATTGTTAGACTTAGAAAATCTAAAAGCTCATTTTTTTTATTTTTTTTTTATTTTTTTTATTTATTTTATTTTTATTTTTATTTTTTTCCAGTTCGCGAAGAACACAGAATTCAGCGAAAATAATTACTACAAAATCATTAATTCTCCAAATTAAACATACCCACATGTTGGAATTCATATATAATTAATACCCAATATTTATATACTGACAAAACTAATTTTAAACACTTAATGACAGATTTAAAGCCTAACAATTCACTGACTTTGATGTTCATGAAGTTTTAGAAAACTTTATGTGAAAATTCTCCCTACGAATTCGTTATAACACTGAATTCGTTCGTTTAAGGCTTAAACTCTTCGTATTAACATGCATAACAACATACAAGTCCAAAATTTAGGGATAATATATAATCAATACATTAATTATCACATATATGGCCATATGGCCATATCACGTACTCTGTTTATTTTGAAATAACAAGTCATCAGATTACTACACTTAGGGTATGGGATCATGCAATATATATAAAAAAAAACATGTTAAGCTACTCTTATGATTACATTTATACTCATAATTGTTACCCTATTCAACCATAGAAACTCTACAGAGGACTTAAGCCATAATTATGAAAACTTTAAAAAGACGTAGAAATAGAATTTGAGAAAGAAGAGATTACCCAAAGCGTAGATGAGTAAGGATGACAATTCTCTCTATTTCAATCACAATACACACAATCTCTCTCAAAGATTTCTCCAACTCTCTCTGCAAACTCTCTAGTTCTAAAAATACGTAAGTTAAACTCATCTGAGCCTTTAAGCGCAGAGTTGAGGTCAGTTATTCCATTCGTGGTTTAACTGTCCCCAACTCCTCCTAAGGCCTCATTTGGCTAGGAAACTAGGTTCAAAACTCATTATTTTAATAACCTTTTATCATATAGTTTGAAAATGTCACCCTCTTTATAAAATAAATCCCATATTTTATTTAATTTACTTTAAATAAAATATAATAATTACTCGTAAATTCACATAATCATATATTCAATTATCTCATTAATAAATAATGTCAATTTATTAATTCTCTAATTAATAATTAAATTAATTAAATAACATCATGCTTAATTAAATAATTTATTTAATTAAATAAGCTCACATAATTTCATACCTTGATAAAATTATTCTCTTTATTAATTTAATAAATGTAACACATATAATTAAATTAATCTATCACAATTGCATCAATTGATTATTTAATCTAATAATTAAATCATAAAAAAAAATATTTATTTAATTCAATAAATATTTAAAATAAATTACAAAATTCTCGTTCGTCACAGTTCTTACTTGTTTTCCTAGTTGACAAGGAATGCATATTTCTTTCTTTTCAAACTTGATTTTTGGCAGTCATTTTACAAGATTCTTTATAGATAACTTTTTGATTAGATCCATATGAACATGTCCCATCCTCTTATGCCATAGATAAGCTTCGTCTTGTACTGAAGTAAGACATAGTTCTTCATCCTGTTGCTCAAAGTCAATAGTATATATATTTCCTTCTCTTTGTGCAACTAGAGTAGTATTGTTAGTACCATGAAATATTATGCATTTATCTTTTTCAAAATTCTCTTGATGACCATTATCCATTAATTGACTGATACTAATTAAATTAAATTCAAGACCGTTAACAAGGTGAACATTATTTATACTTACCTTGTCATTACCAATTTTACCTTTTTCGATTATTTCGCAAGTTCTATTGTCTCCAAACGTGACCGTTCCATTCTTCTTCTTGATATCTAGTTCCATGAACTTTGATTTATCACCTGTCATGTGACGAGAACATCCGCTATCAAGAATCTATTTTTTGAGATGGAACTCTTGCCTTTAAACATACATGTCAAGAAAGAATAATTCATATAACAATCCAAAATTTTATTTGTAATTTAAAATATTTATTAAGTTAAATAAATATTTTATTGATGTAGTTGTTGTTTGTAGATAATTATGAATTTAATTTATTAGATAATACTCTGATTTAATTTAATAGTTAGAGAGGTGTTAGAGATAGCATGAAATGTTACATTGCTATTTTAATTTAATAATTTAAAATGGTATGTTAATTTATTAAATAAAATTATAATAAGATTATAATTTTGTGATAATTGGATTAAGTGAAAAATTTATTTAGTATGTTTATTGGATATGGAAATTCAAAGAAATAATATGGAACTATAAACTATAGTATAAATGATTTATTAAAATAAATTAAAGTAGTTTTAAATGGATTTACCCAAACAAGACTTAAAGACATTAAGTCTTTATTTTTTTTAAAGTGTTGTGCCAAACATAGCCTTATGGATTTTGAATTTTAAATTTGAATTATAATAAATAATATAAATAAAATAAATCAAAATAATAAATAAAATATATTTTATAACTGTTGTACGTTTAAGTTTTTAGTTTTGTAACTGATATAATTAAGTATGGTATTATGGCTGTCAGTTTATATTTTTACGCCTAAGTGTTAGTTGGCTTATACTGATACTAAGAAGAAGAGAGAAGAGAGTATACAAAAAAGAAAATAGAGAGAGTTTATAGAGAGAATAGATAGAATTTGAAAGAAAAGTTGTTTACAGTGCATGTGTATATATATGTCTTGTGAAAGTATAAAAAATGTGTAGTTAGTTTGTTAACTAATATGTAAATTAAGCCTTGAATATGTTAATTCAGTAAGAAACAAAGAGAATGCAATTTGAATGAGTTAATTTGGTGTATTATTGAGACTTCGGTGTTAATTTTTGTCAAGGATGTCAAAAATGGAGTTTTTGCATAAAACAGGGAATTCAAAGGTTTTAAATTTGATGTTATGTTGTTTATATGAGTAAAAATATGTTAGAGACCTTAAGTTATGTTTCTGTGAAGTCTATGAAAATTATGCGTGTTAAATTGGTTGCTAGAAAGTAAGTTGTAGGCCAAATTGGCTTTGTTTGTGTTCTTCGCGTCTGGAACTGTAATTCGGCGCCACAACGCCAACTCTCACGCCGCAACGCCTATCACAAGCCTGTGTCTCGCGTCGCAACGCCATCACCGCGCCGTAGCGCCGTTCCCAGTGCAAACTGGGGCGCCGCAGCGCCGGTCAGCAGTGTTGGCCAGAAAGTTTGTTTTAATAATACAATTCTGCAATTTTTGATAAAGGGTATGTTATGACTACTAAAATGTGATTTTTGTTAATTGTGGTGTTATAGTACCAAGTGGGAGAAGATTATTAACAATTAATGAGTTATGTTATTGCATTAATAGTGTGACTTGACTATATGATTAAAATAAAGTCATACATGAAATAGGTACTTAATTGTGTATGAAGTACATGTAGTAACTAATTATGTCATGATGACATGTGTATAGGGTATTGAGAATCGAGTTATTACGGTTTAGCTTATACGTAAGGCAAGTTTCCGAACTCTAACCTCTATTTGAGTTTGTTCTCTTTACCTTTATATTGAGCAAGTAATTCTTAATCCTATTTATACAATTTAATTATATTAATGCAAAGCTATTTAACCTAACTCTTACTTTGAGAAGGTTTCCTACTTTTAACTAGTTTCTTAGCATGCAAGCTTCTAAATTCTGATACACTTATGTTGAACAAGTTTTATCGTTCAATTTGCTATTTATTATGCATGCTTAATAATTCAATTCTGTTACTAAACAAAATTCTAGCCTTAACTTAATATTGTTCAAGCAAGGTATGTTACGGTATTCAATGCTTATGCTTTTAGTTCATTTCTAACACATGACCTTAATATACATTGTTGATTCATTTATGACTTATTCCATAGCATATTGTTATTACATTTTTTATTCAACTAATCCTTAATTGATGTACGTTAAACTCTAAATTTTCTTAAAACTTATCCAAACCAAACTTACTTTGGTGCGAACTTGTATTCTATACACTGAGATGAACAATCCTATTACAGGGGATAATTTACGCAAAGCGTTTAGATGTTTGTGCACAGTACATTATACAAAGGGCTGATCCCCCCTAAGTACGAGCAGTCCCTACAGTCTTATGATTGTTTAGGTTTAAGTTGAAAGAATACTTATAACTTTGGACATAGTTCGTGGTCTTATGACCCTCGGATATATACTTCAATTTCTGTTCCTAATTATCATTGATAAAGAATATTATTCAATTCTATTGAGCCTATTGTTTGGCAGTCGTTATGATATTATTATTCGTTGTAACTTCAAGTGAGCATTTGGTTGCTCACTCTTGTTTATATAACTATTACAGCTAAAGTTGAGAAGGTCGATGAACCTACCACCAATAAAGGGAAAGAAAAGATGAACAAGTGTTGAAGACTTGTAAACTTATTGGCTTTTATATTGTCAGACTCTATTTTAAATATTGTGATGTAGTTATTTTATTTTTCGCACGTGATGTTTGTATTTAAAGGTTAGATAACCTGAGAGATTTTATTGAACTTATTGATGTAATCCTTTAAAGGGAAGGTTTATTGTTAAAATTTATTATATTTGGGTAGTTAGAAATGAATGTTTTTATCAAGTGAACACCAAATCATGTGGGAATGAAATACCCAAATTTGGGGGTGTCATAATTCATCCTTTTGTTACCCATATCTTTTTGGGTCCGCTTATGTTAGTAGCAAGTAAATCACCCTTTTTAATCCACACCTTTTTAACCTTGTTTTGTTTCTTAAAGCAATTTATATCTAAATGACCTTTAATACCACAATGTTTACAAGTTGTGGAAGGAGAATAAAAATTTAGTCTAAAATTTGATTTTGATTTTAACATTTTTATATCTCTCTTTTTGTAAGTGGGATTATAGCCAATTCCTTGTTTTTCAAAACTAGGTCTTTGTTTTCCTAACATAACAGCAAGATTTTCTTCTCCTTGAACAAATTTAGCAAGTGTTGATTTTAGTGACTTATTTTCCTTTTGTAGTTCATTAATTGGAATAGTCGTACAGTGAGATTCATTACTAAATGCATCTATACATACATCTCTCATTTTTAGCTCATTAGTCAATTTTTCAACTTCCTTATTTAGATGGTTAACTTTGTTGAAAAGTATTTTGTTAAAATTGTCTAAGTAGTCATTTTTTGCAATCAAAATCTTTTCATCTTTACATGATGACTCTTTTTCAATTTCTTTCTTTTCATCTATTAATGAATCTACTTCACTCATTAATATATTAACTAAACCTTTCAAGCATGCATTCTTTTCTTTTAACTTCTTATTTTCTTGCTCTAATGAGTTTAGTTCATTAAAAGATACCTGATTAGAGTCACCTTCGATTCCCACGAAGCATACTTGAGCTATCTCATCTTTAACATCGATCTCCACTTCGGATTCCTCATCACTACAAGTAACAAGGACTTTGTTCTTCTTATTGTCTTTGTAGTTTGTCTTCCCTTTGTTCTTTAATTTAAAATAATCTTTCTTAAAGTGACCAGGACGTCCACATTCGAAGCATGTCTCTTCAGCTTGTTTTCCTTTGAACTTATTCGAATTGAAAGTGTTTCTTTTCTTGTTCTTCCTTTGTAGTAGCCCCTTGAGTCTTCTTGACATCATGGCTATTTCTCCATCTGAATCATCATCAAGCTTTTCCCCATTATCTACAGTAAGAGCTAAGACCTTTCTCCGAGGAGTTTCCTCCTCCTCATCATATCTCTTTAATTGATGTTCATATTCTTCTAATTCACCAAACAGAGTTAAAGTGTCCATGGAAGAAATAGTAGCAGAATCTTGAAGAGTAGTGATTTTAGAAACAAACCTTTTGGGCATAGCCCGAAGTAAGTTACGGTTGATCTCACTTTTAGGAATAGTCTTGTCCAGCAATTTCATTGAATTTATAAGGACTAGAAATCTTGCTTGAGCTAGCTTAATGGTTTCATCTTTTTCGAGCTTGAACATTTCATAATCGTGCATAAGCATGCTTAGCTTGACTTCTCGTACTTTGGAGGTGCCTTCATGACTTACCATTAGAGTATCCCATCTCTTTGGATGTGTTGCATGAAGAGACTTTATCTATCTCAGATTGTACCATGCCGCTAAGAAGTGTGTTCATTGCCCTTGAATCATATTAGACCATGTAGGTTTTGGTTGAATCTATTTCTAGCAGAGTCTTTGGTGTTCCATCATCTTTTCATGGAATAACTGGTCCGTTCTCAACGACCCACCATTCCCAAGGATCTCTTTTAAGATAGATCCTCATATGAAATTTCCAAAAACTATAGTTATCGGTTCCATGCAGCAATGGTGGTCGTTTGGTTGATTGACCTTCTTGATTGTTTTTCCCGGACTGTGCCATGTCAGAATCTTTCCCTACAAGTACCTTTAAGACCAAGATAAGTAGAGCCAAGCTCTGATACCAAATGAAATTTAAATAGACACACTTAGAAGGGGGGTTGAATAAGTGTTCGAATAACTATGGTCGATTTTTATTTTACTTCAAAACTTTTGCTTATTTCAGCTTACTGAAATACTTAATTCGGTTTCCTTAAAAAAACTGTTTAAATACTTTAGAATTTAGTATGCTGAAATAATCAAATATATATCTTAAGTTTCAGAAATTCTTGTTTATATATTAACTTATTATATTAACCTTAACTCTTGTTATCAATAAAATTAATCACAAACAATTAAATGAACACCAAGAATTTTTACGTGGTTCAACTACTACCCTCTATAATAGTAGCCTAATCCACATCCAATACTAACTAGTATTGGAGACTCACTTTATATACGAAACAGATTCTTACAACAATTAATAACAATTAATTTCTCTTAAGCACTCTTGCTCCTTGTGCACCTATGCACTCCTTAAGCACCTTTACTTTCTTGAACCTGTTTGTAAACATTTTCTCTAATCCACTAGGATAAACACCTTTAGAATACACCTAGTCTAAACTGAAAAATTAAATACAAATATAGAGGTCTATGATCAATGCAATAATAATCAATTTAACAATTAAAGGCTCAACTAAATGCAATGATCAATTAGCACAGAAAGATAATCAATTAAATATTACCAATTACCAGCTAAAAAGATATCAGAAATATAATTGCCCAGCTGATCAAAGTTGCACCAATTAAATCAAGTTGCTCGATAATATCAGTAATTAGTGCAAAAAGTATTTTGTGAGTTGTGTTTTATTCCATACAAGAAATATGATTTATATAGTCCAATCATTACCGTTATACATAAAGTCCCGTTGTAAAACAATTTTACGTTGCCAACAGAATTTACAAGATAAATAACGTTCAAAAGTTTTCCTGTTGAGAAACAATCTCCAATAAATCTTCAGTTATAAGAATGGATGTTTGTTGGACTCTTCTAAAATTAACCCACTAGATAAGAAACTTTGACTTTATCTCTCTATCCATTAAAGTAGCGTGTAACAGCAATGACCCTTTCCAATTCTCAAGGTATTATAGTTCCAATAAATCTATATTCACTATCCCATGAAAACCGCACGCTCACATATCATACCAAAAAATCAAACAATGTAGGCTACCGTCCTTTTAGCTTCTAGGCATGCACACGTGATACACTTGAATATACCATAAGCAATATTCAATATATATATATATATATATATATATATATATATATATATATAATCCAAGAAATATCAAGTAACGTTTTATCAAGCTTTAAGAACCTTTTGTACTTGATAACATATATTTAATCTAATTTCAAGTATTTTATTTTAAAAAACTTTTTAGATTTAAATTATTTTTCACTTAAGACATATAATACTAAATGCCAATGATATGTCCTAAAGCCTATAAATAAAAAATCAATTATTATGCAATTGACCTTACACTTTGTTTCCTAGTAAGATAAAACTCTTCAACCACTTGAATATCCCACCAATGTTCTTTATCATCAGATACCTGAAATGCCATAAAACAGTTTAGCATACGAACAATTCATCATCAAAACTTAAGGATGAAATATGACTAAGTCAACAACTGCTCAATTTATAGACAATTTACTAACGGTAAAACTAATGAAATACCCACTGTAGTTGACAAGTTTTATTGATTACATAATTGAACTTTTAATTTTTCAAATTACCCTACTAAACTAATTATTTTGTTGAAACTGGGTTATTCCGTTAAAAAAAATAAACGAACGTTAATTTTTTATCTACAAAACTAATGAATTACCCACTTTAGTTGGCACGTTTTACTGATTACACCATTGAACTTTTAATTTTTCAGATTATCTCATTAAACTAATTAAAAAATAATTATTTTAAATATTTTAAAAATAATTATTATTTTCAGTAAAAAATATTAGAAACTTTAATTTTTTTCATAAAACGAGTAAAGTTTCATAAAATATAGATTTAAAAAGATTAAAGTTTTAAGAAACCTTACTGATTTTTTAAAAAAAATCTTTTTTTTTTCTTTTGAAAATAAAGTTTATTTTTTTGAATCTATATTTTATAAAATTTTACTCATTTTTTTAAAATATGAAGAATTTTCTAATTTTTTTCTTGAAAATAATATTTATTTATAAAAATTATTAATTTCTTTTTTTGAAAAAATTGAATCAATTTTTTTTATTTATCTTTTACTATTTTTTTATTTTAATTTATATTTTTAGTTTTTTTAAAAAATTTCTAATATTAAGAATGGGTCATTTTGTTAAAAAATTAAGTAGACATTAATTTAATTTAAAATCACTTTAATTTTTTTGAATCTATATTTTTTAAAACTCTACTTATTTTATGAAAAAAAAAGTTTCTAATATTTGTTACTTAAAATAATAATTATTTTTAAAAATATTTAAAATAATTATTTTTAATTAGTTTGATGGGGTAATTTAAAAAATTAAAACTTCAATAGTGTAATCAGTAAAATGTGTCAACTACAGTGAGTAATTCATTAGTTTTGTAGATAAAAAATTAACGTCCGTTTATTTTTTTTAACGAAATGACCCAATTTTAAAATAATAATTAGTTTAGTGGTATAATTTGAAAAATTAAAAGTTCAATGTTATAATCAGTAAAACCTACAAACTACAGTGAGTATTTCTTTAGTTTTTCCATTTACTAACCATGCCAAGCTATTGTCCAAGGAATTAAACCAAGAGATGGAAGGAGAATTCATTGAGTAATCAAGAGTTGGTTCAATAGTTGCCAACCACTCCCATCAGCCACACCCTTCTTCATCATGGCTAGCTACTGGTAAGTTTGAGAGATGAAGGAAATAGGTAGCCTTAGGCCAATGACCCTTCATGTGTGGAAGAAGAGAGTGACTCACAAAATAGGACAAGTCTACTCCCAGCATTTGATAGAAGAATAATGCCACATACCATATGTTTAATACACATATATGTATACTTAGGTTTTAAATTCAATTGGGTGCATACATGGATTTAAATGATATAACAATATTATATTAGCAATTTAGGGGTATTAAATATAATCCATGTACATTTTGATAATGCCAAATTATGATTTAATTGAGTAGTGACTCACCACATTATCATAACCCTTATTATATTATTTATTCTCATAGTCTAAGTTGATATTCCATAAAATATGTATTAATGCACTATACACGTTACATGGTCACATAGACATCATTCGTATAACTTACACATTTCATTAATCTTATTATATAGTTTCCATGTTATATAGTCATATCATAATGTCCCACTACACATTCTTTTTAATGTAGGAACCATATGTTATCGTATATCTTACACACATCAATTAAATGATATAATTCTAATTATGTAATTTACTTTGCTCACAATAACAATTAACTAATAATATAATGTTAATTAATCATTTACTTCTTAATTAAATTAATTCCTTAAATCTCCATTCTCATGCCACACAAGGCATTTTCACAATTCTCATCACAAATCCACATTCTTATAAATTCAATTTAAATTAATTGAATTATTCGTTTCACAACACATCAATATTTATTTTTAAATAAATATTCCATCTATTCTTATTAAATCAAAATAATATTTATTCATGAAATTCACGGTTCTTACAAATCATCTAAGGTACGCATTTTTAGGTGAATCTTCAAAGTTGCCTGTTATATTTGCTGCTGCACTAACATTGTGTCAGGAAAGTAAATAGCTACGAGTGCTATGAGAATTTAAATCAACTATTGGTTGGACTATAGCAGACATCAAGGGGATCAGCCCCTCATTCTGAATGCACAAAATACTTATGGAATATGATAATAAGCCAATGGTAGAGCAACAAAGGAGATTGAATCCTATCATAAAGGAGGTTGCTAAGAAAGAGATCTTGAAGTGGTTAGATACCGAAATCCTTTATCCTATTTCAGAAAGCTCTTGGGTGAGCTCGGTGCAATGCGTTACAAATAAAGGGGGCATGACAGTGGTATCCAATGAAAATAATGAACTGATACCTACCAGAACAGTCACGGGGTGGAGGTTCTTCATGGATTACTGTAGATTGAACAAAGCTACGAGGAAAGATCGTTTCCCTCTCCCGTTATTGATCAAATGCTGGAAAGGTTAGCAGGACACGACTACTACTGCCTCTTGGATGGTTACTCGGGGTACAACCAGATAGTAATAAACCCAAAAGACCAAGAGAAAACTACCTTCACTTGTCTGTATGGTACTTTTGCATTCAGAAGGATGTCTTTTGGATTATGCAACACCCCGACTACATTCCAGAGATGCATGATGGCCATTTTCTTTGACATAGTTGAGCAAAACGTGGAAGTCTTCATGGATGATTTCTCAGTCTTTGGAGACTCTTTTGACTTATGCTTGGAGAATCTGGTGATGGTGTTGAAAAGGTATGTTGAGACTAATCTAGTATTGAACTGGGAAAAATGCTATTTTATGGTACAGGAAGGCATTATCTAAGGGCAAAAAGTTTTAAAGAAAGAGTTAGAGGTGGATAGAGCAAAATTGGAGACTATTGAGAGCTTACCTTGACCAACTTCTATGAAAGGGGTCTGTAGCTTCCTTGGGCATGCGGGCTTTTATCGTCGTTTCATAAAGGACTTCTCAAAGATCACTAAGTCGTTGTGCAGTTTGCTAGAGAAAGATATCCAGTTTAGATTCGATGAGGAATGCTTAGCTGCTTTTGAGCATTTAAAGAAGAAATTAACTACGACACCCGTTATTACAGCTCCTAACTGGTTTCTTCCATTTGAATTGATGTGTGATGCAAACGATTTTGCTGTGGGAGCTGTCTTAGGACAACGCAGGGATAAGGTTTTTCATGTCATTTATTATGCTAGCAAGACCCTAACTGAGGCCCAATTGAACTACACTACCATAGAAAAAGAGCTTCTTGCGGTGGTATACGCATTTGACAAAATTTATTTTTATCTGATTGGCACAAGAGTTGTTGTATACACCGATCATGTTATATTTCGATACTTGATATCCAAGAAAGATAACCACGTCTCATTAGGTGGATTCTACTTCTACAGGAGTTTGACTTGGAGATCAAAGATAGAAAAGGGACCGAGAACCAAGTGACTGACCACTTATCCCGATTGGAGAATCCAGGAAAGGATACAAATGATAAAGTGATCATTAATGAATCCTTCCCAGATGAACAGTTATTTGTGGTGAAAGGTGAAGTTCCATGGTTTGCGGACTATGCGAACTTTCTAGTGAGCAACATTATCCCTTCTAATTTGACTTGACAATAGAAGAAGTTTCTCCATGATGTTAAATGGTATATTTGGGATGAGCATTACCTGTTTAAGCAGCGTGCAGATAGAGTGATTAGAAGGTGCAATCCAGACAGTGAGATAGATAGTATACTACATGATTGTCACTCATCAATTTTTGGAGGTCACAATGGGGGAGAAAGGACAGCAGCCAAGGTACTTCAGGTAGGTTTTTATTGGTCGACTCTCTTTAAAGATGCTTACAACTTTGTGCAAAAATGTGACCGGTGTTAGAGGGTAGGTAATATATCAAAATGAAATGAAATGCCTTTGAATACGATCCTAGAGGTTGAGATCTTTGACGTCTAGGGGATAAATTTCATGAGGCCATTTGTTTTGTCATGCAGAAATTTCTATATCCTTCTGGCAGTGGATTGTGTGTCCAAATGAGTGGAAGTAGAAGCTTTACCGACAAATGATGCTAGGGTGGTCTTGAGATTTCTTTAAAAGAACATATTCACAAGATTCGGGACTTCTCGAGCAATCATAAGCGATGAAGGTACCCATTTCTGCAATCGACAATTTACTGCATTATTGGCCAAGTATGGGGTGAATCATCGTGTAGCTACAGCTTACCATCCCCAAACGAATGGCCAAGTTGAGGTGTCCAATCGTGAGGTGAAAAGGATATTAGAAAAAATTGTAAATCCCACGAGAAAGGAATGGTCTCTAAAGCTTGATGATGCAGTTTGGGAATATAGGACTGCTTACAAAATACCACTGGGTATGTCGCCGTATTAGCTAGTGTATGGGAAGGCTTGTCACCTTCCCATGGAACTTGAGCATAAGGCCTATTGGGCTATTAAAAAGTTAAACTTTGACTTGAAGGCTGCATGGGAGAAACACCTTCTCTAACTAAATGAGTTAGATGAATTTAGACTGTAGGCCTACGAAAATTCAAAGTTGTATAAGGAGAAAGTGAAAAGGTGGCATGATCGCTAAATCATGGAAAGGAAATTTGAGCCAGGGCAAGCAGTATTGTTGTTCAATTCTCATCTTAGACTTTTCCCTGGAAAGCTCAAATCGCGGTGGTCGGAACCTTTAACAGTAAAGATAGTGTTTCCACATGGTGCAATTGAGATTTTTGACAAATACCCAGACAAGCCATTCAAAGTAAATGGACAGAGGTTGAAGCATTATTATGGAGGCAAAATCGATCAACAGAAAGTCGCCTTGATCCTTTCCACAACATGAAAATGGCAGAGATAGTCAAGCTAATTGACTATAAATAAGCGCTAGATGAAAGGGACCCCATCATCTCTCTTCTCCCTCTTGTTTAGTTCTGGTTGCATATCTCATTTATTTTCCCCTTGTTTAATTCTAAAAATCATAAAATTTTGGAACCAATTTTGAGTAGGAGCTTATTGCATATATCTTTTTGGATAGGAAGTAAATATATAACATTTTTGAGGATACCATCATACATACATTTTACATAGTTTAATTTTGATATTGGAACCAGTATATCTCATTTTTGTTAATGCTATTTGTGCAGGTTATAAAGTGCATATCAGTTTACTACTTGTCCCTTATTGTTGCATATCAGAAATTCACTGCATGGCTCAAGGCAGCGCGATCGCGCCAGCACCATAGTCAAACCCGGTGCGCCCACGCCATGCTTCAGTCAGCCAAGTTTTATGCCCAGTGCGTCCGTGCCAGAGACAAACCAAATACAGCACACCCGCTCCTGCATCCGGATCCGGGTAGTTTGATATTTTAAACGATGTGCCCCATCTCTTATAACATAAGCATCTCAATCGAATTTCATAATAAACCAAACATAAGACCCCTTCTCCTGTGACACTGTAACCTCCCATCTCCTCTCCTATTCGATTTATACTCGCCCTATATCACCACATTTAGAAAGTTTCATCCCTTAGTTCACAAACAAGTTTGGGGGTTAATCTTCAGTTTGTCTAGGGTTTGTTTAGAGTATACAAATTACTACTTTTGGGTTTGTCCAGTTTGGGCATGCAGAGTACCAGTTGGAGTTTCATCCTCTGCATTCACAAGTTAGGCTTTGCAAGTAAATTCTCAGGAAGAATTCATGGCACCAAAAAGGGCTCGATCACGCACACTAGAATCCTCCTCCAATAGTAGTCAGGATGAGGATATCGTGACCTGACAAAATTCATTAGCCTGGCAGCGCAAACTGAGTACTATCAGATTGTGGCCAAGACCTTTCTGAAGGAAAGGGGGTTGAAGCCAGGCAAGCAAGATGGTCAATTGCTCGAGATGATCAGAGAGAGATGCTAGCTGGGGGTTATGGCCAGTCCTGTACCTACCCCGATGGCAATTGTTCATGCAGTCTATGCTAATGCCAAGGAGACACAAAGTGGCATCTCATTTGTTAGGGGCTTTCAGGTTGATTATCGTCTATAGGCGATAAAGGAGGTGTTTAGTTAGTCCGACCCTCCGACTAGCTGCGTAAATTGGGTAGAGGCAAAACAATTTGAGACTGACCTGGATAGGATAATCGAGGATTTATGTGTACCGGGCACAAAATGGAATTATAAGCAGGGCACAAATACGCCAACTAACTTTCCTAGTACATCACTGAACCGTTACGCCAAGGCTTAGAACCTGTTTATATGTGCAAAGCTGATGCCATCCACTCACCAGCACGACATTTCGGCTGAGAGGGCCATAATACTGTGGGGGAATTATAACAGGGAAATACATTGATGTTGGCCACATTCTCCATCAGAACATGCTGCGATATATGTGGGGGAGAACCATAAGCAGTATCCCGTATGCATCAGTTATAGCACAACTCTACACCAAAGTAGAAGTGGATTGGGAGGACGAGAAAGTCCAAATGCCTAGTCAGGACAACACACATGCCACCATTCAGAAATTTGACGATTGGGTTGGTGGCATAGCACATCCTCATGGTAAAGGCTTTATTCTACCCACTCCAGCACCAGTGCCTCCTCCACAGCCAGTTGAGGCAGCTGCCACTCCTCCTGCCACTTCAGAGAGTCAGGATCGTCGAATGAGGCATTTAGCGAGGAAGGTGGACGCGCTGCATGACCATTTCTCAGCATTTGCAAATGGGCTGTCTCGTGCTTTGGCTGAAGCTTTTGCTTAGCAGGGGACGCTTGTGGAGTGGCCTGTATTTGGTTCTGCCATGCCATACCCACCACCAGATTCTCCACCCGAGTCGGGTGGCCATGTCGACATATAGGGGAGTTTCCTTACCCTTTACCTTCATTGAGGACAATGAATATTTCAAGTTTGGGGGTATTGGGTTGTATTTGGTAGTTTAGTGCATATAGTTTTAATTGCATGTTGCATATAGTTTAATTGCATAGTAGTATTTAGTAGTTAAATTTTGCATTAAATTTTTTCAATTTTCTTGTTTGTTTTTCTTGTTAGTACATGTTTAATTGCATTGCATACCATAATCCCATGTTTTAGTTGGTTGAATTCCAATTTGACCAATGATGATATAGAAATGTGATAAATTATTGAACTTAGTGGATAACTTTTGCTTAGTTATAATTTCATACATGATGTTGTCTATATATGTTACTTGATGTTACCGGGTAGCACGTCTATGTCATTATTTGCTTGTTGGTTAGATTAGCGCATGCTTGTCTTCTTTGGAAAACTTTGTGTTTAATGATAGAATTTTGTAGAAAGTGAATAATGACTATAAAGACACAAAAACTCAAGTTTTGGGAACACATTTGGGTGTGCATGCTAAAAAAATTTTTGAATAAATACCGTGGCTAGTCTTGTTTCAGGGCCTTTGCTACTTGAGTAAGTACGCCCGAGGGGATTGTCTCTACACCTAGCGCCCTAAAGCCTGAATGGTTTGGGAGTCGTTGGTTGAAAGCTCGCTAAGGGGTAGCACTGTATAGCCTAATAGAATGAGACATTGCACAGCTATGGATAATAAAAAAATAAAAATAAATAAATATATAAAAAAAGAGATAACCACGGGAAAGTGCAAAAATCGCCCTCATGAGTGAATAAAGCTAAATAAACCCTTTGTTTAACCTTAGCTTGTATTGATGTGTTTGAATTGGTTGTTGGTTCATTTATGCTCAAATTTCTCGAGTTAAAACCTTATTTTCCTTCCTTAGAAGTATAGCATGTGGAATCTTTACCTTTATTAAGCTTATTTGTGACTATAGCACACATACACAATATCTTTGTAGTAGGTTGTGACTTTCGGATTGTAAGTCCTTATGACTTTAGCTTAGTTTGAGGCTTTGTTCATAAATCTTGTTATTTCTATTAGAATTCATAACATGACTGAAAATCTTGGGATTCGTGTTCATAATAGTATAGTTGCATAGCACGTAGTTCGCATTTGTGTTTGTTGCTTGAGGGCAAGAAATAGTTCAAGTTTGGGGGTATTTAATAAGTAGGTTTTATACCTACTTATTGGCTACTAACTTGCTAGAATTATGGCTTAAACTCAAGTATTTTTAATGTTATTTGATGCTTTTCTCTTTGTTTATAGGATTGCACTAAGGAAGCTCATAAGGCATGGCAATGACTTGGACTTAGCAAGAATGGTGAGCATGTGGTGAACTGAAGATGGAGCATGGCATGAGGATGTAGAATAACTTCTGATCAGTGAGAAGTTAAGGTAAATGAAGATGGTAGAAACAGATGAGTACACCAAGTGAAGTAGCATTGCACTAGTAGAAGTCCAGCAGAAGACTGCAGAAAAGTCCAACCACGCGGCCACCCCAGCATAAGGAGAAAACTCAGCGCGCCCGTGCTAGGAGATGTTCAGGCAGCAAAGTGGCGCGCCCGTGGCCCAATTACCATACGGCGCCACGCGGCCGCGCCAGTCAAGACTTAGAAAAAAATTAACTTTTCATTTAAAACCTGTTGAAGCGTATTTTCCTTGAAGGGGTGTATTTGCTAGTTACAAAACATAATTACAATCAGTTTTAATTTCCATTTTAGGGTTTTGTAGAGCTAGAGAGAGTTCTTAGCTATACTCCACTATTTTGGCTTCTCTCTTTAGATCTAGTAGCTTTTGATTACTAAAGTTTTACTTTGGATTGATTGTGGATATGAACTGAGTTGGAAGCTTACTTTGAGCAGGGATTAATCAGATTTGCATTCTCTATTCTCTTTAATCTCCTTGCTTTCATTGTATTTTCTCATGCTTAGATCAAATCCCATAGTGGTTGTTAATTTAGAGATGAACTAATCACCATTATGGGATTCTAATGAAGCTTATTGTGTAGTTCAAATATATATGCCGCGATGTTATGCTTGACTGATTATATTTGGATTGCCTAAGTTGGTTGTGCTTACTGCTTAGATTCTTGATCACCATCTACTCTAATAACTTGTATGGAATTAAAAGAGGAAGTATAAGTTCAGATGTAACCATGTTGGCATATGTTCATGAAATTTACATGTGATAGATTTTGTGATTCGTAATCCGGATAGACATACACCGGCTTATCATGTGTAGTCGTTGAGAGAGCTTGCACTTAAATTAATATTACTTATAAGTCGCATAGACATATAGTGAGTTAGTTAATATTGATGTTCATATGAATTCTATCTAATTTTTTGGATTTTATGTGATATGGGCATGGTGTATTGAAAAATAGTCATGTCGCACCTTTGTGCTCTCGACTAGCAATCCATAGTAATTAATTAAGTTTAACAAAAGATGCATAATCTGGATGAAGCATTAAGTGACATTTGGATCCCATATCCTTCCAAGTTAAATTTCTTCGCTTGTTAATTAGCTATTTTGAGCTGATAATCATTTTAGTTTTTAAATCACCTTTTAGTCAATCGTTTAAGCAGCCAGAAATAGCTACAAAGTTATTGCATGATAGATTAGGAATAATTACCTTTCTCCGTGGGAACGATACTTGACTTACTCTATATTACTTGTTGGCCGTGTATACTTGCACGGGTGTGTCTATTTTGTTAAACATGAAACAAGCCAACAATTATCAAACAAGATAAGAATTAAAAGCAAATATGGTTTAATTATGGATACATAGACCAATATAAAGCCACCAACTGTAACTACAACAGATCACAACATTGATTAGATACAAAATAATTACAACATTTATTAGATACCATATGTCATTTTATGTTGTAGATACAATCTTGCTGGATCAAGAATTTAAACTTAAATCACTAATCAAGAGGAAAGGATCGCTTAGTCAAAAATTTTGAAATATTGAAGGGGATAAAACTGATTGATTAGCTTTGTGCTGCTCTTGACTTTTCACTTTGGTGGCACACAGTTTTGGATGGTTGTTTGCATATGAGTTTCGGCAAGTAGGGAAATCAAGAGGAGAGAGAAATATATGGGCGATGAAAGAGGAGAAGAAAAAGCAATTTGAATTATAGGGGAAAAAATTCAAAATGACTTTACTCCCTGTGTTTTGACAAGCAGGGTGTAGACACTCGAAATTTTGCATTATTATTACTAACCCTGCATGAAGACATAATCGTCTTTCATAAATAACCCTAGAAGTCATATCGGTTTTCAACCCCAATGACAATCCCGAGAGATCCAATTTTTAATCTCGGAGATAACTCTGAGAGATTTAGTTGCAACCCCGGAGATAACCTCGGGAGATCCAGTTCCAACCTCAGAGATAACCTTGAGGGATACAGTCCAAGTTCGGGAGATAACCCCAAAAAAGTCAGTTTCATCCTCGACGATAACCCCAGAAGGTCAAGCCAACCCTAGAGATAACCCCGGGAGGTCAAGCCAACCTCAGAGATAACCTCGAGGATATTCAGCATCTACAACTGCCCAATCTCGGCGATAACCCTGAGAAACGACTGCTACACCTGCGTCAAAGTCAGAGATAACCCCGGTGGGGGAAAATTATCATTTTTTCATCTCAACATCACATTCACTTCGTCTCGACACAATTCAAATCACACTGCGTATCAAGATGTCCCACAAGAACCATAGCTCAAATCCTGAGAGATAATTGCACTAGACAGTACAACAGATATACTTTAAAGACATGGAGATCTGGTTATGGACCCATCTTCCTAGCTTCGTGCAACCTCTAATCCCATGTCATTGTGTAGCTCTCGGCAACAACATTCCAAAAAGGTACAACACTCCTTTATCGGATGTTCGAATTAAAAGTTATAAAGGTTCGAGCGGACAGCGCATAGCCTAAGTGCACGTACTTTGAGACGATATGACCCACATGGCTGAGGGAAACCCGGGCAGCCGTAGGTAGACCCGCAGCTACTGCGGGTTGACCCGCGGCCATCTAGTCCTTAAATATGAGCTCTTGGCAACTCATTTGAAAAAAAAGAAGAAACGAGAGAAAACTCTGTCCATTTCAATCTGTAACCCTTGCTAGAGTGCTCTTAACTGAATCATTTTTCTTTCTAAACATTTGTAAGCTCGTGTTTTGTATCATATTGAAGTTTAAGCAGTGGAAACCAAGTTTTCAGGCGTCAAAAGCTATCTAAAGTCTTCTTGGCAGCCTACTATAAGATTTTTCAGATTTTCAAGTTTTTTACTACTTTTATATCTATATATATACTAATGTTGAGAGTCTTTTCGAGTGGGTATGCCTGGATCGTCGATCTGTGGCTTTTTATTGCTTTTATATATATACACATTTCTGTCAGGCTTGGAGTTTACTTCGTGGACATTTACCGCTTATATATATATATATATATATATATATATATATATATATATGAGAAATGATCCATAGCATGTATTTACTGTGGATAAAAAATGGGCAAATTGCATCATAATCATCCATTACATAAATTAAGGGTTGAGATTTAATACACAATTGCGCCTTCCGCTAGTTTAACTAGCGAACACAATTCAAAAACTTTTCATCCCAAATTGCGCCCAACTCCCATATCAAGCAATTGGTGTTGAACTAGCGAAAGAAGAATATTACGGTGGATTACCATAGCATCCCAAATATTTTAGATAACGAATATCAATTAGGGCAAAAAAGACGATTTTCAATTAGGGTTTTGCTAGATTTCACTTGAATTGGGGCAGGGTCTGTGTAATACCCGGAAAAAAATAATTTATATTCTTAAAACATATGATTTGGACTTTATCTTTTATTTGAGTCAAATTTGTTATTTAATTAATTTAGGCTAATAAGTAATAGTAAGTGATGAATAATTAAATTAGTAAAATTGAACTTTTCTTATGTTTGACAATTTTGGTAAAATTATTTTTAATTTATGTTGACTATAATAAGTATGTGGTTACATTAATTTGGGCATTTATACTAATTGGGTCAAACTAATTTTTAAGTATTTAAGTTTGGGCTTGTTAAACTATTTGAGCCCAAATTAAGATGATGGGTTTAAAAACCAAATTGGAATAGGAGTAATATATTAGGGTAGATTCCTTTCTAATACATATACTGACATAATCGACTAAATATGGTTTTTGACGTAGCGAGTAATGAAGAAAGAGGCGGAAGGAGAACGAGGGAACGTGGCTGGAATTAAAAAGGGTTTGAGAGCAAGATCCTTAAAACTTTATTCACCATATTCTTCTTCTCAAAGGTAATTATTGGACTAATTTTGAATACAAAATAATTATTTTTTTGCTGTAATTGTAATCTATTTCCTTATTGTGTTTGCAATCTATTTTAAAAATTTATTATGCCATTTGATTAATTGAATTGGTTAATGAAATTTTGATTTACAATCGAGATATATGACATATATGAAAAAAAATAAAAAATTATAGCAGTCAATTTGCAATTTTGGCATTACATTTATATATATATATATATATATATATATATATATATATATATATATACTCGCGTTTATAGCTACAGGTTAGATATATTATATATATAAAAGATATACATACATTTTAAAATGGGAAAGTAATAAATAATATTATAATATTATTATTATAATTAAAATGTGTCTTTTGATTACAAATTGAATATAGTATATTAAAATTACTGAATTTATGAAAATATAAATTGTATAAGTTCATAATTTAACTATATGTATTATAATTTATTTTGATAATTAGGTCAGATTGATGGAGTCTAACGGGTGATATTTGGCTTCGGTGAATTATTTTGGTACTATATTAAGGTACAGATTCCGTACTCTTTCAGTGATACTCGTGTAAAATTGATTTGTTCGTCTTGTTTCTTGTTTCAAATTCTGTTATTATTTCGCATAATTGTTTCTTGTGAAATTTATATAATAGTGTCATTTTGGAGTTGATACATTGGAAGCATACTTGTACTCTTTGAATTAGGTTATCATGTCTAGTATTTATTTTGATATTCGTAAAGAGATATATGTTGTTACCTTCTTTTGGATACATTATGATTTGATCTGGTTCAACATATACATTAGAATCCCATTTTTTGTGGATATTGTGTCCCATGTGTTGTGACACGATATCTATATCTATTTTTGTTGGTATTGTGTCGCATGTGTTGTGACATGATATCTTTGTTAGAATATACCGTAGGGTATACCTGAGCTATAATCACCTGTGGAGGTAACACAGGCATGTCGTCTTGGCACGAGAGGTATGACACTTTTCGTGGCGGTGTGATTAGTCCACGGCGTCTCCGTTTGGGCTCCGGATGAAGTGGGCCATTTGGTGTTTTATTGTGGGAGGCGTATGGGTTAACCCTAGTTTTCTATCCTTCGGATTGGTGATGTTGTTCCAAACACAGCTATCCGATTTGCATACATTTAGATTCGCGGTCCAATATGTGATTTGCTTGTGTGGTATTATTTTGGTTGTGTGTGTGACATCATTTGACTTGCCTGTGTGGCATTATTTTGACATGCCTGTGTGGCATTATTTTAACTTGCTTGTGTGGCAATGTATATTTCTGAGCTCACTCGGTATAAAATAACACCCAACCATTTGATTCAGCCTATTATTTCATGGTATTAGTTTTATTTATTTATGTTCTGTTCAATACATTGAGTTAGTTACTTCAGTTCATTATTTCTTTATTCTTTTATTGGCTTCTTAAATTCTGTTGATTCAGATATATTCTATTCAGATCTTTGGAGATTATATTTTCATCCATATTTACACTTGAGGCTTTGTTCAGTATTTTGTCTTAGTTGTTTTCGTATATCAGTTGTATATCTTTTGTATATTTGTATCCGTACTGGGCAATTAGCTCATGCTGTGTTTTTCTTCCGGCAGGTTTGCAGGGGTGATTCAGGGCTAGTGTGATGAGGGAGTTGTCTTTGACCATCTAGGTTATTTTGATTTTTGGTTTTGATTATTTTGACTCTGTTTGGAAAAAGTATACTTAGTACTTTATTAATGGATCACCATTATTAATATTTTGAGGTTCTTAGTGCTATGTTTATTTATTTTGAAATTTGTTGTGTTTTGCACGTGACCTCCCTTTCCTTTTTGGGAAGGGGTGTTACAGAGATGGTATCAAAGCCGACTCTTGAAAGCTCGGGTCGGATTATCCGATCGGGTTACCGGAGGTGGGGACACCAAGGCTGGTGGTATTATCCCACAATGGAGAGATGGAGGTCTGGAGGTGGGGACACGAAGCCAGCTAGTATTATCCCACAATGGCTAGAGAGGCAAAGAACTCTGGGCCGTGTGTGTGATCGATTCTGGCGGGGATGTCAGAAATTTAAGTGGGGGAGTTTGTAGCACCCCAGTCACACATCGAAAGATAAGGAAAAATTTTATCTTCATATAAGGAAATAAGTTACTACCAATAGTACCTTCAAGTCATGACCTTTTGGGTGAGCCTGTGGTGGGCTACGATGATCCAAGAAGATACTATTGGGCTAGTGGTTTAAGGACCTTATTTGGATGGATTTGATTCGATTCGGACTCGGGATTTGACCCGGGTTATTTCATATGGTATCAGAGTCGACTCTCGGAAGCTCGGGTCGGGTCATCCAATCGGGTTGCCGGAGGTGGGGACGCGAAGGCTGGTGGTATTACCCCACAATGGAGAGATGGAGGTCCGGAGGTGGGGACATGAAGCCAGTCGGTATTATCCCACAATGGCTAGAGAGGCAAAGATCTTTGGGCCATGTGTGTGATTGGTTCTGACGGGGACGTTAAAAATTTAAGTCCCGGAGTTTGTAACACCCCAGTCCCACATCGAAAGATAAGGAAAAAATTTATCTGCATATAAGGAAATAAGTTACTACCAATAGTACCTTCAAGTCATGACCTTTTGGGTGAGCATGTGGTGGGCTGCGATGACCCAAGAAGATACTATTGGGCCAGTGGTTTAAGGACCTTATTTGGATGGATTTGATTCGATTTGGACTCGGGATTTGACCCAGGTTGTTTCAGTCTGTGCACTCGTGTAATCGAATTGGAGCAAAAAACCTAATGTGATTTTCAATCCAGGGGTTCTCAATGATCGAATTTGTGTTCTAAATCAACCTAATCTGCATTTATTCGGTAAGTTTTTTATTCCAACTTTGAAGTAGGTTTACCTCTAGTTGACTAGAATTTTGATGTGGGTTTATAGATTACATGTCTCGTTGGTGTCAATTAGGCAGTCTGTGAACTTTTGTAATAACCAAGAATTCTAAGTCACTTTGTAAATAGATATATTAATTAAATATTAATGATATCGAAAACTTTGTGATGTGTGTGAAAGAAAGTAATATAATTATGTGAATTGTAATTATGACTATATGTTTATTTATTTGATAGAAAGAAATTAAAAAGGAAAGGTTTCATAACCTAATTATACATTAGGTATGGAAATTTAAATAACCCAAGGGTTATGGTGTGAGAGAATATAATAGTATTTAAAATTTTACTAATTTGAGATATTTATTTTACTATCTCAATTTATTAAATTTATATAACTTAATTTGAGCAAGTCTAATTGGGTTATAAAATTTAATGTATAAGAGTAATGATTTAAATTTCAAATGTGTGGAATGAAAACCCTAATTAAATAATTAGTGTAGAATAAAATGAAAGCCATTAGAGTATGTTAATTTTTCAATGGCTCAAAGAATTAAATTAAAAGCCCAAGACATCAAGTAAAATGGCCCATGCTTAGCCCAATTGAAGGAGGGGCATTTTGGACCTTTAGTATACTAAATAAGAAATAAAAAGAAAACAAAAACTTGGTGAAAAGTGGCCACTTGGCCGGCTATTTAAGGAGGGGAATAGAGTGATGCATGTCATCATTTTAAGCCACAATTTTCTAAAAGATATTCCACCAACTAGCTAGGTGTCAAGTTTGTAAATGAGCCACCTTATTGGTTAATCTTCCAACTATCTAAGTGGTGATTAATGAGAGAGAAGGAGACAAGTGGTTGGGGAAAATGTAATTACTTACACATATTATATCTATACATTTTTACTATAACAAAAAAAAATCTAGTTCCTATCTCTTTCATTTTATTCTCTTAACCAACATAAACTAGAAAGAGAGAGAGAGAGAGAGAGAGAGAATTCGGTAGAGAAGAAGAGAGAAAGAAGAAGGATATCCACCATTGATGCTCCATAAGTTCATCTCATACTTTGGAAGGGAAAGAAAGTGTACTCATAAATCAAGGTGAAAACTTGAACTAGCTTATTCCTTTTTATTTTGTTTGATTTTGGTGATTTAAAGTTTATGATCTTGAGGTATAAAACCCATTATCTACATGTTTTATATGGTTTCATGTTTAGATTTAACATATTTGAGTGTTAGAAAGTGGATCAAAAGGAGAGAAAAAGAAACTAGAAAACTCTAGTTTTCTCTTCCTTTGATCAACTACCGTTTTTGATCTACACCTTCTTTTTGTGATCCGTCAAAGAGGGGTGATAGATATGTAAGTTAACTACTAAACTCAAGTGATAACACTCAAAAATGTTGATTACACAAGCCGTAGTGGCTGTTTTAGCCAAAATAGTTTCATTTTTAGAAGGAGAAACAAACTATTTTTGGACAGTCACTATCAGAGCAGTTTCATCATTTTTTTGACTTTCAAAAATTTTGAAAAAATTTGGGATGATAATATGATAAGCTATCTTTCAAACCCAAGTGGAATCACTAAAAAAATGTCTTGTAGATATCTGTATGGACTGATTTTAGCAAATTAGGAAAAAAATTAAAAATCCCAAAAACATACTGCCCAGATTTTTGCAAGGGCAACTTCGGCCACTTAATTTGTGAAATAAATTTTGACCTTTTGGGACATGAAAATATATGATATAAAGTAGCTTCTGTCCAAAAATGAGCTCATTTTGACTTAAATTGACCAAGTTATGGTCATTTCAATATTTAGATTTTTCGGACAAAAATCGCTATAACCGGAGTTCTATAACTCCGATGGCCCTGAAATTTAAACTTGAGAGTCACGTTAACACGTGTAAGATTATGTCAAGAGATGTGAATTTCTAGAGTTGAGCATGATAGGGCTAATTTCTTTAGCTACGAACTAAAAATGATTTTTGAAAAATACTAAAGAAAATTAAAAAATTACGAAAAAAATTCTTCTTGTGTATGAAATATATGTATATATGTTTGGCCAAAGGATAGAAAAGTAATAAGTTGATTTGATATTTTTGTTAAAGGAGATAATAAATCCAGTTTGCTGGATTGAAAAATAGTTGAATCCAGTTTGCTGGATTGGAAAACAATTTACTAAATTGAAGGATTATGAATCCAGGCTTGTTGGATTGAAGGATTATGAATCTAAGCTTGCCGGATTGAAGGATTATGAATTCAGGCTTGCTGGATTGAAGGATTAGTGAATCCAGGCTTGCTGGATTGAAGGATTATGAATCCAGGCTTGCTGGATTGAAGGATTATGAATCCAGGCTTACTGGATTGAAGAATAATTGAATCCAGCACTACAAAAAATGGGCTTCAGCAACAACAGATTTTCGTTGCTAAAGGTGCCAAATTTTGTTGTTAAAGGGTTTTGGCAACGACTTTACTGTCGTTGCGTCTTTCGTTGTGCAATGAGCGTTGCTAATTGTTCCGCAACGATCGTATTTTTTTTGTTGCCAAAAGTAATACATTTTGCAATGAAATTTGGCTTTCGTATAGAGACATCGATCCTTTAGCAACAAAATGTATTGTTGCAGAATAATTAGAATGTCGTTGCTAAAAACACCATTTCGTTGCAAAAAGCATGCTAATTGGCAACGAAATAAACTCTTCTTTTTTTTTTTGCAACGACCATGCATTTTCGTTGCAATTGACACCATTTTGCAACGACATTTTTTGTTGCAGTAAATTATGAAAATTGTTGCCTAAGCTTGCTTTTGTTGTGGAATGTAAACTTTTTAGCAACGATTTTCGTTGCTGATTATATTATTTGGCAAAGACATTACGCTGAATTAGCAACGAAAATGTTTATTGCTGGTTATTTTTCAATACCAACGAAAGTCGTCGATTAGCAATGACATTATATGTTACCGTTTCTTTACATGTGCAACGAAAGTTGATATGATTTGCAACGATAAAAAATATTATCTTTTATTTTAGTATCAGCAACAATATTCTCTCCGTTGTTATTAGGTTAATTTTTCGTTGCCAAATATTATATTTTTAATGCCATTAGCAACGAAAAATTGTTGCTAAATGTATAAAAAATTGTTGCTATATTAAAACTTGTTCAATGCTTTGGTAACGAATTATATTGTTGCTAAATCAAAATTTGACATTCTTTTTGTGTACCTGACTGGCTCAATGTCCCCATAGCAAATAATAGCGAAAATACAAAAAACTAAAATATTATTAAATTAATAAAATCATCCACTACATAATCATTCATTATCTTTACAATTAACCATCTAAAGCTACCACAGTTATTCAATCAAAGTATATATCTGCATATATAGAGAGAGTACACTTCATAATTTTGTCCCTTGTCTTCCGTAAACGTAGCACGAAAATTTGATACCCAGTATTGTAAGGAAGATCGTAGAAGCAGTCTTCCTGTACATTTAAAAATAATAGCAAGTCAGAAAAATGAAGCAAATAGGTCACCAGAGACACTTAGTGCCAAAATCAATACACAAAGACAATAGAGTTGCTACCCATAAATATTGACATACCAGACTTCGCAAGACGAGGGAATTCACTAGGATCTTTTCCAAAAAGTTTGAAAATAATACAATCAGTACGACTCTGAAATCAGTCAAAAAAAAATTTAGTTAAGACAAATATCCTTTTGAGGCCAAATTCAAATGACAAAAGAATAATTAATCTTCGAAGAAGTGTATAACAATACTTTTGGCCATCTCATGTAGCACTACACCAACTGACCAAGGTGTTTTTGTATACAAAGAAAAACAATTATACATAACAAATGAAACTAAACATAACCCAATTCCTATAAAATTCAAGATACGGAACTTAACTTTCATTATAAGAGAAACACAAAATACAGAAAGAATATTGACTAAAAAACTTGTTTAACTTTGATTTATTCATGTTGAAATTTAGCTACTATATGGGTGATATATCCACCCTTTATAATTCAAGTATGTTAATTGAATGCCCAAGAGGGAGGCCCCAGCCCTTGCCCATTAAGCCTACTGTTGCTACCGAGACAGTAGCTTTACACTTCACCAATTAAGATTTCGCTCCTTATGATAGCTCACAAATTATAGCAATATGTAACCTATATAAACCCAAGAAAGTAGCCTATGTGAGTTAAACCAAAAGAAGAATCTAATTTAACAACTGAGAGCTCAAAAAGAGCTCCCCCCCCCAACCATCTCATGTCGCTGCTACCGCTGTTGTTGCTGCTGCCACAAGCAGCCACCCTGTGCTCAACATAGCTACTTTCCTAATTTCTTACTTCTAACCCCTATGATCAATTATATCCATTATTAGATATATTGCATATAGCATATGGAAATATTTTTAGAAATTATGAAACCTCTATTTTAGTTTCAATAAGCTCCCCAAAATAGTGGGTGAAAATAGCTTAACACATTGAATTCCAATCTTTCGTTTTGGCTGGAAATTGAATTTCGTTATAAGCTAGTAAGCTTAAACTCTCTAAATATTATCACGTGTTAACTAAATCAGGCCCATGTTTTACTTTGTTCTAATATTCAGTTTTTTTTTTAACAAAAGTTCTTTTAGAACTTTTATTGAACAAGTGGTAGGCACAGTTTTAGATTCCCAATTTCACAGGCATTGGTTTACATCATAAACCCATATCACCATCCTTATGTCTCCTCAGCCCAACCTAGACTCCTCTAGCTATATATCATACAATAGTAGTCCAAAACATTAACAAAACATGAATATTCAAGCAATTCTTTTGATTATCACATAACCCAATAACATGCAAATCGCTACTATTGAGCATACTTGACATGCACTGAAATACTATTCTATACAAGTAGTTGCACAAAACTCAATTAACTTACTATCTAATCATATGCTAACCAATTTTCTGCTCATACAGTATATATATAAAAATATATAAATTACCTTAAGTTGAATTCGGTCCTTCAGCCCCTTGGTAATTTAATTTCTTCCTTTGCTAAAACTCTGCCCTAAATTGTTCTTCAACTTCTTTTAATAACTTCAATCTTTACTAATTTGATGAATTCTCGTATTATATCTTGATGTAAATGAGAGCTAGCATGAAGTTAATTTCGAACGGAGGAGAGAAAGAAAAATAAGGAAGCTAAGGTCTGATCAAAGCTTAAGCACTCAAGGCTTCCTACGCATAGCTCATCTAAGTTTGCTAGCCTATGTAAACTGTAGAGAGACAGCTCTTAATTGCCGAAAGCTGGCTCAACTAATCTCCCCCAAATTAATGACAGCTCATGCTACTATTTTACTTAACTGATAATGGTAGCTTAAGGCTATGGTTGGATTACCACATAATATAACCCATTTGTTCCCTCTCCTTACTTATCGCATCCTATATACTGTATTTTAAATATACTAAAATGCACTTCAAAAATTCAGATAAAATATCCTTAAATCATTTCCGTCAAAGTAAAGGGTATTTATTAAATATAATAAATATCAATTATTATACTTAACATATCACCCTTTCACATATTATATTGTACATGATAATATATGCAATATAATAGCACATACTTAAATAAAAAATAAAAATTTATTCCAGTAAATTCTTATTTCATTTACTCAGGAAAAATGCAATTCGCTACAATGTGTAGTTATAATTATATAAAGAAAAGGACCATCCACACAAATTAAATTCATATTCATCTTCAGATGATATAGGGCAGATTTTATTAACTGGATATTTCACACAATCTCGTCTACAAAGAAATATCATAACTTTTGAATAGACAGGAAAATTTAAATAACATGAAATAACACACAAATAGCCTAACATTACAAAAACAATTAAATATATGATTAAGAGTGATGAATGGTTTGACTTACACATTAATGGCATCTTGCTTTTCAGCATCCATGTAGGCATTGCTATAATATCGATGTAGCGTTCTTAATAATTCCTGGGATTGAGTTGCTTCTTTCCATTGACCTCTTTTCTGAGAGAATATCTGTTTACATGTGCACAAGGATGAAAGTTGAGGAGCTCAATGAATATTATAGATGTACATAAGCTATCCATCAATTGAACATTATTAGTAGAAAATAAAATCAAATGTTGTATTACACTAATGTTGGAACTCCACATGCATTTCCAATACAACTATCTGAATTACATTCACTGCCAATTAACAGGTCTTTGAGAAATGTATCAATATCTAATATTGTTATACCTAATGCAGGAAGAAGCAGTCACTTTTAAGTTAAAAGTACAAAAAATAAATATCAAAATTTTGATATAGTAGAGATATTATGCCAATATATCAACACCATACATATTGTTGTTATGTATCATCCAATATTTTTTTATTATGACTCTTTCAACAGTTCCATCAAACACCTTTTAGACAGACATCCTACATCTTGGACCTAAACTATTGGCTTCAAAATACTAGTTTCACAAAACCATGTTTTTCAATTGTTACTAGAAACTAAATTAGTTGTGGGGGCTACGGGTTCCTACTTGCCATTTAACATCATCAAATGCTCTTCTTAGACACAAGGATTTAAATTTTCATGCTTAAGATGTGCAGGAAGTTCCGTTCAGGCTGAGCTTTTAGGTGTGGACTACTTGATGCTGAATTTTACCCATAGTGAGAGACTGATAGTCGTTAAGATCTTATGATAAATTTGTTAACTAGGTCATCTGAATGTAAAGTTGCATGTCCAACTATTGCAATTGTTAAATGTTTAACCAAAACTAGTACCTGTTATGGAGCCAACAATGATGACGCGTTTAAATGGATAGTCTGATTCTTTCATGTCATCTAACAACAGCCGTGAGAGGAGGAAGTGTCCAAGATGGTTCGTGCCAATGCTTACTTCAAATCCTTCAGCTGTATAAGTTGGATCTTTTGCAGTTGGCAAGCAAATGGCAGCGTTGTATACTAGCGCATCAAGTGGTCTCCCTGAACGTTTAAAGGAATCTTCAAATTGCCGGACACTTTCAAGGGAAGAAAGATCAAGGTGCATAATTGTGTAGTTTTCTTTAGCAATGCTAACTGATTTAGCAGCCCTCTCAGCCTTGAGAAAATTCCTACACGCCATAATTATGTGACATTTCCCTGTTTCAGCTAGTACTTTGGTTGTAGCTAGTCCCAAGCTAGAGGAGGCTCCGATAATAATTACATTGCCTTTCCTTAGTGTTTTCTTCCCTTCTGATGTAGCCAGGTTGATAGCTGGAGTTGTAGCTGCTGTCTGGGCTCTAATGGGGCCAACTAGTACTTTCCTATTGAATCCCTGTGACCAAATACCACTAGAAATAGCCATTATTGATTGTTGTAAAGGTTCTCAATCTTCAACTGTTCCTTTTAAGAACAAATAACCCCCAATTTTTCATAGTTTTAAGGGTTAGCATGCTGCTATTTCTGCTTACATATAAGCATATCCACACCCTTCTAAACCCTTCTAAATAGTTTTTGTGCGCAAAATAGGAAATTAGTAGTCTAGCAATGAATCTTGGACACACTGATACTGCGTATCAGAGACATTCTGGAATTGTGAAATTCTATCTTGCCCACGACCTCTGGGTGTCAATAAGGCTATGCTGGAGCGGAAATAGCCACCCTTAACCTATATTCGAACTTTTTCCATTGTGTTTCCCTTTTTGTCTTTTGCATTCCAAAGACAAATTACATTTGTAGAACCAATGCAGAGAAGTAAATAGGCTGAAGCTCAAAATCTTGATAATAATCCAGCTAAAACTTCATTTATCAATTGCTTCAATATACATAATCCAAATAATTCGAGCTAAATTTCCCTTGGGAGACGTAGCTCCATAAACACAAAGCAAAAATGAAGAAGAATAGCGCAGATAATATAGTGATTTACGCTCGTCTCAATAAAAAATTACAATAAAACTATGGCTTTGTTCTTTTCTCCTATTCCCGTCTTCCCCAAAAATTAAGTACAAAAAAAGACCCACCAAAAGTAGCAATTGTCACAATCTGTAAGTATCTTAACATGTTCCTCCGACTGATAATCAACAAAGTCCATGCCTCCTAGTTATGACTCTCATCTTCATTTAGATAAAAGAATAGACCAAGAGATCATGACAAATCTGCATCCATATCTTAGCATTTTACTATGTTATCAGGTAATAATGCTCAGTTCTAAAAATTGAATAGCCAATTTTAACCCCTCTAAACACTTCAAAAAGGTGCTTGCTAGGTGAGAATAAATCTTTTTGGATAGGTATATGTTAATATGCTACTACTTTCTATAACCCCATAAGTCTACCTTCTTTCAGATTTCTTCAATTTTATCTTGTGTATCATTTTGAGAATGCTAGTAAGAGCATAATCCACCAAATAAGGAAAATAACTGGTTAATTTGATGTGAATTCCTACTGAAATTTAAGGTTTATTAAGAATTTAAGATTGTTTAAAGCTTGTACCAGGCAAGTTGTTCATGTGGAGTGTGAAAAGAGAGATTAACACTATTTACCGATAATGAACCATCTACAGTTTCCTAGTTGGTAGTATACACTGGGAAAATGTGCTAGCTGAAGAACTGATGCACAAGTAGGAAATGAAGATATAGGGTTTTCGCAGTTCAACTCAATCGAGAAACAACCAAACAAAGGAAAAATTGTGTAATTTAAGCATTGTAGCAAACATATGGCAGAAAGTAACCAAATACCTGAGATCAGAAAGGAACAAACTCCCACAAAATTAAGAAGCCATCGGTCGCCCCACCAGTTAAACCCCAACTTCATATGCCGCATCCGGCGACGGAGTACCGACAACCGGTAATAATCTACGATGCCTCTCCAAAAGTTATGATACCACGGAAAACAAATTCATAAACTTAGTCCTAGGCCTAATAGGCTCTTCTTCTTCCTCCTCCACCTCCACCTCTGTCGCCTTCACAACCTGTGAAGATATCTCGTCGGCAGTGAGAGTGGCTTCCATAAAAAAAACAAATTCGTCGGAGGGAGAGAGATAGAGTAAAAGCTAGGGAATTTATGGGTATGAATGAAGGCTTTAAAATGGGTCAATTTCCCTGGATCTCTCTAATTAAAACATCCGGATGTGAATTTTGGTTAAGGAAGAGAGGAGAAACCTAAATAGCTCATTGTTTCATGCCTTGCTCTTTTTCGAGACCACACACATAACTCCTAAATTAGGGACTCTGTTCCATTTTTTTTCAAAAAAAAACTTTGATAACATTTTTTTTCAAAAAAAAACTCTTAGAATTAATATTATATGTTAAATTATTATTTCAAAAACTTAAAGATAAATCTAAATTTAAATTTTAGGATATCATAAATTAATTATAACAAACTGAAATATAACTCTTTTGTAGAACAAAGAAGTAATTTTTTAACATTTGTAATTTGTTCCAGAAAAAGAGTCATAATTATTATAATTTTGTTTATTCTCAATTTACAATAATTTAAAATTTAAATTATTGTAACTTAATATTTTAATTAATATTGTAAATTACTTAAAAATTATTATTAAGAATAAAATTTATATTAAAATATTAATTACATTACAATTTGAATTGTAGTATATTATAAATTAAAAAAACAAACTCAAATTTAACTCTTTCTATAGAGCATATGAGTAATTTTTTTTTTTTTGGCTTTTGTACTCTATTCTACAAAAGAGCATCAATATATTCTCTCTTTTTTTGTCATGATTAATGTATGGAATTTTAAAGTTTAACGTAGTGTAAAGTTATTTTCTTTATAGTTTATTAAAGTAAATAGTTGATATTGTAAGTTACTTAAAAAATGTTATTAAAAGTAAATTTACTACTGTAAAAAATTAATGTATTTATATTACAATTTTTATTCACCGCAATTAATTATAAAAAAATTATTTAGAACAAAATAGCGACCAATTTTATCTCTCGCAAAAAACTTCTGAACAATAATATATAGTGAGTAATAATTCATTCACTAATAGATTTTTTCCTCGCAAATTTTTATCATAAATTGGCACCAAAAATACTTTTATCACCTCAATTTTGCGAGAGAAAAATAAATAAATTATGAAGGATGTTTCTTTCGCTAATAACTGTATTGTCACTATAATATTTTCCTTCACTGTTCCTTCGCTATAAAACTCCTTGTGTGAAGGAATAAATTCTTTCACAAAATTTCCTTCGCTACATCCCTAATTTCTTGTAGTGAGATTGAGACTTGAGAGTTTCGAGTTTCGAGTTTGAGATATGTGTTTGGGATGAGAGATTGAGACTTGAGATTGAGAGTTCGAGATCAAGATTTGGGAATTGAGAGTAGGAAGCGAATTCAGAGTGCTAGCCGGCTAGTAATTTAGTAAAGTAGACAAGTAGTCATGACTCAGATTATTATTTTAACTTAACTGCTGACTGTTGTGCAACTTTGCAACTTGCAAGGCTTTTTTTAAAAAAAAAGCTTTAATTTTTTTTAAAAAGATTTTATTTTTAAACGAATATTTTTTAAAAGATAAAATCTTCAACGACCGTCGTTGGGAGTAAAGCCTCTCACATTTAATTTGGAAAAGATTATTGAAAGCCATTTGAAATGGCGTTGAATTTTTTGATTTTTTTTGGCTAAAAATCAGAAAGGCAACCAACGCCACTTTAAAAAATATTTTTTTTAAAAAACGAATTTAAAAAAAAATTATCTTAACTTTTTTAAAACGATTTTATTTTTTTAAAGAAATTTAAAAAAAATAAAAATATGATCCAATGCCAAATTAACCGGCATTATAACTTATTTAAAAAAATTTTATAAAACAAATTTGTAAAAAAGAAGAGTAAGATGTAACATCACTTTAACTGACGTTGGAATCTTTTTTTTTAATTTCTTTGATCTCTTGTACTTGTTTACAAACATCAATATTTTTTTATGTTTATTCTTTGTACATGGCCCAAGCCTGCGGGCCGGGCCAGCCCGCCCGCCACGGGCCGGGCTATGGGCTGCAGTTTTTTAGTCCAGGCAAATGCGGGCCATTTTAGCCCGGCCCGTTTTTGGCCTGGCCCGTGAAAGCCCGGCCCGCGGGCAGCCCGGCACGTGGCCCGTGACTTTTTTTTTTAATAAAATGTTGCTACTTGTGGTTTTTTTTAATAAAATGTTGCTACTTGTGAGTTGTGAGGCTTGAACACAAGACTTGTAAGTCAACGCAAGACATAATTATGGGCATAATTTTTATGATATCATATGTATTAATTTCAACTGCACCTAATCTTACATTATAGTAGAGTTGGTTAATTTTACTAGTAGGTCATTGTAAGGTCAAAAGATTATGATGGTTCATTGGTTTGTGTCATTGAGGGCATAATTATCATTTTAGAAGAATAGAGAGCCCAATTAAATCTTTCTAATTTTGCCTATAAATACGTACCCCCCTCAAATGCCACTTAATTACAACTGCACTCATTCTCTTTTAATTCTATGTTCCTAGCTAGCTAGCAGGAGTCAATGGCAATTAGGAAGCCAAGTCTTGTGATATTCTCTCTTAGGATAATGCTGTTGCTTCTACTTGGAGATATCAATCATGTAAGCAGTTGAATTTAGTTAATTTTCTCCTCATTTCATTTACATTAATTTAGGTTTTTTTTTAATATTTATTATTATTACTATTTTTGGTGTATCAAGATTTTGCAAAAAAAAAGGAAGAAGCCCGCGGGACGGGCCTGGCTGGCCCAACCCGGGCCACGGACCTCACAAATTTAACTAGCCAAAACTCGCGCCGTTTTGGCCCGGTCCGCCGTTGGCCCAGCCGGCGCTCGGCCCGGCCCGACCCGCCCGTTTGTTAGGTCTAATTCTCTGTCATCGACGTTGGAAATGAAGGAGTATATAAGACTTCAGCTATAAAAAAAATAAAATAAAAATTTTAACGCCAATTAAAGTGACGTTTCTTACTCTTCTTTTTTACAAATTTATTTTTTTTTAATTTTTTTTAAATAAAATAGGGATAAAATTGATATTACATTAATATGAGTCAAACTAACTTATTAGGAATAACTTATAAGTCATTTTTAAATAACTTTATTCTGTTTTAGTTCATAAAACATAATAAAAAAATTTTAATCTCAAGTTAAATATTTACTTATATTAAATAATTTTTTTTAAATTCGCATAAAATCAATCATCATTTTCATTCTCGGAGTGAGGGAACACTTGTAAGTATATCTTACTTCTATCTAGAAATAGGAAACATTGGAAGCATAGATATAATAATCAGGTTTGATGAGGTTGGGTTTATTTGGGTCGGAGGCCCGGAACTAACATGCTTGGCAATCGGTTGTCACGGGTACTATTTCAACAACCATAATCTATACCGTTAATGGCAATATTGGATGACACAGGTACATCGGTTGTCATTGGATTTCATCTAAAATTTAGATATGAATATTTTTTATAAATATTTATATGAATATTTATTTACATATATATATATATATATATATATATATATATATATATATATATATATATATATATATATATATCAGTAGAATAAATTTAAAAATATTGGAGACTACAAGTTATGGCGTTAGTTTAGTTAACTAATAAATTAGAATGGCTTAGTGGTAGCTTAACGGCCCAATAACCCATAAGTCTTAGGTTCAAAACCTAACTGTGATATTTTTGCTGCTTATGTTATATTTTTTGTGTATTAGATAAATTATATTACCATCTATATATATACTCATCTTAAATCTCCACATTAAACTAAATATATATAAAGTAACTATGAATATTTATATAACATAACTATGAATATTTTAATATATATATATATATATATATATATATATATATATATATATATATATATTTATAAATTTATCTCTAAATATTCATATAAATATTTATGCATGAAATACAAATATATTATCTTATAATAATAACACACTAATTTGACGTTTTATTCTGTGATATATAAGACCATTATAATGGAAAGATCTGTTTGACTTCTTTTTTTCCCTTTTTTCCACAAGCGCTAATTATTATATCAATTCTTTTTTTTTACAAAATAAAAAAGCAGTAGATTTTTGGGAAACAATAACATTAATTATTCCTTATTTTAAAATGTCCAATATTAAAAAACTAATTAATTAACTTGGCTATTAATTTACGTTATAATCTTCTACATATTGATCATGTATGATCATCGATATGTCATTTAATTATTTCATTACCAATTTTCATCAAAAAAGTGTTCGATCGCCCATCAATTATTTGCTGCAAAAGAAGAAGATAATTGAAAAGAATAACTTATACTATATTCCAAGGCAAAATAAATAAATTAAAGAACAGGTAAGACAAATATCATAATTTTGTAAGTATTTGACATATATAAGTAGACATTATAGTGTTATTATTGTTATTATTATTATTATTGTTGTTGTTGTTGTTGTTGTTGTTGTTGTTATTATTATTATTATTATTATTATTATTATTATTATTATTATTATTATTACTATTATTATTATTATTATTATTATTATTATAGTATATAACTTCCTGAGATTATATTAATGGTATGTAGTGAATGAGAAGAAAGGAATATATGGGGGAAATATCAAGTTTTGATATAAATATTAATCCTTGCAAGATATTAACAGATAACTTGTGTTGCTCCAGCGGTCAAATGACCTAAGTTCTAAATGACAGGTCACATGTTCGAATATGTTCCGCATTTGGACATAATTTTTAAATACTAAATACGAATATTTTTTGACAATTCTCCGAATACCGAATATGGTCTTACAAAAACATGCTTATTGGGATTATCTTAATTTAAGACGACATTTTAATAGTCGTTGCAAAAAGTTGTATAAAATATGCAACGAAAATAAAAATTGTTGCCAATGAATGTGGTCCATATTAGGTAACGAAATATAGCAACAAAAAAACTTTCGTTGTCTACGATGAGGAGAAATCAAGTGGTTAGAAATTTTGCAACGAATTTCTAACGAATTTTTTTTCTAAATTTTACAACTACTTGTGAATTTCGTTGCAAAAAGTGAAAGCCTGACACAATCTGCAACGAAGGACAAGTTTCGTTGCTAAACATACACTTTTAGCAATGACTTATAAAGTCGTTGCCTGGATAATCGTTGCTAAAGCCCCATTTTTAGCAACAAAAAAACTTTCGTTGCCCACGATGACGGAAAATCAAGTGGCCGAAAATTTTGCAACGAATTTCTAACGAACTTTTTTCCCGCCAATGAATTAGCAACAAAATTTTGCAACGACTTATGAATTTCGTTGCAAAAAGTGAAAACCTGACACAATTTACAACGAAGGACAACTTTCATTGCTAAACATATACTTTTAGCAACGACTTATAAAGTCGTTGCCCGAAAAATTGTTGCTAAAGACCAATTTTTTTGTAGTGCAGGCTTGCTGGATTGGAAGTTAGTTGAATCCAGCTTGCTAGATTAGCCAATCCAGGTGGCTGGATTGGTATGTTTGAATAATCCAAACTATAGTGTTAGTATTCTGCTTACTGGATCATAAGGAATAACTAATAAAAGGAAAGATTAAGTGTTAAATCATAATGTATAAGAATAAAGTAATTAAAATATTATCAAATGACGATAATAACAATGATGTTTTAAGGTAATTGATTATGTGATTAAGTGTTAACTAATTTGCTGATAGAGTAGTTGTATTATGATATAAAGTATGATATGCTGATTACAAGATCAATCTTAACAATGATAGGTCTTTACAATAAAGAGATTAAATTAAATTGCGTAGAGTAGATCGCAGTTGAGGCAAGTTCTCTAACTCAAACTTGAGTTATTATTTTCAAAGCATGTTAGTGAATAATTATCGTTAATTATTCACATCTATATTGGCTATTGATACTCGCACTTGGTGCAATTAAATTCCTATTCTATTATTCTTGAACTGTGAATTAGTTAAAGTTCTTTCATTTACGAACAGTTTAAGATATGGATCTATGCTCATTGTATCAGCTAGATCAAGTATATTTAAATTTGTTAAATCAAATATGTTTTAAAAGTTGTTCTTCACTAATTGGTTTGGTAAGGACTTAAGACTGAGAAAAAAGAACAATTTGATTAAAGCATTATTGGAAAAAAAATTATTACTCGTATATTAAGTGTTTATGCATAATACACCGTGTAAGACCCCAACTTTTATAAATAAAGATGAATTTTCTATAATAATCATTTTTGAATATTATGGAGTTAATTTGATATAATGTTATAATTGTGGGTAATATTTATAAATTTTACAAAGTACGCAAGTTGTTATATAATATTCGATTGGTCGGGGAATATTCGTTTTAACAGGGAATATTCGTACAACGGCACAATCATTGGTGGACTCCACAATGGACTTATTGTCGGATTGAGAAAACGACAAAAATATTTTATTAAAAATAACGACAGAAGTTTTACCATTGATACTGTTGAACTACTCGGTAGTAAAAGTACAGTAATACGTGTGGTTGCATAGTAGCACACGGTATTGATTATTAATGCTTATGTGAGAAGTCACTCAGTTTGATTCAATTATTGTCAATTAATAATATGAATTATTTAGCGATAATGAAGTTTTGTTTTATTCGTATTATTAACGTAATAAAACAGAAACATCTTTTTATATAAAACAGAATACTTTATTAAAGTTATTCTATAAATAGAATATATTATATTTTATTTAAAAGATTTTTCTTTAAATATGGACCGTCAGATTAAAGTAAATTAATCTGGACCGTTCATGGATTAGTTACTATGAAGTCCATTCTTCTATAAATAGCAGCTCATTCCTTCATTATTTCTTACGAATTCACTGAACTCTAGAGAGAGAAACTATAGAGAGAGAAGAAAAGTATTCTGCTACTTAACTACTTCCTTATTTCAATTCTTCTTTAAAACGATAAGGGGTGTTATTCTTTCTTATTCATGAAGAGAACTTTTGTTTTTTCATTTATTATTATTCTGTTGGAACATCCTGTCTGTGTGTTTTACACCGGACCTGGTTCCGTCTTTATTATTATTCTGTTGGAACATCCTGTCTGCGTGTTTTACACCGGACCTGGTTCCGTCTTTATTATTATTCTGTTGGAATATCCTGTCTGTGCGTTTTACGCCGGACCTGGTTCCATTATTTATTATTCTGTTATAATAACCTGTCTGTGCGGTCTATCGCATGCATGGTGATTTCTTTTGTTATTCCATTCTTATTATACTCAGTTGGTTAAAACTTTGACTTCTATACTCCATGAAATTAGTGGAATATCTTTGATATTTACGCTTCATCTAGTATCTTTTCATGAAAATATTCTTCTAAGAATTCTTGAATTTTACTCCACAAAGCAGTATCATATTGACAATTTGGACGTTGTTAATTCTTGGATAAATTAATTCTTGAACTTGTTTTATTGAATTCTTATATCATTGTCATTATCCTCATGTTTATAAAATGTTAAAAGTCATATGTGGCCTGTAATGCATAAATGGACTTGGTATGATTATGACCAGAGATTATTCGGTATAATCATGACCGTAATGTTACAAATGATGTGGTAAAAGTCCTCATTGGCCCGTAGTGCATTGATGGACAGTTGTTGGCATGATCATGACCATTAATGTGACGCCCCCAGAATAGGTATACAACACCCATTCTGAGTCGCCAAATACATGGTACAGAAAGCAAACTACAACTTCAATAATACAATTGTCGTGCAAAATACGACAACACATACTGTGAGTTTAAATACAAATATTGTCTTCTAGACAATATCCACACTCAAATAAATCCTCATTACAATTATTCAAACACTATATTACAGAAATAGTGAGGACTGCTAATACATCTTTCTAGAACCATCACTCCATACCCCGACTAGATCCTGCTATGTTCTCACCTCCTGAGAAGAAAAATGGAACAAAAAGGAAAAGGGTGAGCTCAACTAGCCCAGTAAAGAATATTATGACTAAGATAATATACAACAAATTATCGTTAGTCTTCAACAGGGAAAAATCTGATAAAATATAATCGACAACAAGTTTTAGATCAACAACTGCAGCGGAAACAACAAACCATTAGAAGAGTCAAGTAGAGAAAGAATTCTACTATCTTCTAAGATTTAAAAGTCCATCATCAATATTTTATCCCTGTAACATCAATTAATAATCATCTTTAACCAAATATTCATCTTTGCACTACAGGCCAAAGATATTCATTTGTATCATCAGTCGGTCATGTTCATCTCAACACCTGTTCATCTTTGCACTACAGGCCAAAGATATTCATCAAGTAATTATACATCTTTGCACTACAGGCCAAAGATATTCAGTAATATCATCATTTAGGACTGAGGATGATGAAAAATATCTTAAAGAGAACGAATCCAATGAGACAGAAGGACAAATAGTAGGGATTCGTATAACAGTTTATCCAAGATCAATAATACTTCATAATAATCAATTGTGAAGCAGAATTCAAAAATAAAGATCAAAACATGGATACAATCAAAGATAGTAACCATAATAGACATCTTGGACAAAAAGGGAAAATTTTATTTTTCGGTGAATAGTGCCGTATTCGTGAATAGTGCCGTATACGTGAATAGTGCCGTATACGTGAATAGTAACCCCCGACACAAAAAGTTCCAAATTTGATAAAAACTCATATCAATATTTCAGCATAATGATATTGAAGAAAATAATATCATTAAGAAGAAAATAATATCCCTTACCTCAAAATATCAGTACTTCTGGTCGGAATACCGGTATAAGGCTGAAAGAAACTTGCTCTGATGAATAGAAACTCTCAAAGTATCTAAATACTCACAAAATACACTCAATAATCTAGAGAGAGAAAGAGAGAAAACTTGTTTCTGGTGTGATTTTCAATTCTAACTTAGCCCTCTATTTATAGGAAAATTTTGGTAGGTTTGACCTGCAACCTGATGGCTTTACCTGCTACTATTCCCACCCACCACATTTGAAATATAATTCAGCACATTTCTTCACCAACCACAAGTGGGGCCCACCAATTCTAGAATTTTCCACCAAAATGATAAACTCCGAAAATTCAACAATTTCTGAACCAGTCATCTTGTAAAATTCGTAATAAATCATACGTTCATTTTTAACGGTTCAAAATTTGTGGACATATACTCAACTTATATATGTATAACATATCCAAAAATTACCACGATCCAACGGTCGGATTAAAAATTATAACCCCCGCAAAACTATCTCAAAAACCCTGATTTTTAATACCTCCATTCCGACAAAAATACTGATAAAAACCTCAACATTAACTCCTTCATTTTTAACCACAAAAATATATCCCTCATTTATATCCACATAAAATAAATATTTCCTTATCATATGAATCAATAATTAATTATTCACAAATAATATTACAGAATCACATTTATGACAACCAGGCCGTTCCCAGGAAAGAGGGGGCTTTCCAATAAGGATTTCTCCTTACTGGCGCGCAATTAGATGACCAAACCTCTCCTTAGACAGAACTTTCTAGACATTGCCAATAATGTTATCTAATAATATTATTCAAATAATATGAATTATTGATCTGATAAATGAAAATACTGTGCAGCAACAATTATTGAAACAACAATAATATAAAATATCAACGCAGCAATTATTGAATCAATAAAATAAAATATTGAATAATAACTACTGTAACAATTATTGAGTAGTGCCTTCTTACGTAAGAATCAATAATTGGTGCAATACCGTGTGCTACTGTATTTTAACCACCGGGTATTCCAACAGTATTAACGGTAACAACTACGCCGTTATTTATAAACAACTTATACTTGTCGTTTTCTTCATCCAATCGCTTTCCGTTATGGGGCCCACACAAGGCTGCGTCGTCGTACGAATATTCCCCGACAGCAAGAATATTCCACGACCAACCGAATATTCACCGACCAAAAATAAATATTTTATAACCACTTGCTTATTTTGCAAAATTTGCACATTTCACCCATAACCAAAGTATTATATCAAATTAACCCCTTATTATTCACAATAATATTTAGAGAAAATTTGATTTTATTCATTAATAAGTTGGGGTCTTACAACCTCCCCTCCTTATGAAATTTCGTCCTCGAAATTGACGTACGTACCTGATGTTTCAAAAAGGTGAGGATACCTCGCTTTCATTTCTGATTCCAACTCCCAGGTCATTTCTTCAATAGCATGGTTTCTCCACAAAACCTTAACTTGTGGTATAACCTTCGTGCGTAGGACATGCTCTTTCCTATCCAAGATCTTAACAGGTACCTCCTCGTACGTTAAATCTTCAGCTATCTCGTCTGGTTCTAACTCAATAATGTGGTTCGGGTCTTTAACATATTTACGAAGCATAGATATGTGAAAAACATTATGAACACGAGACATGCTTGGAGGTAATGCGAGTCTATATGCCACATTTCCTATTCGCTCAAGAATCTCAAATGGACCAACAAATCTTGGATTGAGCTTTCCTCTCTTCCCAAATCTTGTAACTCCCTTCCATGGTGCAACACGTAACAATACATGATCCCCAATATTAAATTCCACGTCCTTCCGATGAAGATCCGCATAACTCTTTTGTCGATCCTGTGCCGTTTGTATACGTTGTCGAATCGTTTGGATCTTCTCTGTAGTAATGCGTACCAATTCTGGTCCCAACAATGTTGCTTCACCCACCTCGTCCCAGCATACTGGAGAACGACATTTTCTTCCATACAACGCCTCAAATGGAGCCATACCTATGCTCGCCTGATAACTGTTGTTGTAGGAGAATTCCACCAATGGTAGGTACTTATCCCAACTCCCTTTGAGATCTAAGACACAAAGTCTTAATAGATCTTCAAGAGTTTGAATAGTCCTCTCTGATTGTCCGTCCGTTTGAGGATGGTATGCTGAACTGAATCGTAAATCCGTGCCCATAGCTTTCTGCAAGCTAACCCAAAATCGTGAAGTGAATCTTGGGTCACGATCCGAAACTATGGATACTGGCATGCCATGCAATCTCACAATCTCGTTCACGTACATACTAGCAAGACGTTCAAGGGAATAAGTCTCACGTATCGGCAAGAAATGAGCGGACTTGGTTAATCTATCAACAATAACCCAAATCGCATCTATGCCTTGAGAAACCTTGGGAAGACCTGTAACAAAATCCATAGTAATGTGTTCCCACTTCCATTTCGGAATCTCAAGTGGTTGCAATGGACCCTTTGGTACTTGATGCTCCGCTTTTACACGTTGACAAGTTAAACATCTCGAGATAAACTCCGCGATCTCTCTTTTCATATTGCTCCACCAAAATGTATGTCGAAGATCGTGATACATTTTGGTACTCCCAGGATGGATTGCAAACGGTGTGTTGTGTGCCTCCATCATTATTCTATGCTTCAAGTCAAAATCGTTAGGAACACAAAGTCTGGAGTTGACTCGAAGTATTCCTTCTTCATCGATTCTTGCTTCTGGAATAGCACCTTCTTGCACTTTCTTCTTCATACGCATCAGCTCTATATCCGTAGCTTGAGCAGCTTTAACTTTATCGATTAAAGTCGGTTCTACTCGTATATTTGATATCATCATGTGGGTACTTGGAGCCTTCATCTCTATCTCCATCCTTTGCAAGTCATACAAAATGGGCCTTTGTGTTAAAAACATTGCACTCGTACCCGCATATGATCTTCTACTCAATGCGTCAGCTACTACGTTTGCTTTTCCAGGATGGTATTGGATGGTATGATCGTAATCTTTCAACAGCTCAAGCCAACGTCGTTGCCGCATGTTGAGTTCCTTTTGGGTGAAGAAATATTTGAGGCTTTTATGATCTGTATAGATCTCCACTTTCTCCCCATACAGGTAGTGTCTCCAGATCTTCAACGCAAAAACGACTGCTGCCAACTCCAAATCATGAGTAGGATAATTCCTCTCATATTCTTTGAGTTGTCGTGAGGCATAGGCTATGACTTTCCCATGTTGCATGAGAACACATCCTAACCCTTTGCCTGAAGCATCGCTGTAGATAACAAATCCATCCGAACCAGATGGTATTGTCAGAACAGGTGCCGAAATGAGTCTCCTCTTGAGTTCTTGGAAACTCTTCTCGCATTCCTCACTCCATACGAATTTTGTATCTTTCCGAGTCAGCTGAGTTAACGGAGTAGCGATTCGAGAAAATCCTTCCACAAATCTCCGATAATAACCAGCTAAGCCCAGAAAGCTACGTACTTCGGTTACCGACTTCGGTTGCTCCCAACTTTGTATGGCTTCAATCTTCGCCGGGTCGACAGATACTCCATGTTTTGACACCACGTGCCCAAGGAATGCTACTTCCTCAAGCCAGAACTCGCATTTCTTCAGTTTGGCATATAGCTTGTTTTCACGAAGCCTTTGCAGTACCAGCTTCAAATGGCGCTCATGATCTTCACGGCTTTTGGAATAGATGAGGATGTCATCAATAAAGACAACAACGAACTGATCCAAATATTCTTTGAATACACGGTTCATCATATCCATGAAGGCAGCAGGAGCATTAGTCAATCCAAAAGACATTACTAAGAATTCATAATGCCCGTACCGAGTTCTGAAGGCAGTCTTTGGAATATCCTCAGTTTTAATCTTCAGCTGATGATATCCAGAACGAAGATCGATCTTTGAAAAGAATTGTGCTCCTTGCAACTGGTCAAACAGGTCATCAATGCGAGGTAGCGGATACCTATTCTTGATGGTGACATGGTTCAATTCTCGATAGTCAATACAAAGTCGCATACTCCCGTCTTTCTTCTTTACGAATAAAACAGGAGCACCCCAAGGAGACGTACTAGGACGAATAAAACCGATGTCCAACAACTCCTGTAGTTGGACTTTTAACTCCTGAAGTTCAATAGGAGCCATTCGATATGGGGTTTTAGAAATGGGCTTTGTACCGGGTTCAAGGTCAATAAAGAATTCAATTTCTCGTTCCGGGGGTAGACCGGGAAGTTCTTCAGGAAATACATCGGAAAATTCTCTAACAATAGAAATATTATTCAAATCTGACTTGTCTTTGTTCAAATCCATAACATGGGCTAAGAAAGCTTGACATCCGTTTTTCAATAAACGAATAGCTTTGTGGCTTGATATGACAGTGACTGATTTTAGTGGTTTAGTAGTTTGAATTCGTATGACAGGTTGGTTAGGAATATGAAAACTAACAACCTTACGAAAACAATCAATTTTAGCATGATGAGTGGTTAACCAATCAATTCCTAAAATCACATCAAAAGCAAGTATCTTTAAAGAGATAAGATCAACAGGTAATGTGATAGTGCCAACTTGGATCATGCAAGATTTATAAACTGTAGATGTAACGAAGGTTTCACCCAACGGAGTTTCAACAGATAAGTTAAAGTCCAATTTCTCCGGAGTCAAGTTTAAACGTTGAGCACAAGCAGGAGAGATAAAAGAATGGGTAGAACCGGTATCTAGTAAAGTATAAACTTCGCAAGAATTCAAGATTAGCTTACCCGTGATCACCTCGTTCGGGTTTCTCGCGTTTTGGCCAGTAACGACAAACGCCCTTCCAGGAACCGCTGATTTCGACTTATCCGGGACAACTTTTGGAGTCACCATCCCCGCTGAACTTGGTTTTGCTACAGAACACTCTCGAGCTATATGACCTTCCTTTCCACAGTTATAACATACCTTGGATTGTTGTGGGCAGTTTGGGCTGATATGTCCCTCTTTCCCACATTTGTAACATACGACCGGTGGTCGTTCTCCTCCCCTAGAAACAGTTGATGTTTGTGCTGACGTCTTCACGTTATCATTGTTGTACCTTCTCTTCTTGAAATCTCCTCCCGACTCGCTCCTTCTATTATCACGACCACGATTACCACCAGAGTGGTTACCGCTTTTGTCCGAATGTTTTCCTCCCTGCTGGTTTTCATTGCTTCGATGACTGCCGCCACCGGTATGACCCTGGTTGTGGTCCCTCGGTTGCACATACTCATTATCTCGCTCTAATAATTGAGCCCTGTTTACAACATCTGAATATAAAGAAAATTTATGAGAGATAAGATATTGCCGAATCTCGGGTTTTAGACCTCTCAGAAACATCCTTGTCATTCGTTCCTCATTTTCGACCAAATGAGGTGCAAACCTGGATAACTCTGCAAACTTCGCCTCGTACTGGGACACCGTCATGTTGTTTTGTTCCAGTCTAATAAACTCAACCTCCTTCATATGACGAATACTTTCAGGAAAGTACTTGTCATTGAACAGTTTTTGAAATGTTTCCCAGGACATGTTGAGTGCGTCAGGCTGGGTACGCTTCACAGACTCCCACCAGTAGTCTGCCTCACCGCGGAACATAAATGTGGCGAATGGAACCTTCTGTTCCTCCGTGCATCCCAAGACATCAAATATCTTGGTAATTTGCTTGACCCACGTTTCCGCCATGATCGGATCCGGCTTTCCCTTAAATTCTGGTGGTCCCAATTCTTTGAACTGCTTAGCTGTGACAAACCGCGCGTTGTTATCATTTCCACCCGTATTCTGCACACGAGTCTCCCTCGTCTGATTTTGCATGAACTGCAAAAAGCTCCTAAACATTCCATCATTCATCGTTTGCTCGGTAACGTTGTTTACAGGAGGAATATTGCCTTCCTGTTGCACGTTCCCCTGGGTAGTGATCAAAGGTGTCTCCACGGTCTGATTTACTCCATTATTAACGTTCTCAGCTGCCATTCTTAAATACTGCCATAAAACAAGGGTTAATAGTCATGTCATATATTATCCCTATACTCTGACCGACCAAATAAACACCAAATAAACTTAGTCAGGTCATACTAGCGAAGGAATTCCCCGTCTCTCCCCTCCTAGTTCTTGTCTCACATCTCAGCCAGGGATCATATCCCTAAGCTCTGATACCAACTGTGACGCCCCCAGAATAGGTATACAACACCCATTCTGAGTCGCCAAATACATGGTACAGAAAGCAAACTACAACTTCAATAATACAATTGTCGTGCAAAATACGACAACACATACTGTGAGTTTAAATACAAATATTGTCTTCTAGACAATATCCACACTCAAATAAATCCTCATTACAATTATTCAAACACTATTTTACAGAAATAGTGAGGACTGCTAATACATCTTTCTAGAACCATCACTCCATACCCCGACTAGATCCTGCTATGTTCTCACCTCCTGAGAAGAAAAATGGAACAAAAAGGAAAAGGGTGAGCTCAACTAGCCCAGTAAAGAATATTATGACTAAGATAATATACAACAAATTATCGTTAGTCTTCAACAGGGAAAAATCTGATAAAATATAATCGACAACAAGTTTTAGATCAACAACTGCAGCGGAAACAGCAAACCATTAGAAGAGTCAAGTAGAGAAAGAATTCTACTATCTTCTAAGATTTAAAAGTCCATCATCAATATTTTATCCCTGTAACATCAATTAATAATCATCTTTAACCAAATATTCATCTTTGCACTACAGGCCAAAGATATTCATTTGTATCATCAGTCGGTCATGTTCATCTCAACACCTGTTCATCTTTGCACTACAGGCCAAAGATATTCATCAAGTAATTATACATCTTTGCACTACAGGCCAAAGATATTCAGTAATATCATCATTTAGGACTGAGGATGATGAAAAATATCTTAAAGAGAACGAATCCAATGAGACAGAAGGACAAATAGTAGGGATTCGTATAACAGTTTATCCAAGATCAATAATACTTCATAATAATCAATTGTGAAGCAGAATTCAAAAATAAAGATCAAAACATGGATACAATCAAAGATAGTAACCATAATAGACATCTTGGACAAAAAGGGAAAATTTTATTTTTCGGTGAATAGTGCCGTATACGTGAATAGTGCCGTATACGTGAATAGTAACCCCCGACACAAAAAGTTCCAAATTTGATAAAAACTCATATCAATATTTCAGCATAATGATATTGAAGAAAATAATATCATTAAGAAGAAAATAATATCCCTTACCTCAAAATATCAGTACTTCTGGTCGGAATACCGGTATAAGGCTGAAAGAAACTTGCTCTGATGAATAGAAACTCTCAAAGTATCTAAATACTCACAAAATACACTCAATAATCTAGAGAGAGAAAGAGAGAAAACTTGTTTCTGGTGTGATTTTCAATTCTAACTTAGCCCTCTATTTATAGGAAAATTTTGGTAGGTTTGACCTGCAACCTGATGGCTTTACCTGCTACTATTCCCACCCACCACATTTGAAATATAATTCAGCACATTTCTTCACCAACCACAAGTGGGGCCCACCAATTCTAGAATTTTCCACCAAAATGATAAACTCCGAAAATTCAACAATTTCTGAACCAGTCATCTTGTAAAATTCATAATAAATCATACGTTCATTTTTAACGGTTCAAAATTTGTGGACATATACTCAACTTATATATGTATAACATATCCAAAAATTACCACGATCCAACGGTCGGATTAAAAATTATAACCCCCGCAAACTATCTCAAAAACCCTGATTTTTAATACCTCCATTCCGACAAAAATACTGACAAAAACCTCAACATTAACTCCTTCATTTTTAACCACAAAAATATATCCCTCATTTATATCCACATAAAATAAATATTTCCTTATCATATGAATCAATAATTAATTATTCACAAATAATATTACAGAATCACATTTATGACAACCAGGCCGTTCCCAGGAAAGAGGGGGCTTTCCAATAAGGATTTCTCCTTACTGGCGCGCAATTAGATGACCAAACCTCTCCTTAGACAGAACTTTCTAGACATTGCCAATAATGTTATCTAATAATATTATTCAAATAATATGAATTATTGATCTGATAAATGAAAATACTGTGCAGCAACAATTATTGAAACAACAATAATATAAAATATCAACGCAGCAATTATTGAATCAATAAAATAAAATATTGAATAATAACTACTGTAACAATTATTGAGTAGTGCCTTCTTACGTAAGAATCAATAATTGGTGCAATACCGTGTGCTACTGTATTTTAACCACCGGGTATTCCAACAGTATTAACGGTAACAACTACGCCGTTATTTATAAACAACTTATACTTGTCGTTTTCTTCATCCAATCGCTTTCCGTTATGGGGCCCACACAAGGCTGCGTCGTCGTACAAATATTCCCCGACAGCAAGAATATTCCACGACCAACCGAATATTCACCGACCAAAAATAAATATTTTATAACCACTTGCTTATTTTGCAAAATTTGCACATTTCACCCATAACCAAAGTATTATATCAAATTAACCCCTTATTATTCACAATAATATTTAGAGAAAATTTGATTTTATTCATTAATAAGTTGGGGTCTTACAATTAATGAGTACACAAATATTCTTGGCCCGTAGTGCATGGATAATTGTGGTCGTGATACTAAAGAATATCCTTGGCCGTAGTGCAGGGGTGATTCGATGATGTGGATTATTTTATTAGGCTGAGTCCCAGTGATAACAGTGTTGAAAAACCTTTTAAATCATAGAAGATAGTAGATTTTATTCTCTACTTGACTCTTTTAATGGATTGCTTGTTCCGCTGCAGTTAAACTTGATGTTCATTATATTTTATCAGTTTAACACTGTTGAAGGCTAATAATAATTTATTCTGCATTATTTTAGTCAAAATATTTCTTACTGGGCTAGTTGAGCTCACCCTTTCTTTCACTGTTCTCTTCAGGAAATGAGAATATAGCTGGGACGAGTCAGGGAACGGAGTGATGGACCAGATGATAGTATTAGTAGTCCTCACTATTCTGTTAAATAGTGTGACAATAATTGTAATGAGGACTCCTTTTGAGTTTGTATAGTCCCTAGTAGACAATAATTGTATTCAAACTCACAGTTATGTTTTGTCGTATTGTACACGACAGTTGTATTTGTATTCTGCACCATGTATCTGACGACCCAAGATGGGTGATGTATACCAAATTTTGGGGGCGTCACAGTTGGTATCAGAGCTTAGGGATATGATCTGGCTAAGATGTGAGAGTAGAACTTGGAGGGAGAGACGGGGAATTCCTTCGCTAGTATGACCTACCTAAGTTTATTTGCATGGTATTTAATTGGTCGGTCAGAATATAATGATAATATATGACATATCAATTGACTTTTGTGGTAGTATCTGAAAATGGCATCTGAGAATGTTGAGAATAACACTGGAGCACAGGCGACTGTTGATTCACCACATATCAATAATCAGGATAATGTGCATCAGGAAGGTGACAATCCTCATGCAAACAACAACACTGACCAGATGATGAATGATGGAATGTTTAGAAGCTTTATACAGTTCATGCAACAGCAGGCGAGAGCGGCTCCTGTCCAAAATGTAGGTGGAAACACTAAAAACTCTCGGACGGTCACCGCTAAACAGTTCAAGGAGCTGGGACCACCGGAGTTTAAGGGAGAGCAAAAACCACTTATAGCGAAAACATGGATAAAGCAGATCATCAAGATATTTGATGTCTTGGGATGCTCTGAGGAGCAAAAGGTTCCCTTTGCCGCCTTTATGTTGCGAGGAGAGACAGATTACTGGTGGGAATCGATTAAGCGTACTCAACCTGTCGCACTGAAGATGTCTTGGGAGAAGTTCCAAGAGCGGTTCAATGACAAATACTTTCCCGAAAGTGTTCGTCACATGAAGGAGGTGGAGTTCATCAAACTAGAGCAGAATAATATGACCGTGTCGCAGTATGAGGCTAAATTTGCTGAGTTGTCCCGGTTTGCGTCCCACTTGGTGGATAATGAAGAGCGAATGACGCGAATGTTTTTACGAGGTTTGAAATCTGAGATACGTCAACATCTTATTTCTCATAAACTGTGTTTGTATTCAGATGTTGTGAATAGGGCTCAGTTAGTGGAGCGCGATAATGAGTCAATGCAACCAAAAGAGAGCAGTTGGCAAAATGATAATACCAATGAGAGTAGTCATCGAAGCGGTGACAACAAGCGTGGAGGGAATCAACAGGCCAAAAATGGTAACCACTTCAGTGGTAATCAGGGCCAAAATAATAAGAATGGTCATTTCAAGAAGAAGAGATTAAACAATGATGGAAAGACGTCAGCACCAGCACCCGTTGTTAAGGAAGGAGAACGACGACCTATCATATATTTCAAATACGGAGGGGAGGGGCACATCAGTCCAAACTGCGCGATGCCGTCTAAAGCATGTTATAATTGTGGAAGAGAATGTCATTTAGCTCGATTTTGTCGTTTACCAATAACAAGTTCAGCCAGGATGGAGACACCAAAGGCCGTCCCAGAAAAGTCAAAACCGGTAGTGCAAGGGAGAGCGTTTGTTGTGACCTCCCAGAAAGCAAGGAACCCGAATGAGGTCATCACGGGTAAGCTTATCATAAACTCTAACGAAGTCTATAATTTATTTGATACCGGTTCTACCCATTCTTTTATTTCTCCTACTTGCGCTCATCGATTAAATTTGACTCCGGAGAAATTAGACTTTGACTTATCTGTTGAAACTCCATTGGGACAAACCTTCATTACATCCACGGTTTATAAGTCTTATTTGGTTCAAGTTGGTAACCACACATTACCTGTCAATCTTATTTCATTAACAATACTTGCATTTGACGTGATTCTAGGGATTGATTGGTTAACTACTCATCATGCAAAAATTGATTATTTTCGTAAGGTTGTTAGCTTTCATATTTCTAATCGACCTATTATGCGAATTCAAGCAACCAAATCATTAAAATCAATCGCTGTCATCTCAAGCCATAAAGCCATTCGATTATTGAAAAATGGATGTCAAGCTTTCTTAGCTTATGTCACGGATCTAAACAAAAATACGTCAGTTTTGAATGATATTTCTATTGTTAATAAATTCTCTGACGTATTCCCTGAATAACTTCCTGGCCTACCCCTAGAGCGTGAAATTGAATTTTGTATCGACCTTGAACCCGGTACAAAACCCATTTCCAAAGTCCCACATCGAATGACTCCTATTGAACTTCAGGAGTTAAAGATCCAACTGCAAGAATTGTTAGAAATTGACTTTATTCGTCCTAGTACTTCTCCTTAGGGTGCTCCTGTTCTATTCGTGAAGAAGAAAGATGGAAGTATGCGACTTTGTATTGATTATCGGTAATTGAATCATGTCACCATCAAAAATAGGTACCTGTTGCCACGTATTGATGACCTGTTTGACCAATTGCAAGGAGCACAATTCTTTTCAAAGATCGATCTTCGTTCTGGATATCATCAGCTGAAGGTTAGAACTGAGGATATTCCAAAGACGGCTTTCAGAACTCGGTATGGGCATTATGAATTCCTAGTCATGTCCTTTGGATTGACTAATGCTCCTGCTGCCTTCATGGATATGATGAACCGGGTTTTCAAGGAATATTTAGATCACTTGTGGTCGTCTTTATTGATCACATCCTTATTTATTCCAAAAGCCGTGAAGATCATGAGGAACACTTGAGGCTGGTACTCCAAAAGCTTCGTGAATACAAGTTTTATGCCAAGTTGAAGAAATGCGAGTTTTGGCTGGAGGAGGTAGCATTCCTTAGGCACGTAGAATCAAGTCGTGGAATATCTATTGACCCGACAAAGATTGAAGCTATTCAAAGCTGGGAGCAACCTAAATCAGTGACCGAAGTACGTAGCTTTCTTGGTTTAGCTGGTTATTATCGGAGATTCGTGGAAGGATTTTCTTGAATCGCTACTCCATTAACTCAGCTGACTCGGAAAGATACAAAGTTCGGTTCGAGCGAAGAATGTGAGAAGATTTTTTAAGAACTCAAGAGGAGACTCATTTCCGCACCTGTTCTAACAATACCATCTGGCTCGGAGAGATTTGTCATCTACAGTGATGCTTCGAGCAAAGGGTTGGGATGCATACTCATGCAACATGGAAAAGTCATAACCTATGCATCAAGACAACTCAAGGAATATGAGAGAAATTATCCTACTCATGATCTAGAGTTGGCAGCTGTTGTCTTTGCACTTAAAATTTGGAGGCATTACTTGTATGGGGAGAAGGTGGAGATCTTTACGGATCATAAAAGCCTCAAATATTTCTTCACTCAAAAGGAACTCAACATGCGACAACAACGTTGGCTTGAACTATTGAAAGATTATGATCATACCATTCAATACCATCCTAGAAAAGTGAATGTGGTAGCTAACACATTGAGTAGAAGATCATATGCAAGTACGAGTGCGATATTGTCAATACAAAGGCCCATTTTGTGTGACTTGCAAAGAATGGAGATACAGTTAAAGACTCCAGGGACCCATATATTGATGGCGAATATACGAGTAGAACCAACTTTAATTAATAAAGTTAAAGCTGCTCAAGCTACAGACCTGAAGCTGATGCGTATGAGGAAGAAAGTGCAAGAAAGTGCTATGCCGGAAGCAAGAATCGATGAAGAAGGAATACTTCGAGTCAACTCCAGACTTTGTGTTCCTAACAACCCTGATTTAAAGTATGAAATCATGATGGAGGCGCACAACACACCGTTTGCAATCCATCTCGGAAGTTCCAAAATGTATCATGATCTTCGTCATACATTTTGGTGGAGCAATATGAAGAGAGAGATAGCGTTGTTTATCTCGAGGTGTCTAACTTGTCAACGAGTCAAAGAGGAGCATCAAGTACCAAAAGGTCCATTGCAACCACTTGAAATTCCAGAATGGAAGTGGGAGCACATTACCATGGATTTCGTTACCGGTCTTCCTAAGGTTTCTCAAGGTATAGATGCGATTTGGGTCATTGTTGATAGATTGACCAAGTCTGCTCATTTCTTACCGATACGAGAAACTTATACACTTGAACGTCTTGCTCGTATGTACATAAACGAGATTGTAAGACTGCATGGTATGCCAGTATCCATAGTTTCTGATCGAGACCTAAGATTCACTTCACGATTTTGGGTTAGTTTACAAAAAGCTATGGGCACAGATTTACGATTTAGTTCAGCATATCATCCTCAAACAGACGGACAATCAGAGAGGACTATTCAAATTCTTGAAGATCTATTAAGACTCTGTGTCCTTGATTTCAAGAGAAGTTGGGACAAGTTCTTACCATTGGTGGAGTTTTTCTACAACAACAGTTATCAAGCAAGTATTGGCATGGCTCCATTCGAAGCATTGTATGGAAGAAAATGTCGTTCTCCAATATGCTGGGATGAGGTGGGTGAAGCAACGTTATTGGGATTGGAGTTGGTACGTATGACTACAGAAAAGATTCAAACGATCCGACAACGTATAAAAATCTCACAAGATCGACAAAAGAGTTATGCTGATCTTCATCGAAAGGACGCGAAATTTGATATAGGAGATCATGTGTTCTTACGTGTTGCTCCATGGAAAGGAGTTACGAGATTTGGAAAGAGAGGAAAGCTCAATCCTCGATTCATCGGTCCATTTTTAATCCTCAATCGAGTAGGAACTGTGGCTTATAGACTCGCTTTATCGCCAAGTATGTCTCGTGTTTATAACATTTTTCACATATCCATGTTACGTAAATATGTGGAAGACCCGAACCACATTATTGAGTTAGAACCGGACGAAATAGCGGAAGATTTGACGTATGAAGAAGTTCCTTTTCAAATCTTGGATAAGAAGGAACATATTCTACACTCCAAGGTTATACCTCAAGTCAAAGTTTTGTAGAGAAACCACGATGTTGACGAAATGACTTGGGAGTTAGAATCTGAAATGAAATCAAGGTATCATTGCCTCTTCGACATACCAGGTACGTACCCTAATTTCGAGGGCGAAATTTCATAAGAAGGGGAGGTTGTAAGACTCCAACTTTTATAAATAAAGATGAATTTTCTATAATTATCATTTTTGAATATTACGGAGTTAATTTGATATAATGTTATAGTTGTGGGTAATATTTATAAATTTTGCAAAGTACGCAAGTTGTTATATAATATTCGATTGGTCGGGAAATATTCGTTTTAACAGGAAATATTCGTACAACGGCACAATCATTGGTGGACCCCACAACGGAATTATTGTCGGATTGAGAAAACGACAAAAATATTTTATTAAAAATAACGATGGAAGTTTTACCATTGATACTGTTGAACTACTCGGTAGTAAAAGTACAGTAATACGTGTGGTTGTATAGTAGCACACGATATTGATTATTAATGCTTATGTGAGAAGTCACTCAGCCTGATTCAATTATTGTCAGTTAATAATATGAATTATTTAGCGATAATGAAGTTTTGTTTTATTCGTATTATTAACGTAATAAAACAGAAACATCTTTTTATATAAAACAAAATACTTTATTAAAGTTATTCTATAAATAGAATATATTATATTTTATTTAAAAGATTTTTCTTTAAATATGGACCGTCAGATTAAAGTAAATTAATCTGGACCGTTCATGGATTAGTTACTATGCAGTCCATTCTTCTATAAATAGCAGCTCATTCCTTCATTATTTCTTACGAATTCACTGAACTCTAGAGAGAGAAACTATAGAGAAAGAAGAAAAGTATTCTGCTACTTAACTACTTTCTTATTTCAGTTATTCTTTAAAACGGCAAGGGGTGTTATTCTTTCTTATTCATGAAGAGAACTTTTGTTATTCCATTTATTATTATTCTGTTGGAACATCATGTCTGTGTGTTTTACACCGGACCTGGTTCCGTCTTTATTATTATTCTGTTGGAACATCATGTCTGTGTGTTTTACATCGGACCTGGTTCCGTCTTTATTATTATTCTGTTGGAACATCCTGTCTGTGTGTTTTACACTGGACCTGGTTCTGTCTTTATTATTATTCTGTTAGAATATCCTGTCTGTGCGTTTTACGCCGGACTTGGTTCCATTATTTATTATTCTATTGGAATAACCTGTCTGTGCGGTCTATCGCATGCATGGTGATTTTTTTTGTTATTCCATTCTTATTATACTCAGTTGGTTAAAACTTTGACTTCTATACTCCATGAAATTAGTGGAATATCTTTGATATTTACGCTTCATCTAGTATCTTTTCATGAAAATATTCTTCAAAGAATTCTTGAATTTTACTCCACAAAGCAGTATCATATTGACATTTTGGACGTTGTTAATTCTTGGATAAATTAATTCTTGAACTTTTTTAATTGAATTCTTATATCATTGTCATCATCCTCATGTTTATAAAATGTTAAAAGTCATCTGTGGCCTGTAATGCATAGATGGACTTGGTATGATTATGACCAGGGATTATTCGGTATAATCATGACCGTAATGCTACAAATGATGTGGTAAAATTCCTTATTGGCCCGTAGTGCATTGATGGACAGTTGTTGGCATGATCATGACCATTAATGAGTACACAAATATTCTTGGCCCGTAGTACATAGATAATTGTGGTCGTGATACTAAAGAATATCCTTGGCCGTAGTGCAGGGGTGATTCGATGATGTGGATTATTTTATTAGACTGAGTCCCAGCGATAACAGTGTTGAAAAACCTTTTAAATCATAGAAGATAGTAGATTTTATTCTCTACTTGACTCTTTTAATGGATTGCTTGTTCCGCTGCAGTTAAACTTGATGTTCGTTATATTTTATCAGTTTAACATTGTTTAAGGCTAATGATAATTTATTCTGCATTATCTTAGTCAGAATATTTCTTACTGGGCTAGTTGAGCTCACCCTTTCTTTCACTGTTCTATTCAGGAAATGAGAATATAGCTGGGACGAGTCGGGGAACGGAGTGATGGACCAGATGATAGTATTAGTAGTCCTCACTATTCTGTTAAATAGTGTGACAATATTTGTAATGAGGACTCCTTTTGAGTTTGTATAGTCTCTAGTAGACAATAATTGTATTCAAACTCACAGTTATGTTTTGTCGTATTGTACACGACAGTTGTATTAGTAAGTTGTATTTGTATTCTGTACCATGTATCTGACGACCCAAGATGGGTGATGTATACCAAATTTTGGGGGCGTCACACACCGGGTATGAAAGGTTGATCCCATTGATTACCAAAACTTATTAAAAGGACCAGTTTAAATACTGACAACCTTAGCATATGTTCATGGTCATTATGACCACTCAACATCTATTATTCAAGTATTCGAATATTTAGTCATCAAGACTTAATTCATATTCTTTCACAATTGATTTCTATTGTTGAACATTGAACGGTAAATTCCTTGCTAATCATGATATATCTCCCTTGAATTTAAACTTGCTAAGAAAATTCATTGCTTACCCTTGCTATATCATGAAATTTTTTTCAGCTAAGCCAGAGACGTCCAAGAAGGATAAAGGCAAAGGAAAAGTGCAAGAATTGATAATGCGAATGTTTATGTATTATATTATATTATGTACATTGGTAATGTAAACCTTTTGTGTTACTAAGGGTAACTTAAGTAAGGTATGTTTAAGTTAAGGTTAATAGACCTTGGGATATTGTTGTAAGACTTTATTATAATGAACAATATATGTTTATTATTTCACAATAGTTTATAGAATGCTTATGATGATGATGGATCGTGAGCACCAAACTCGAGGTTAGAGAACCCGGATTTGGGGCCTTCAAAACTTTTGTTGATCAACCCCACCTTGCATTCTAGTATATCCAAATTAATCTAGATTCACATTTAAGGGTTGGCAGAAAGAGGAAAAAGAAAAAAGGCCTTCCTGAATTTGACGTGGGTTTTGAGAATGTAGTTGGAAAATAATATAATCTCATACTTTTATGTTGTTCTCATTATATTCCTTATTTCTAGCTATATTATGTTTAAATATATATGTAAATTTTTTTTTCGCTCTATAAGATATTTTGTTTGTAATATATTTTAAATACTCAAGAGGTGTTCTAGTAAAGTGACCAAATAAGATACCATTTGGTTTAATGCATATGCTGGAATATTGGAACTTTATTTGTTGCTAAGAACAAAGTCATCTTGCAACAATAACAAGATTGCTTAATTGTATATACTATTTTAAGTTTCGATTTTTGCATTTGGGCCTCACTGATTTTGAATTATCAAGAACTGTTGATAATCTTTAATTCATTAGTTTATTGTGTTTCACAGGTTTTCTTTAATTAGAGTAGTTATTTTGAGTAATGTGGGTCAAATATTGTTGCAAGTGTCAAATTGTCAATATCATGATGTTTCCAATTGATAATATCTAAAAGTGTCACAAATTTATTTTTTTACATTGTTTTGATAACCGTGGTAGTGGATTGATTTGCTTTATTAATTTTATTGTTTTGTTTATTGAGCTTCTTTAATAGTTGTTGAATTTGGTATCGTCAGTCTCAATTATCTTGTTTGTTATATTCCCATGCTATTTTCACTTATACTTTGAGAAGATGAGTACTCTGAGTGTATGGATTATATGAATTTATGAATATCTAGTAGTTTGATTGTGAGTTTAATTCATTAGTTATTGCAATAAACTGTCTTTTTCTTAATACAAAATTGTCAATAGAATTAAGGGGTTGATGTTTTTTTCTACTCGAAAATCCAAATTCAGCTAAATGTTCTTCCTGCTATCTCTAATCATTTTGAACACAGATATACAACAAAATAGCTACATGTTTTGTGATTTTAGTCTTGTTGTATAGTTTTGGCTCTCTTGTATATGCTCTGTAATTGCTCTTTTTCCCCTCCTCACAATAATCATACATTTCCTTGGGTTGCAGTTCAAAGCATTTGTGCCATAGACTATTATATATCCTTATTACATTTATATCTGTATACATGTCTGCCTATTAATTACCCTCCAATATATACACCAAACCCCTTTCTATTGACCTTTTCAATATATGGCTTTGGCTCTCTCATTTTCTCAACCTTGTCATCGATCTGGTTACGTAGTTGGGAAAGAAATCAATGCAGAACAAAAGTTTCATAAATTATAAGTTGGGTTTATATGATTAGTTTCTTCTCAAAATAGTGAATGTACACTTGGCTTATAACAATAATCTTCAAGAAGGTAATTGACACTTGGAATATGTACAATTTTATTCTTTTCAAGTTGTACGGGTGAATATTTCACAATTGACATAAACATCTTTTGATTATTCCTGCCTTAGCTGCTACAAGAGAGGGGTTAGAATCTTTAGTCATTTAGTCTGGTAATGTTGAGTTTTGATTTAATTTAGCTTGCATTTGTCTCTCTATAAAGAGTGGTAGATTATTAAGTTATGTTACTTCTACGGGCTCATCTATCCACTTATCCTTTCTGAATTTTAAAACAGCTATGTTGAGTTGACTCCAAGTAAACGTCCTTGTCTTTATGTGTGTATTATGAGATTTGGAAGCAACTGTATTTAATTTAAGTTAAAATTGTTGTTTCAAAATTTATGTTTGTTTCTTTATTCTTGCTATCTCAATGGAGAGAGGAGGCTTGAAAAGATGGATCAGATAAAGAGAAAAAGTATCTCAATGGAGAGAGGAGGCTTGAAAAGATGGATCAGATAAAGAGAAAAAGTAAGTTGGGGAAATTCTATAAGAGATTGATTTAGGACATTCTTTTGAAAAATATTTGAGAGGGGGAAGGGATTTTGAGGACTTGGAGAGTGATATCTTTGTTTATTATATTGGTCATTTTGCTCGTATCAATTTTTGATGGGAATTTTTGAAAAATATTTAATACTTGTGTGTTGTGATGAATGTTTAGAAAACATATGTATATTAATCCCGGACCTGCTAATCCTATTGTGTTATGGGACCAAGAAAATCACGTATCGTCAGACTTATGACAAAATATTGTAAGTTTATTAATGTATAACAACATTCATTTTGTTAAACTTTTGTTATAAACATTCATGTTGTGACGATTTATGTTTTTATGTTGTTGGACGTGTAGGATAAGGGTGTGTTAGAAATTTGTCAAATATCTGCAAAATTAACTGAATGGAACTTGACTGAACAACAAGAATATCTACTGGAACAATTAGATTTTGGTATATTTTGTCATCAAGCTATAGTGTCAAAGATTGATGCATCTCTTGTATCTACTATAGTTGAACGTTGGAGAAGTGAAACAAATACGTTTCACTTAATATGAGGAGAGATTAACATTTCTATAGAGGATGCAGGATTTTTATTTGGGCTACCCGTATTAGGAAAACCTTTGACTTGCGGAGAATTAGAAAATCCCAAAAGCTATTTTATAAGGGTTTTTGGGCAACAAGTTGTAGCAGATGAGTGGGAACAATGCTATAAAAGGGGGGCATATGTTTGTCATGGTTAAGACATATATATGGACAAGTACCTGGTGATGCTACTCCAGATGATGTCGTAAACCCCCCTACGGCATATCTGTTGTACTTGTGTGGCGCTATTTTGTTTCCAACCAAGAGTAAAAATGTTGTGCATCCTAGATATTTGTTGTTATTAGAAAGATTGGAAGACGAAGTTACATATGCTTGGGTGGCGGCAGTTTTAGGGCATTTGTATAAGAGTTTGCAATATGCTACTCTCAAACAACAAAAAAATTCGCAGGTTGTGCAACCCTTCTTATGATGTGGGCTCATGAAAGGTTCAACATTGGTCGTCCTACCCCTAGGCCTAAGTCCCAGAAGTTGATACCTAGGGCATTATCCTGGGCATATGATGAGTGGGATTTACACCCGCGAATCAGATCATTTATTACTTAAGAAGTTACTTGTTCTTCGTAATTTATATAGCTTTTATATTACTTTGTTATTATTTTGCTCAATCTATGTGTTGCAGGGCTTATTAGGTCATTTCCAGCTTATAGGGAAAAAAAGGTCAAATTTTCCATATCGGCGCTGCAACGCCGATGCCAGGCTTAAAACTGGTGTTGCAGCGGTCCTACCTGGCCAACAGTGACATCATTGCAGCGCTGCAGCACCCCAGTTCCTTTTACAAACTGGCACTGCAGTGCCACTTATTGACCTAGGATTTTGACTCAGCGCTACAGCGCCATTGCAAGGCTAAATCTTGGCGTTGTAGCGCCACCTCCAGTTCCCAGGCAGACAAGAGCTGGATTTGACATAGCAAAAGAAAAAGACACTATATATAAAGAGGGGCAACCTCCTTGAAAGATATCAGATTATCCCCTCTGGGATAAGCCATCTCGCTCTCTTTTGTAATTTCCTTTCCATTTTCTAGTAGGTAGTGATTGTACACATAATTTAGATAGATTAGGGAGATGTTTGGTATTTCATGGAGCTCAAGAACACTTAGCAACATGGATTGGAAAGCTTGAAAGGATTGAAATTCTTGGCGACTAAAGAAACTCCGACAAAGTTTATTCTTCTCTATTTGTTTCCTTTGATTTTGTAATCCATAAATGTTGTTTATATTGCTACTTATGTTTAGTTTAAGAGCTATGAACTAATTATTGGCTTTAAGGTTATAATGGAACCCTTTGTTAATTTGAATTGAATATCTTATCCCTTTGGTTGACACCATATGGTTTGGATCAGTATATTAATGCTTAATGATTTTTGCTAAGAAATTAGTGATGATTTTTGTAATCTAACTGAAATTGAAAGAGGGATTGTAGATTTACACCTGGATTTATTGGCATGTGATTATAACTTGTGTACTTGATTCGACTGCATAATTTGTGCATAGAATTGGAATATATATGTGCACTATGTGTGACCTAATTGAGAACTTATGCTTTAAATCCTTGTTATGGTTAATTTGCATAGAAATGTGTAGGATTAGTTCCTAGCTTGGATGTTCTTTTCTGTTCTATTCCCTATCGGATGGACCTAGAGAGGACATGTTTGTACATGCCTCGGAAGAGGTGTACGAGCACTTATGTGTTCTCGGTCGATAAACCGTCGTGACCACTAAGACCAAAGAGAGAAAGTTAGGAAGTTTGATGAAACATAGCACACCAAATTTTTGACAAAAAACTAGTGTGGGTGAAGTTATGATCTTAGCTTGTAGCACCTTAGATACCACTCGTTATCCAATTACTTACTTTGATAATTAGATTAACTAAACTAATTACACATATGTTATTCTGCTGTTAGAATAAGACTTAAGGGATATAAGGTTGGTATTTGGTAAATATTAGTGATAATACCTCGTGGGTTCGACACTCTACTTTTCATTATATTGCTTGTTGACCGCGTATACTTGCGCGTGTTTATCGGTTGCGAATTTAACCAACAAGTTTTTGGCGCCGTTGCCGGAGAATTATTATTCTAATATTGTCTAATATTGATTTCAATCAATTTAGTCTTAATTTGAACGTATATATGTATCTTTTATTTGTTTGATCTTTCTTTTTATTTTTTTAAGCTTACGGGTTATGGACGGTCATAGTTATCAATGGCGTTTTGAGAGAATGACACAACCGAAATCAAAAGAAGGACTTGAGCGATTGCAAGATCAAATTGCAAATCTCTTTAGATTTTCTGATAACCAGGAGTGTCGGTCCACTCAGAAGGCCTACTGTCAGGAACGAGATGACAAAGGACTAACGTACTATCATCCAAAAAGTCAGGGTTATCCAAACTAATGGAACTATAGTCAAGAGCAGTAATATGATCCAAAATTTTCCTATCAGACAAAATGTGAACATCAGTCACCATCGCAATATGAGGCGACATCTCCTATTGATGAGAGCATGTCTATATACTTAAAACGAGAAGAAGAGAGAAGGCTTGAAGAGCTCCTTACCAACTTTATAGAGAGAAATGAGGTTCGAATGGCGAACCAAGATGCCTCATTGCAGAGCCTCGAGAGTCAAATGAGACAACTTGTCAATGCTATTACAAATTCGCCGCAAAAGCACTGTACCGATTATTTCTAATCACCATGAGGGAATTGAATATCATTGCACGGTGGATACGCAAGGAAAAGGCGATGAGTCTCATAAAGTTGTTGAGGGAGATGTCGAAGTACCTATGGACCAATCTGTGGAGTTTGAGGAAGGAAAAGAAAGGATCATGAGTGGGTGTATTGTCGAGACCAAAGAGAAGTTGGAGCCCACACTCATGGTTGTTGAAATCCTAGAGAGCCCATTAGCGCACATAGAACGATTTTAGTTTGATAAAAAAGGCAAATTAGTGGATAATTCAAGTGGTGAACGATTCTTCGTGCTAATGAATGAAGTTAAATTTGGGGATGGAAAATCATCCATGTCCGCTATGAACACCAATGAGTTAACAAGTAGGAAGCATGAAATGGTCATCTTCACATATGAGCCGGATTGAACGGCAGTGACAGAGTCGGGCCGACGACTATAAACGAGCGCTCGGTGGGGAGGCAACCCCATCTTAGTATCAAATTCTTTGTTTCTCTTAGTTTCTCTATTAATTTATATTGCATTTTGTCTATATAGTTTGTTGGCATTAATTTCGGTATGGTTGTTGCTAGTAGTGATTTATATATTAGGTATTGCCTAATTGGTCTGCATGTTGTTGTATTCTTGCTTTTGGGTATGATTTTGGTATAGGTCAAACCAGTTATGGTGAATTGAATGTTATTGTAGTTTTTCTTATTTTAGTATAATCTATATTAGTTTTTATATGCATAATAAATGAGTGTGTATAGAGTATTTTGTTGTCTGCAGTAGTATGGGTTGGACTACTTAAGTTTACAGTTTTTAATAGTTTTTGATGCATGGTTTGTTGTAATGGCTAATAACTGGCTTGTCATGTGCAGGTGAGCACTCTTTCTTGGGCTAATTCAGGTTCAGCGCTACAGCGCCTGTGTTTAGCCTTCAACCATCGCTGCAACACTTTCTTCAAGGTTCGGTTTTACAAGCCAGCGCTGCAACGCCTATAATAGCTCAGCAGGAAGTGCTACAGCGCCATCATCTAACAAAACCTACTAGAGATATGTGCTGCCGTGCCCATGTTTTTCTTGTGTCAAGCGCTACAGCGCCACTTAAAAGTATGGTGTTAATAGACAGCACTGTAGCGCCTCTCAACGAAGGAAATATAGCACTGCAGCGCCATCAGTGAATTTTTATTGGTTTAATTTGACAGAACTCGGCAGCTGCACACCTATCACTCCCTTATTTCTCTTCCTTCTTCTCGCACGACACCCCTTGTGCCCAACTCAGCCCTTAATTCACCATAACAACAAATTCTTGCTCTAAGCTTGTTCCCAATCAAATTGGTCTTCCATTCAATTCCAAAACTTGGGTCTTCCTAGAGGTCGCTACTGCTAAGGTTCTTCAGATTCCAGGTATTGTGTATTGTAGTCTATACATTTTCATTGGATGATTGGCATGGGATATTACGGCATACGTCAGAATTATATTGGCTTATTTTTATTACTATTATTATACTTGGGTTCGAGGTGTTTAGAACAGTGCTAGACAACTTGGTTTAAGGCAGCGCACGACAAGTGTTCGATAAATTGTCTAAGTAAGATTTGATTGCATTTTGTTGCTGTTTTGGTATCGTTGGGCTCGTGATTTATCTTCATTGTTAGGTTTTGTAGTCAGTTTCTTAAGGTTAAATTGGTGGCTTGTTGTTTGGTGTTCCATTTTGGCTTGTGGTTTATTAGACTGAGAATTCTAAAATGCCTCCAAAGAAATAAAGACTTAGCATCGGCGGCTCCTCGTCAGCAGCATCGCAATAGGACCAAATCAAATTTGTCAGTAAGGACGCGTTTGCACGGTACAATCAAACCTTTGCTAAGAAAAGTTTGGTGCCTAAGAGGGGTTTGAGGCTAGACTCTAAGAAGGAAGGGGACATGATGACCATGATCATAGACCGAAAATGGGTGCACTTCACCAAGCAGCCCAGGTCATTAAATTTCTCTTTAGTATGAGAATTCTATGTCAATGCCAATTCTGAAGGCCCAGTAGTAGTTCAGGTGTGAGGCTAGACAGTGGCATATGACAGTGTAATGCTCAATGCTCTTTTTGATATGCCTAACCATTCGGGCTCTGATTACTTGGAAAATGGAACTCAACATAATTATCTGACAAATGGGATTAACAATTATGACTTAGATGACATCATAAAGCGGCTTTGCAAACTCGGCACGGTACGAAAGATAAATGAATCCACCGGGGAGAAGACGAGCTTTCCTCACCATACCCTCAGTTGTTACGAAAATGCATGGTACAATTTCATCTGTGCTAATATTATGCCTACTCGTCATCACAGTGATGTTACCAAGGAGCGAGCAATCCTACTCTTTTCTATTGTTACCGGCCTCGACGTTGATATTGGCATCTGTTGGGTAAAATCTAATTACGCGCAAAACACGCAAGTGTACGTGATCAACAAGTAATATAGTAGTGAATAAAGTATCGTTCCCACGAAGATAAATTAACAAGAATTTTAACTTCACAAGTATCAATTTTCTATTAATCCTAATTTTATTAAATTATTCAATTCAATGGTTTAAATTTATAGAATCTAAATTAATAAATAAACAAGCTATCACAAAACAATCACTAATATCAAAGTCCAGAATTTCAAACAATTGATGGAGAATTAGACTTATGACTTCACTCTAAGCTTCACTCTGATTTTCAAACCTTTATTCCAATTCAACTTAATAACTCAGATTATTAATCAAGAACACGAACGTAGAAATAGCCACCTCTCGATGCACTAATACCATATTAACTTAAATCCATAATTAAGATAGAAACAAGTTAAACACCTAAATCAACAAATTAACTATATCTCTATGTGAACTGAAATTGAAGAAGGTTTAAGCTTAAGTTCTCTATTCGATTGCATGTGATGTCAAGCATATCTCTACCTTAACAATAATCAAAAATCTGCTATTCAAAAAATTCATGACACATGCTATGTTAACTAGGTCTAGATTGAATATCCTCTCTCGATTCCATTCAAATCCACAAGGAATTGTTGATCAGGTAAATCATAAATTTACGCTCGAATTAACATAGATAAACTGAAAATATTTTATTGAATTGGAAATCAAAGTTATAGAATCATCGTTTCACCCACAGATCCATCACAAGTCTAATAAGCGAATTAGTTCATAATGAATGAATTAAAAACTGAATAATCTGATGAAAACATCCTTCCAATTACAAATAAAAGACTAAAGAGAAGAAGAATAATGAACACCCTTCACGTAGCCTAGAATTGCAACCGTCACGATAATCTCTTCAAATTACTCCTCCAAAGCTCGCACCTGAATCCTGGAATTTATCTCTGAATTATCCTCCTTGTGTTGTGTGATTTTTATTTTTAACACCATATTCAGCTTCCTCCCTTTGTTATGGTCGAAGTCTACCTATTTTAGAGTCCAGGCACCTCAACAAAGTCCCACAAACCAAGTACCAGCAGAGTTCAAAACACATCAGGAAAGTGCAGGATTCGGCACCCCCGCCCCGGCGGGGGGTACAAGGTAGAACACGCCCGCCTCGGCGGGCTACTGCTCTGCTAAAAAAAACTTTTGCTTCCTCATGCATTTTTCCAACTTCGCTCCAAAACTCCGTCTCTCTTTACCACTTGCACCCATAACCACCCTACACATAAAATAACATGAAACAAGTGAAAACGAACACAAAACAAGAAGATAACTACGAATTTAAACTTGAAATGAACATCGATTCGTGTATATTAAATCCACTTATCAAAATCCTCCAAACTTAAATTGTGCTAGTCCTCAAGAACAAAACAAACTACATGCTATGCAATGCAATGAAATGAAATAAACAAAAGTTAAATGCCTAAGAATCCAATAATATCGCAAAAACTAACTTATCTCGTCGGCCTCAGACAAAACAAGCAACCTTACAATATGAATCACCAAAACTAATCTACAATTTCGTATTAATTCTCAAATCTTGAACAATTATCACTGGTATAGCGTGCGTGTGTGATCAACATCTATGATAACTGATACGGACCCAAATTCAATACATAAGCAACTTTTCAGAAGGAATCATACAGTGCAATCTTAAAAATTTCAAAGATAGGCACAACCCAACTAACATTAAACAATACCAAATTCAAGGGTTCATGCATGATACTTATACTTTCTTCTTTTTCTTTTTACACGGGGGTTTTTTTTCCCCGTCATTATTCCTCTTTTTTTTAGATAGATGGTTGGTGAGTGCGTTTTACGCTCCATCTCACACTTGTGTTTATGGGGAGTGTTTCTCCTCAACCCACCACAAGACTCAACATGTTTCAAATATTATATATATATATATATATATATATATATATATATATAATTTAAACTGAAAATATATACCCCACATATACTCTCCCAAACTTAGGTTCTTGCCTAATTTTAGCCTTTATGCCTATCCTTATCGTTTTCTCATTCACCCTAGCATTCCTTTAGAAACTATTTATGTATCAATTTGAACTGATCGATCAACAAAGATGTTATTAGTGCTAACCTTTTTATAACAGTTTCAAACAAGTCCAAGAATCGATTCATAACAGAAATTGTATCACAATTCTAATAATCAATACTGTATTGGTTAACTTGTTCACAATATCATCGTTATCCCACAAATAACATGAACTACAGCACTATTGGACATATGCAAACACAATATTAAACACAATATTTTTTTTCTTTTTTTTAAACTTAAAATCAAAGAATTGACAATAATGCACAATCCTAGACTACTATGCAAACACCAAATCTACTATGAAAACTATAAATGAAAACAAAAATAACAAAATGCATGCAACTAAATAAATAATTAAATCCCCCAAACTTAAGTAACACAATGCCCTTATTGTATAAAAATGAAATTAAGTGCATGAGGACTTCCCTGCAATCGCCTAAGTCTGGGGAGGTGGTTGGTGCTCTTCATCATCTGAATTAGTAGGAGGAAATCAAGGCAGTGGTCCGGGTTGTTGATATGGATAGTGAGTCACCGAGTTGAAGCTTTGGAGTGTTGTGTTGAGTGAGGCGAAAGATGCGTTCATAGCATCAAACATGTGATCTTGTCGCATCGCCAATCGCCGCATTTCCCGGCGTGCTGCCCTATTGTGCGTATTCATCTGATTTTGGAATTCAAGGAACTGAGGACTAGATATGACCTCGGTCTGCGGTACCTGCTCGATTCCTTGATCTCCCATAGCTTCATCCTCATCCCCCGAGGTGTCAACGGTGTCAGCCTCGTCTTTCGAAGCTGATGGAAATATAAACCCAAAACCTCGAGGATGAGATTCACCTCCAGCCCACACCGAATACCGTGCTTTCATTCTCGAATCTAGCAACTGTAGTGGCATAAGGGTGGGCTCATCATCAGACCATCTAACACCTGCTTGACGACACAACCCACAAATTAGGGACAGATGTGGCTAGCCTCCTAAGAAATTACCCCATAGACATCGGAGAATTGAAAAATTAATTATGGCCCCGACATCGATGATGAAGTCTTGCACAATAGCAAAAAGGAGTAGTGCCTTCTCATTGGTGACGTCCGAGGTATGCGTGGATGGTAATAGTTTCGCACATAGGAAGGCGTACCAGATTTTCCCATACCGACTAAAATCTTTACTATGAAACACTATGCCTCCCTTCTGACCCTTTATCCACGTTATACCCGGCTTGGTCATGTCCTTGATAACCTCCTCATAGTCAGGGTCGAAATCTCTCAAATGAGCATATTGGCACTGTCGAGGTACCCGTAACTGGTAATACGTGTTGATGGCGTCTGCACTAAACGGGACCAATCGACCTCGCACGAAAGCATTGAACGGTGCCTCGTCCTTGACATTTGCATAAAACTCCTTGACCACATTAACGGCGGCGGCCTCGGGCTCCGCAGTGAACTTGACCCACCCTTTTTGATAGATTTGTTGCTTCATCTCTCCGTCGTGAGCTTTCGGTGCCAACCCCCGCTCCGATGTAAGAGCCTTGGTAACCATATAATCGTACCGGTCGGTGGCGGCGACACTTCTGAATTTTAAACGGTCGAATGGACGGGGTGGTGGATTTGACCTTGAACTCTCTCCCTTTTGGCGTTTCGGTGTCGGTTGTGAAGCCATTGATCTCCGGAAGTTAAAACTTTCTAGCACACACTTCCTTCCCCTTACACTTGGTTCACTCAACTTATCAAACACTTGGTGTGCACAGTCTGTTCTTCCCCCAAAGCTTGATTGTTTTTATGGTACTTCAGTGGAGAGAAGATGGAAACTCAATAAAAAGGAAACTTACTCTCAAGTATGCTATGTGTTCCCCAATTTTCTTGATGAATTAGAAATTTGTGGTGATGAATATGGGAGGTATGTGGTAGGGTTTATATAGTGGTGATAGGGGAGAGGAATTCATGTGCTTAATGGTGTGGGGTAGTGGATGCAATTGATTTAGGTAGTGGGTAGGAGTAGGTGGTATGAGTTGTCGATCGTGGTGGTGTGTAGTGGCTAGGTGGTCTTGTAATGGGAGCTGGGTGGTTTGGGTGAGGGAGAATGAGAGAAACCAAAAAAAAATGTGTAGAGGAGAATGAGGAGACAGCGTGTCTAAATGCTGAGCTTGTCTGCCTATGATCAAGGACCCCCGCCCCGGCGGGGGGTGCAAGTTCATTTCAGCCCGCCTCGGCGGGCATGCTCACTGACTTGGGGTTTTTGGCTTCCAAAAGTGCAGATCAAAATTATCTGATTTTCCTTCTTTTCTTGCCCATTATTGCTTTTACTTATTTTTGACCCCTCCTTCAACCATAAATATGCAAGATGTTAGATTATTGACAACTTGGAGTATGATTGAGAGTTTCAACAAAACGTTTACTCTATAATACCTACTACTTAATAAAAGCTACATTCTAACAATTATAAATAAAACCATGAAAAATAACGAAATATTGGGTTGCCTCCCAATTAGCGCTTGATTTTAAGTCGTTCAACGTGACTACTCCCTGTTTTACTGTGTATCAGCGAGAGTAATGTTGATGACATCCCAGTTTGATTCGCCACCCCAATAATGCTTTATCCGTTGACTATTGACCTTGAACATCTCTAATGGATTACGACTGTAGAGTTCAACGGTGCCATGAGGGAATACTCGCTTTATAGTGAATGGTCCCGACCATCTCGACTTAAGCTTTCCTGGGAACAATCGCAGCCATGAGTTGAACACGAAGACTGATTGACCCGACTCGAATGTTCGATTCACAATTTTCTGGTCGTGCCATCTTTTAACCTTTTCTTGGTATAACTTAGCATTCTCGTATGCATGAAGTCGAAATTCGTCGAGCTCATTTAGTTGGAGTAGCCTCTTTTCTCCTACAGCAGATTGATCAAAATTCAATTTTTGAATTGCCCAGTAGGCTTTGTGCTGTAGCTCCACCGGTAAGTGACATGCTTTCCCATACAGGAGTTGATATGGTAACATCCCAATTGGTGTTTTGTATGCAGTTCGGTAAGCCCATAATGTGTCATCCAACCGAAGTGACCAATCTTTCCGACTCAGATTTATGACTTTTTCCAATAACTTCTTAACTTCTCTGTTTGATACCTCAGCCTGTCCATTTGTTTGAGGATGATACGTTGTAGCCACCTTGTGGTTAACCCCATACTTAGCCAATAGAGTTGTAAAAGACTTAATGCAGAAGTGACTACCTTCGTCACTGATTATTGCTCTTGGCGTGCCAAACCTCGTGAACATATTTTTCTGTAGGAATTTGAGGACCACCTTGGCATCGTTGGATGGTAGTGCTGCAGCTTCAACCCACTTCGAGAAGTAATCCACTGCGAGTAGAATATACTGATTGCTCAAAGACGAAGGAAATGGCCCTATGAAATCGATGCCCCATACATCAAAGATTTCCACTTCAAGAATTATTTGAAGAAGAAGCATCTCATTCCGTTTGGAGATGTTTCCCACCCTTTGGCATCTATCACATATTTTCACAAAGTGGTGGGCGTCTTTGATCAATGTTGGCCAATAAAACTCGGCTTGAAGCACTTTTGCTGTGGTGCGCTCATTCCCATAATGTCCCCCATATGCTGATGAGTGGCATTCCTGCAGTGTGTTGTGCACTTCACTGTAGGGGATACACCTTCTAATCATCTTGTCAACACACTGTTTGAATAAATAAGACTCATCCCACATGTACCACTTGACGTCATGAAGAAATTTCTTTTTCTGTTGTCGTGCCAGATCAGGGGGAACATGTTGCTTACCAGATAATTCGCGAAGTGTGCATACCAAGGAAATTTTTCATTTAACCCAAATAGTTGCTCATCCGGGAATGACTCATTGATTGCGCATCTATCTTCATCCTTTTTCTCTGAATTTTCCATCCTTGATAAATGGTCAGCAACTTGATTCTCCATTCCTTTTCTATCTTTAATCTCTAGGTCAAACTCTTGAAGTAGGAGAATCCATCGGATAAGGTGTGGCTTAGCATCTTTTTTCACTATTAGGTACCGAATCGCTGAATGATACGTGTAGACTATCACCTTGGTCCCGATCAAGTATGCCTAAAATTTGTCAAACGCGTACACCACTGCAAGCAATTCCTTTTCCGTGGTAGTGTAATTTATTTGAGTCTCTGTGAGTGTTTTGCTTGCATAGTATATGGTGTGAATCACCTTGTCTCGTCTTTGTCCCAAAACAGCCCCAATCGCATAGTCGCTTGCATCACACATAAGCTCGAATGGCATAGTCCAGTCCGGTGCGACTATTACGGGGGATGTAATTAATTTCTTCTTCAACAATTCAAACGCTGACTTGCATTCCGCAGTAAAATTGAAAGTAACAGCCTTCTCTAAAAGACTGCAAAGAGGTTTTGCAATTTTAGAGAAATCTTTTATGAACCTCCTGTAGAACCCAGCATGCCCCAGAAAACTTCTAATCCCCTTAACGGAGCTCGGTGGAGGCAGTTTCTCGATCATATCCAGCTTTTCTTTGTCCACCTCCAATCCTTGAGCCGACACCTTATGGCCCAAAATTATGCCTTCTTCAACCATGAAGTGGCATTTTTCCCAATTGAGTATGAGGTTTGTATCCTTACATCGCTGTAATACCATGACCAGATTCCTTAGGCAAGTATCAAAGTTGTCTCTATAGACCGAGAAATCCTCCATGAAGACTTCAACAATCTTCTCCACCATATTCGAAAAAATGGCCATCATACACTGTTGGAAAGTTGCAGTTGCATTGCATAACCTGAATGACATCCTCCTGAATGCAAATGTGTCATAAGGGCATGTAAATGTTGTCTTCTCTTGATCCTCAGGAGCGATGGCGATCTGGTTATAGCCCGAGTATCCATCCAATAAACAGTAGTACTCATGTCCTGCTAATCTGTCTAACATTTGATCAATAAAGGGCAGCGGGAAATGATCTTTTTGGGTTGCCTTATTCAATCTCCTATAATCGATGCACACCCTCCATCATGTAACTATTCTTGTTGGAATTAACTCGTTGTCCTCATTCTGTACCACAGTCATTCCCCCCTTTTTCGGCACACAATGAATCGGACTAACCCAGTTACTGTCAAAAATTGGATATATGATACTGACATCCAATAATTTCAGAATTTCCTTCTTTACCACTTCCTTCGTAATAGGGTTCAGTCGACGTTGATGCTCCACCGACGGTTTTGCATCATCCTCCATCAGAATCTTGTGTATGCAGAATGACGGACTAATTCCCTTTATATCCGCAATCGTCCAACCAATTGCTGATTTGTGATCCCTAAGCACCCTCAACAACTTTTCTTCCTGAAATTCATTAAGTGCAGCAGAAAAAATTACAGGTAAAGAATTTGAATTGCCTAAATACGCATACCTGAGATGTTTAGGAAGTGGCTTAAGCTCTAATGTTGGTGGCTCCTCCAATGACTGTTTCAGTTTTTCAGCAGCTTTTTCCTCCGTGTGCAAAGGTTCAAACGGTGCTCTGAATCTGCTAACTCGTGGCAATGAGTCTAACATCTGTAAGAAGTCCATAAATTATGGGTCATCCTTTTCCTCATCTCCTAGTAAGGTTGTTTCTAATGGATCGTTGACCAAACTCTTGCTCATATCTTCACTGATGAATTGCTCAATTAAATCCATCTGAAAACATTCTTCCTCATCCGTAGGAAATTTTCTGGCCTTAAACACATTAAATTTGATTTCCTGATCTTGGACTCTCATAGTAAGTTCTCCTTTTTGCACGTCTATGAGTGTCCTTCCTGTAGCCAAGAAAGGTCTCCCTAGGATAATCGATATGTTCTTATCCTCCTCGAAATCAAGAATGATACAGTCCACAGGGAATATAAACTTATCCACCTTCACTAAAATGTCCTCTACTATGCCTCTCGGATATGTGACTGACCTATCTGCCAATTGTAATGAAATGTTTGTCAGCCTTGGTGTAGGTAAATCCAATTCTAAGTATACTGACAATGGCATCAGGTTTACACTTGCCCCTAAATCACATAAACACTTGCTGAAATGCATACTCCCGATTGTGCATAGGATAGTGAAGCTCCCCGGGTCCTTGAGTTTTGTTGGTAATTTCTGCTGTAATACTGCACTACACTCCTCTGTTAGTGCCACAGTCTCAAAATCTTCACATTTCTTCTTCCTTGACATAATCCCTTACATAAATTTTGCGTAGCTTGGCATTTGTTCTAGGGCCTCTACAAATGGTATGTTGATTTGAAGTTTCTTGAAAACTTCCAAAATTTTGGCAAATTGTTTGTCTAATTTTTGTTTTTGAACTCTTTGCTAGAATGGTGGGGGAGGATAGACAGTTGGTTCATTAACTGGTCTGCTCTTTTCCATGTTTTTTCGTTCCCTTGCTTAACCTCACCCACTGTATTTTCTTTCTCTGGTTCAACCTCCTTTGTAACCGAAATTTCTGGCTCTTGACCATCAAGCTGTTTTCCACTTCTCAATATAATAGCTTGACACTGCTCGTGATTACCATTAGGATTTCTCTCGGTGTCACTTGGTAATGTCCCTTGAGGTCTGTTATTCAATGCCAACACAATTTGACCTATCTGATTCTCTAAATTTTTGATAGCCATCTCTTGTGATTTCGTAGCCATAGTTTGATTTTTTATAGCCAATTCGGTGCTAGTCATGAATTTTGCCAACACTTCCTCCAGATCGGATTTCCTTTCTTGATATTGAGTTGGTTGTTGCTGGTTCTAAAATCTTGGTGGATATGATTGTTGTGAAGCTTGATTTTGCTGGTTGTTGCTCCATGAGACATTTGGGTGATTCCTATTTCCTTGATTGTATGTGTTCTGATATGTGTTTTGTGGAATTCTGTTGTAACTGTTGATGAACTGCATAGCTGCTGGATTAATTGCACATTGCTCCATTAGGTGCTCTCCCACACACAACTCGCATATTATTGTCGCTTACTGTACTTGCTGTACTTGTTGTACTTGATGTGTTTGTTGTGCTTTAGCTGCTGTTACCGACTCTAACGTCTTTGAAAGTGCAGATATTTGTGCTTGCATCGCTATCATACTATCTACTTCTAACACCCCAGCTGCCTTCGCTTGTGTCATTCTTGCTGTGGGCCACTGGTAGTTATTAGCCGCCATTATTTCAATAAACTCATATGCTTCCTCGTAACTCTTAGCCATGAATGCTCCGCCCGACGCTGCATCAATACTTGTCCTGAGATTTCCATGTAACCCGTTGTAAAATGTGTTCATTTGCAGCCACTTGGGCAATCCATGATGTGGGAATTTTCTGAGCAATTCTTTGTATCTCTCCCAAGCCTCATATAACGACTCCCTATGTTGCTGTTCAAACATCGTGTTGATCGTGTTTGCATAAACCTCTGAAATTTTTTTTGATCGTGTTTGCATAAACCAATGTCAAAAACCTGAAATAGGAACAAAAACAAAAACAAAAATGTTTAAGTAAAACTGGACTAATTAAACTGATATTGTAAAAATATTAAAATCTAGGCTAAATGTTCCCCGGCAACGGCGCCAAAAACTTGTTGGGTAAAATCTAATTACGCGCAAAACACGCAAGTGTACGTGATCAACAAGTAATTTAGTAGTGAATAAAGTATCGTACCCACGAAGGCAAATTAATAAGAATTTTAACTTCACAAGTATCAATTTTCTAAAAATCCAAATTTTATTAAACTATTCAATTCAATGGTTTAAAATTATAGAATCTAAATTAATAAATAAACAAGCTATCACAAAACAATCACTAATATCAAAGTCCAGAATTTCAAACAATTGATGGAGAATTAGACTTATGACTTCACCCTAAGCTTCACTCTGATTTTCAAACCTTTATTCCAATTCAACTTAATATCTCAGTTTATTAATCAAGAACACGAACGTAGTACTAGCCACCTCTCGATGCACTAATACCATATTAACTTAAATACACAATTAAGATAGAAACAAGTTAAACACCTAAATCGACCAATTCACTATATCTCTATGTGAACTGAAATTGAAGAAGGTTTAAGCTTAAGTTCTCAATCCGATTACATGTGATGTCAAGCATATCTCTACCTTAACAATAATCAAAAATCTGATATTCACAAAATTCATGACACATGCTATGTTAACTAGGTCTAGATTGAATATCCTCTCTCGATTCCATTCAAATCCACAAGGAATTGTTGATCAGGCAAATCATAAATTTACGCCCGAATTAACATAGATAAACTAAAAATATTTTATTGAATTAGAAATCAAAGTTATAGAATCATCGTTTCACCCACAGATCCATCACAAGTCTAATAAGCGAATTAGTTCATAATGAATGAATTAAAAATTGAATAATCTGATGAAAACATCCTTCCAATTACAAATAAAAGACTAAAGGGAAGAAGAATAATGAACACCCTTCACGTAGCCTAGAATTGCAACCGTCACAAAAATCTCTTTAAATTACTCCTCCAAAGCTCGCACCTGAATCCTGGAATTTATCTCTGAATTATCCTCCTTGTGTTGTGTGATTTTTGTTTTTAACGCCATATTCAGCTTTCTCCCTTGTTCTGGTTGAAGTCTACCTATTTTAGAGTCCAGGCACCTCAGCAAAGTCCCACAAACCAAGTACCAGCAGAGTTCAAAACGCATCAGAAAAGTGCAGGATTCGGCACCCCCGCCCCGGCGGGGGGTACAAGGTAGAACACGCCCGCCCCGGCGGGCTACTACTCTGCTAAAAAAAACTTTTGCTTCCTCATGCATTTTTCCAACTTCGCTCCAAAACTCCGTCTTTCTCTACCACTTGCATCCATAACCACCCTACACATAAAATAACATGAAATAAGTGAAAACAAACACAAAACAAGAAGACAACTACGAATTTAAACTTGAAATGAACATCGATTCGTGTATATTAAATCCACTTATCAGCATCTGCATTCAACAGTCCATTCTGAAGGTAATTAAGGGCACTACATTAGAGGGACTTCAACATCCATCGTTGATAACCAGACTATGTAGACGGGCTAGAATGCAGTGGCGATAGGATGAGGTGCAATAACTACCTATGGGTGTCACAGATCACTCTGTCATTACTCGATTCAGTGGGTGGGATGGCGTAGATCCTCATCCACGCGATGAGGGCTTCCTACCTTCCTCTCGACCTCCACCTCCTTCTTCAGAAGCCGGAACATTTGCACAGCCTATTGAGTTAGATTCTTCTTCAGCTGGGCCATTGGTAGATATTTTAGCCTCTATGAACCTCCTGCACTAGAAGGTGGACTGACAAAGTAGGAGGATTGATGCTATAGCTTAGAGGAAGGATCTATTCATGCAGTATCATGCTAAGTTTGCCAACACTGTGGAGAGTATCTAAGTAGCATCTGGTAGTGACGAAGCTAATTCTATGCCATTACAGTTCCCTGTGCTTCCTGTCTGTCCTCCATATCCACCACCATCTCCTACCGTAGATGACAATGAGGACGACAACGACACCGAGTGATCAGCCCTTAAGAAAGCCCTCTCATTTTAATTTCTATATGCTCGACAATGAGGGCGTTGTCCAGTTTAAGTTTGGGGGTGTTTATCAGCTTATTTGTCTTATGCCATGTTAGGATGTCATTAGTAGTACTTTACTATTTCTGTTTATTTTTATGTTTTGAGTAGTATTTTGAACTGTACAGATTTTTTTGTATTGCAGTCATGCTTGGGTTGTAATTTAGTATATATGACTGCATATTATCATTATGTTTTGGTTATGTATAAATTTTTAGCCATTTTTGGGGCTTTGTCAGTTGCAATTATATAGATTGCTATATTTAGATCAAATTTTGTGCCATGTGTTGGTTTATATCTTTTTGTGCCATGCTGTGGCTTTACTAACACTATCTTAAATTGACTATATGATGGGATTGGGTTATATAGATTATAAACTTTTGATTATGGCTAATGATAATCGCCAGGTGATTATGACTATTTCTAAAAGTTTATGTCAAGCATGTGTGAATGAGGGGTTAGTTAAGTTGATAAGTTAAGACTGCTATTGATCGTTCTTCTTAGCGAGCACCGACCAACTACCATAGCTAGTTATTTTTTGAATATAGTTGTGTGGTTATTGTTTTGAAAATGTGTCAACTCTATTGAACTTAAATGCATACAAGGTAATAAAAGACTTAGACGCTTATGCAGATTCAGATCTTGGATTCTGGCATGTTTTAAAATAAATAAATAAATAATAAGAACCTTAGTTGACTTAGTTTGATTACGTGGCCTTTGTTGCTCGAGTTATTATTTTCTTAGGGGTGTTCTACACCTAGTGCCCTAAAGCCATCTGGCTTGGGAGTCATTGATCAAAAGCTCATTAATGGATAACTCTGAATAGCCTAATGTAATTAAGCATTGCACGGTCATCCTAAAGGTTTTGATTGTTAAAGTGTATAGAATAAAAGTCTAATTTGGCTTAAGTTTGATTATGTGGCCTTTGTTGCTCGAGTTATTAGATTCATAGGGGTGTTCTACACCTAGTGTCCTAAAGCTATCTGGCTTGGGGGTCATTGATCAAAAGCTCATTAATGGGTAGTTCTGAATAGCCTAACGTAATTAAGCATTGTACAAGTCAAATTTTGATGTGTTTATGCTAGTGCCTTTTGATCCTTTCTTACATCCGCGTCTTGTTCTTAATGCTTGTTTATTTCTTGAGTTTACAGAGTTAAAATATTGGTTATTACAATCGATCGTGTGAGCTTATTTTAAGATATGATTAGTTAGGATGGTTGGTCTTCAAACACACACACACACACACAAAAAATGGATCGAATACAATCTTATACTTGAAATTGATTGAACCCTTATTCATAACTATGTTTGTCCATTTCTCTTAGAGTAGTTGTTTTGAGCTTAGAAGCCATGAGGCTGGTATATAGTATTATTATTTAATTCGCATTTTTACATTTCTTTGGATGTAGTTGTTCAGATAGTTTGCTTGAGGACAAGTAAATGCTTAAGTTTTGGGGGTATTTGATGAGTGAGATTTACACCCGCGAATTGAATCCTTTATTTCTTAAGAAGTTACTTGTTCTTCGTAATTTATATAGCTTTTATATTATTTTATTATTATTTTGCTTAATCTATGTGTTGCAGGGCTTATTAGATCATTTCCAGCCTGCAGGGGCAAAAAGGTCAAATTTCCCATACCGGCGCTGCAGCGCCGATGCTAGGCTTAAAACTGGCGCTGTAGTTCCCCTACCTGGCCAACAATGACATCATTACAGAGCTGCAGCGCCTCAGTTCCTTTACAAACTGGCATTACAACACCACTTATTGACCTAGGATTTTGACTCAGCGTTGCAGCGCCGTTGCAAGACTAAATCTTGGCGCTGCAACTCCACCTCCGGTTCCTAGGCAGCCAAGAACTGGATTTGACCTAGCAAAAGAAAAAGACATATATATATATATATATATATATATATAAAGAGGGGGTAGCCTCCTTGAAAGATATCAGATTATCCCCTTTAGGATAAGCCATCTCGCTCTCTTTTGTAATTTCCTTTCCATTTTCTAGTAAGTAGTGATTGTACATATAGTTTAGATAAATTAGGGAGATGTTTGGGATTTCATGGAGCTCAAGAGCACTTAGCAACATAGATTGGAAAACTTGAAAGGATTGGAATTCTTGGAGACTAAAGAAGCTCCGACAGAGTTTATTCTTCTCTATTTGTTTCCTTTGATTTTGTAATCCATAAATGTTGTTTATATTTCTACTTATATTTAGTTTAAGAGCTATGAACTAATTATTGGCTCTAAGGTTATAATAGAACCCTTTGTTAATTTGAATTGAATATCTTATCTCTTTGGTTGGCACCACATGGTTTGGATCATTATATTCATGCTTAATGATTCTAGCTAAGAAATTAGTGATGATTTTGGTAATCTATATGAAATTGAAAGAGGGATTGTAGATTTATACCTTTATATATTGGCATGTTATTATGAGTTGTCTACTTGATTCGACTGCATAATTTGTGTATAGAATAGGAATATATGTGTGCACCATGTGTGACCTAATTGAGAACTTATGCTTTAAATCCTTGTTATGGTTAATTTGCATAGAATTATATAGGATTACTTCCTAGCTTGGATGTTCTTTTCTGTACAATTCCCTATCAGGTGAACCTAGAGAGGATAGGTTTGTACATAGCTCGGAAGAGGTGTACGAGCACTTATGTATTCTCGGTCGACAAACCGTCGTCACCACTAAGACCAAAGATAGAAAGTTTAATGAAACATAGCACACCAAGTGTTTGACAAAATGCTAGTGTAGGGTGAAGTTATGATCTTAGCTTGTAGCGCCTTAGATACCATTCATTATCCAATTAATTGCTTTGATAATTAGATATAACTAGATTATTTAATCATCTTTTATTCAACTGTTTAAATAATACTGAGGCGATATAAAGTTAGAACTTGGTTAATCATTAAAGATAATTTCTCGTGGGTTCGACAACTCTCTTATCATTATATTACTTGTTGACCACATATACTTGCGTGTGTTTACCAGTTGTGAAACCGACCAACAACATACTCCTCTTTTGATTATAATTCAAAACATTATCAGCACCTTAAAAATCCACATCACCATTTTCTGTTTTACCGAGGAGAGTTTGATAATATTTTGGAAACAGATGGGGTGTGGCGTCCATATTAGTTATTTGATAGAGGTTTTTCTTAGGATTTTTTTTAAGGCAAGGTTAGGTGGAGCCACTTGTATTCCATTGATACATTACGACATTGTTGAGTTCCAAATGCCTGACAAATTTATGAGGCAATTTGAATATTTGCAGTCGTATCCATCTAATGTTGAAAATATGGTGGAATTGCGGAAGGAACATAAATTATTTGACAGACTAAATTTTGAAAACCATAGGGTCAACTATATTCGATTGTGGGAGGCATACATGTAGAGTTTAGAAGGACAAGTGTTGGGAGGCTTTGCAGCATATATCTACCAAGGATTATATGACATGGTACATAGAAATTACTCGAAGACGGATACACCATACTCGACCCTTTAGGCATCAAGGAGAAGATTATGAGCCACGGGTATTCATTGACCAATATGTGGCTGTAAACACTGTAAGTTGTTCAATTTATAATATTTATTAATGCTTTTGTGTTTTTAACTAATTATTTTATTTTATTAATATAATTTTTTTATTTAATTGTAGATTGACAGTGCAAAAGCTATATTTGAAAAGTTGTTGTCAATTGGACATCCACCTGAGTTAAGAACCATGTATGACACATGGTTCAATACATTATACCGGCCGTTCATGAATGACTATAGAGGGGTTCCAATCAATCCAAATCCAACTCAACCTCAAGTTAGGAAAATGGAGATTTACATGACGGGACCCCAGCCTACAGTTCAAGAGACTAAGCCTAGCGTTGGCCCTTCTACTCGATAGTAAGAAATTACAAATTAGAAGGATAGAGGGAACAAAGCACACTCACTTTTTTAAGTAATTAAAGATAGAGAAAATCAATTGGATAAATCAACGTTGGTTTAGTCCAACTCAAGACCCATCAGACTTTCCTCATAGCCATCCAGAAGGTCTATACAAGTTTAAATTTAAAGATGTGAACTATTTGAGACCCAATGGTTAGTTATGGGAACATGTCTTTGATGCATATTTGTTGTTGTTGCGAGACAGATAAGCTAAAATGTGTAACGAAGGTATCCAAAGATGGGCTCGATTTTATTTTATGCCAACGTACTTTACATTGTTAGGTACCCAAAACTTACCAAGTGTCGGAGTAAACATGCCAACCATATGAAAATTTCTAAGAAGTTACATCAATCCTACAGTTGGTGCCCCAGTACATGAGTGTGATTACATATTCGTTCCAGTCTTCAACAAAACCAACAGTCATTTTTGCTTATTTATTTGGAATGCCAACAAGTGGAAAGTAATGCTACTTGACCCACTTTATGATGACAAACCATTAATGCCATTGTCACAATTATACCAAAACTTCTTTGCGGTTGTGGTGAGTCCATTAATATAATTCTTGTTTTTTATGTCATTACATAGACATATAATTTGTACTACTTCAGAATTATAAGTAATGGGTTTCTGGTTTATAGGTGGAGTTAATTCCTTTGCTGCTTTGTCAGGAAAATCATATAGTAAAGTGGCCAAAATCGAAGTCGAAAGTTGAAGTCTATGTGAATAGACCGAGACAATGGAACTAGTACTATTATGGTTTTAAAGTTTGAACTTGAAGCTATGGATGATGTATGCTACAAAATTGTACTGGTGGTTTTCTGGTTTGGCTGTTGCTACTGTGTTGCCCCCAAATTCAGACACTCGTATCTTGAATTTGGTGCATCACGTGCAACTTCTAATGTAATACTAAAATCATAAACAATGGAATAATAGATTAATTTACATTGTTATAACATAAATATTCTTTTCCCAAGGTCTCGTGATCGTTACTACAACATTCCAATAATTAAACTTAAACATAAGTTAATCATTCCTTAATACATCATTATAATAATAATCATAATAGTTCTCCTACACTTAAAGAATTAAGCTATTCCGTAGCCTTGCCCTTTCCTTTGTCTTTTCCTGAAGTACCGTCTTGCTTTGCCTTAACTGTAATATTTTTAGGGAAGCGAGAATGAGCAACAAGTTTACCCAACAAGTAATATAGCAATAAGAATAAAAAATTATAAAGTTTGAATATCAAAGGTATAACAGTAAATGATAGTTCAAGAATAACAAGAAGTATCAATAGTTCTCAATAAGTGTCGCTATAGACTGAAGGATATCGACAAGATTCAAAGGTTTAATTATTTCAAGGTTCAATAGGAATGAACACTGAGCAGTCACTAGGGACTAAGAACTCTTGCTAGAATTAAAAATATTATACTGCAAATCCAATATAAACGAGTGCAACATGTGATCAGCCTAAAGTACCCTACGTTGTGAATAACATTTAAACATGCTAGTACATGCACACGTCGATTTCCCGACACAATTATATAATTTCCCCCCTCAATGAGGGTTGTTCATCTCAGTAGATTTACGAGAGTCCACACCAAGTCAATTGGTTTGGATAGCTTTCTAACACATGATAATAGTTTAGTAGAATCAAAGCCTTAGACAACTTTGATAATGCATTTAAGAACGACAAGTTCAATGCTTGCAACAACGTCAAGATATACAAATGATTTCCGAATAGTAATAGATATTTACTCGATATAAATATGGTTGATATGGCAAAAATTCAGATTATAAATTTATATAGTGTAAGAATTAGGGAACTTGCCCGAGTTGTTAATTATATCCGACCTTGACTTCTTATCCTTTGAATAACCTATGTTTATCATAGTCATTCTAACGGTTAATCTCTATAATTTTTCCACATATAAATCTAATTGATCTATCGCATACCTCATATAATTAAGATTCACAAATCAATCTATTTAATTAATTATTCATTTATTCATCACTCTCTTCATTCTATTTATTAGTCTTTACTTTATTTATTACAAATAAAATAATCTTCTATTATTTTACTTGTTTAATTAATGGTTCATAATTTAATTTATTTATTCATATACAAATAAATTATTCTTACTTTACGTGTTATCATTTAATTACTCTTTAAGTAATTTTCCATAATTACTATTCATTAACATTCACAATACACAATTACTTCATTTGCCACAAATAAAATAATCCTTTTATTATTTTACTTGTTTAATCAATTGTTCACTTTATTTTATTTATCCATGTCTTATTACATAAATAAAGTATTCTTACCTTACTTAGTATATTTAATCACTCTTTAAATAATTGTTCGTATTTTATTAGTCCACAGATAAAATAACCTAGTTACTATTTTATTTGCTTAATCTATAATTAGATTTATTAGTTCACAATAAAAAAACTTTAAATATTATTTAATTGTTTATTCTTCATTAATCCATAATTAATTCACAATTATCTTTCAATTTAAAATAATCTTTACAATTTAAAATAATATTACTTTAACTGTTTACAATTTATTAAACCATATTTAAAATATTCTTTACTATTATTTTAATTGGTTAATCTAAGCCAAAGTAATTACTAATGTACAATTAAAATCTCATTTTAATTGTTTATTAGTAACTCACAATTAATATTACTTATTATTTTATTTTATCTTGTTATTAATCTTATTTTATCTTAAAAACAAGCTTTGACCCGACCCGAATCGGACCGACCCAACTCAGAAAATGGCCTAGAACCTAGGCGCTTGAAATAAGCCTGGGTTGAGAGCCTAGGTGCTCCCCAGCAGAATTTGGAAATTTGGTTTTTCAACATTTTGATTTTTGACCCTTTTTGATTTAATCTTCCATAACTTGTTCATTTTATATCCAAATGAGTTCAAACCACTTCCATTATCTCATAAACTTACATATCTTCAATATTTGATATTTTGAACAATTTTTCCAAAATTTTTTATTTAATCAAATTATTGATATTTCAAAGTTAGGGTTCACACTTGGACATGTTTTAGCT
>CM029020.1:85760705-85973913 GCA_016801055.1 Panax notoginseng | reverse complement strand
AGTTCGGTCTGGTTGGATTTCGGTCTCATTTCGGTGTCTTGGTCACCTTATCCGACAATTTACACATTTATTGTCACTTAAACTCGGTCTCAAAGCTTCAATATTATTTTAATAAATCATTTATCATTTAAATATTTTTCGGAAGCTTTTAATCATTTTCTAATAATTGTAATCAATTTATAATAATTTTTTCAAACACTATAATCAATTTTAAATGATTTAAATATTAATTAATTTTATCATCATTAATATTAAAATATTAATGGCATACTTGTCAAAATATTAAAGTTATTAATAATAACTTAAAATAATTTTTATATCACCAATATTATTTTTTAAAATAGTTAAAATCATTTTTAAACCATCACCTTAATATTTAAATATTAATGAATTTATCATAAAAATATTAAAAGTCATTAAATATAACTTAAAATATTTTTAAATTCTTTTTCTCATTTTTAAATGATTTTTAAATCAATAAAACCATTTTTAATTCATTTATTTAATATAATAATTAAATAAGTCTATTATCATTAATATTAAATTATTAATGAAAATTACTCAAAAATATTAAAAGTTACATTTTATAACTTCAAAATATTTTTAAACACTTTATTCTTATTAAAATGATTTTTATAATATTAAAATCATTTTTCTCTAATTTATTTAATACACTAATTAAATAAATTAAAATATCATTAATGTTCAAATAATTATAAATAATAATGAAAAATATTCCAAATAATTAAAAGTTATTTTTCAGAATTTTAAATAATTTTTAAAACCATTTTTTATAATTTTTAGAATTTATTTTCTATTTTTAATTAATTTTTGAAAAATCAGAAATTAAAAATAATAGAAACTATCACTATAGCCTATAGCGACACTAAGCGTCGCTGTTGGTGTTCTTGAGCCTCAAGAACACTGACAGCTCAGTTAGCAAGGGGTAAGGTTTGACCACGATTAATTTTATGTCTATCATATTTATGGGCCTGTTTAAACGTTGATATTGTAGTAAGTATGCAACACTACAATTATCAACCAATATCTAGGTCATACATCAACACATCATTAAGATCTGATCTCCCAAAGTCGCTGTCAGACAGCTTCTGGGTTTTCTGGGTAACCTAGAAACCTAACAGCTTCGAGGGTCCATTTTGGGGCTCGATTAATATGGTGTTCTGGTCATGATTCATGTGGTCTCATGGTTCAAATATGTAGTCCTTATGTCAAGGAACAAATACATAACATGATCTCAGTCCAACAATAACAGAATCACAATTTATGACTCGGTCAAAGCTTGTCAGACGACTTGTTCTTATGGTTTATGGATATCCCAGAAACATGATCCGTGTTCGACTGGCCTATTTTGACCACTTATTACACTCGATCTATTGATGTTATAAAGGATCTTAAGGCATGAGTCTACAGTCCAGACAACAGGCTACAAATATGTTACAATAACATCAACAAACAACATCATACCTGATAGATCTGGACGTTACAAAAGCTTGTCAGAACCCGGTTACATGATTTCTGGGTTACCCATAAATCAGCCGTCAAGCTCGGTCAACGTGGTTTGACCATGAATATCTTACAATCTGGACATGAAATGACTGTGATTCCACTTCCAGATCAAAGACCTCATGTCAGACTACAGATTACAACTTTGAAATAACAAAAATCTTAAACAGAGAAGAATCTATGAGCTCTGACTTTAGCTTGTCATACCACTTTAATGTTCCTGGACAGTTTTTGAAAAAACATCTTTTTAAGGTCCTTTGATGCTATAGATCTATGATGTTCATCATAGATCATCATATAACATCCTTTAGCATGAATCTAAACACAAAAAACACAAATATTTTCTTAACATACAAAATCAAATGGTGAGTTAGGGTTTATACCTCTCTTGTCCAATCTTTGATCTTAGATTTCCAAATCTGATCTAGTGTTCTAAGAGTGTTTTAGGAACTGAAACACTTGTAATTTTCGGAGGTTGGGGAGAGAGAATGAGTTGTTGAGAGCTAGAGTGCAAAATAAGTGAAATGCTAGACTTTCTCTCTCTTATCTCTTATAAATCCTTAGATGCAATGCATGTTGTTGCTATAGCTATCAATGAGAGGTTGATTTGCTGAGATTTGAGTCATAAGTCAATAATAGTTGGTCACCAACTCTTGATTTGCAAGATTTACAAGTAACTTAATAAAAAATCTAAAAAGGGCATTTTGGATATTTGCATTATCATTTTAATGGCATTCTAGTCAATTGACTCAACCCTTAGGGTTTAAGGTTTAACAAACATTACTTTCTAGGATTTTCTAATTAGGGTTTTTTAATAGAAAATTAAGATTTCAAAAATATAATTAGTGTTTCCTAATTATATTAAAGGTTACTAATCACATTTAAAGTTTATTAATCACTTTAAGGGCTTACTAATTAGGATTAGGATTTTCTAATTAGGGTGTAGGATTCCCGATTTTAAAATTAGGATTTTTCGGCATTCGATTAGGGTTCCTAACTATGCGTTAGGGTTTCTAATCTTGAGATTAGGGTTTCTAATCCCTTATTAGGGTTTACTAATATTGTACCCTACCCGATCAATCATTGATCAAAAATTTCTCTACAGTACAAACAAGTACTCACCATTACAATTATTTTAATTTTATTTTCTATCGAATCTCTATCCGGACTTAGGTTAGGATTCTAAATCTGTTAAGCACAACTCTACTCTTATTTTCTCAGTCAATACACAAATTGACTACTTCTCGAGACTCGTATCACAGATACTCGTCACAAAATTGATAATCAATATTAATATTAAATAAAAAAAATTATTTGAAAAATTCGAATTATTCAAAATCCCGTTATCACACTGCTCCTGGTGCAAACCAAGATATGGCTACTTTTGCAATAGGTCAGTGTACATCGTCTAGCATATAGATGAATAATCATGCAAAATACACATGTTAGTATGGGAATTGCTAAGTTTGATATTATATCCTATCATTAACATGGTCATTATCTATTCTCATTAAAGCAAGACTTTAAGTGTTTAATTCACAATTTTCTTACGTTTAATCGCTAAACACATGTCATGTGGTCCATAGGTCTCTACTACACATGCTTGCATTAGATTAGTCATGTATGTCAAGTTGTGGAATTCTACTTCATTCATTTAGACTTGATCTAACCATGCCCAACTACTTTGTAATGCATACGATTAGCTAACATGCTTGCAAATCTTGTCTACATGTATGACACACCTAATCATGATGTCAAATGCTAGAATACTCATAATTTTGGCAAAACCAGATTTCAAGGTTCCTTGTGAAAATCTCATGTTAAGCTACCAAGTAAGCAAAGTCACTTTATTTACTATACGTCATGCTCTCACATATACATATTAGAATATCTAAGCATGCTCACAAATTCCCATATGGTTAATCGAGTTTGTATTTGAAGCTTAAAGTTTCCATTAGTAAAACTTATTTAAGTATGCAAGCTATGTCCACATATTCTATAGCATGCTTTCATAATCACACAATAGATCACATGAGCATGTTTTAAAGTTTAAAACTTAGTATATGCATAGTTCATGTACATATAGCTAGTATAGTCTTTTACTCGCATTTTCCTTTTAAATCATGCTTGAATATACTATACCATCTTCATCAATTAACATATTGGTCACATATTAATGCATATCAGAACTTGACACACTCACAACCAAAGTTAGAACATGTTTTGCAAAAGGTTTATCAAAACTAGTTTCCAACTCTTTAAGTTTTCTTTGAATATTCTAACTAAAACAAGCTAAGGCAACTTACTATGTTCACAACAACATCTAATCACATGATAGGGTCATTTACATGCATAACCTAACTATCATAGCATGCTTAGAAAAATACAGAACCAACAGAATAGTATCCATAACTGGCAGTCGGCGCGACCACGCGGTCATGTACTATAGAAGTGGCGCGACAACGCCACCTCAAGCAGAATAAAAAATAATGGCTCTGCAATTATAGAGCCTCAACAAAAATCATGCTAAATCTGCAACCAAACCGACTACCATGCTTCTAAACATGTATACAAACTCAGATTACACATACATGACAACTTAGAATCCAATCAACAAGTTATTACCAGAAATTCTAGAATTTTCCAATTGTCAAAATAAGAACACTGATGTTACCTTTCTGATAAGAATTGGGCAGAGCTTCTACTTAAAATCAAATTACTCTCTGTAGCCACTAAGCCAGTAATCTTAGCAACATAGAAAATGAAAGGGATATGCACACTTAGAAGGGGGGGTTGAATAAGTGTTCGAATAACATACGGTCGATTTTTATTTTACTTCAAAACTTTTGCTTATTTCAGCTTGCTGAAATACTTAATTCGGTTTCCTTAAAAAAACTGTTTAAATACTTTAGAATTTAGTATACTGAAATAATCAAATATATATCTTAAGTTTCAGAAATTCTTGTTTATATATTAACTTATTATATTAACCTTAACTCTTGTTATCAATAAAATTAATCACAAATAATTAAATAACACCAAGAATTTTTACGTGGTTCAACTACTACCCTCTATAATAGTAGCCTAATCCACGTCCAATACCAACTAGTATTGGAGACTCACTTTATCTATTTCTTTATAAATAAACACTGATTACAAAACAGATTCTTACAGCAATCAATAACAGTTAATTTCTCTTGAGCACTCTTGCTCCTTGTGCACCTATGCACTCCTTAAGAACCTTTACTTTCTTGAATCTGTTTGTAAACCTTTTCTCTAATCCACCAGGATAAATATGTTTAGACTACACCTAGTCTAAACCAAAAAATTAAATACAAATATAGATGTCTATGATGAATGCAAGAATAATCAATTTAACAATTAAAGGCTCAACTAAATGTAATGATAAATTAGCACAGAAAGATAATCAATTAAATCTTACCAATTACCAGCTAAAAAGATATCAGAAATATAATTGCCCAGCTGATAAAAGTTGTACCAATTAAATCAAGTTGCTCGATAATATCAGTAATTAGTGTAAAAAGTATTTCGTGAGTTATGTTTTATTCCATACAAGAAATATAATTTATATAGTCTAATTATTACCGTTATACATAAAATCCTGTTGTAAAACAATTTTACGTTGCCAACAGAATTTACAAGATAAGTAACGTTCAAAAGTTTTCCTGTTGAGAAACAATCTCCAATAAATCTTCAGCTATAAGAATGGATGTTTGTTGGACTCTTTTAAAATTAACCCACTAGATAAGAAACTTTGACTTTATCTCTCTATCCATTAAAGTAGTGTGTAACAGCAATGACCCTTTCCAATTCTCAAGGTATTATAGTTCCAATAAATCTATATTCATTATCCCTTGAAAACCGCACACTCACATATCATATCAAAAAAACAAACAGTGTAGGGTACCGTCCTTTTAGCTTCTAGGCATGCACACGTGATATACTTGAAAAATCAAGTAACATTTTATAAAGCTTTAAAAACCTTTTGTACTTGATAACATATATTTAATCTAATCTCAAGTATTTTATTTTGAAAAACTTGTTAGATTTAAATTATTTTTCACTTAAGACATATAAAACTAAATGCCAATGATATGTCCTAGAGCCTTTAAATGAAATATTAATTATTATGTAATTGACCTTACACTTTGTTTTCTAGTAAGATAAAACTCTTCAACCACTTGAATATCCCACCAATGTTCTTTATCATCAGATACCTAAAATGCCATAAAATAATTTAGCATACGAACAATTCATCATCAAAACTTAAGGATGAAATATGACTAAGTCAATATTCTCCCCCTTTTTGATGATGACAACCCAAAACTTTTAATTCCCATTAGCTCCCCCTAAAACTATGCATACAATATAATTAGCTCCCCCAAAATTCATGCAACAATATCAAATTTTTCAGTGTATCCTGAAATTTTAAACAACCCCTATTATCTGTATTTACCTGCAATCATGTTAGTTCAACATACACCAAATATCAACTGCTAACATATCAGATAAAAAAATTTAAAACATTTAAAATTTAAAACAATAAGTCTGTGAAGCACAAAACCAAAAACCAACAATAATAAGTCTATAATAAGTCTATTCAGTCTATCAAAAACCACCATAAAACTTCTCCCCCTTTGTCATCAAACAAAAAGGGAAATATCTATCAATCGGGATCTACCACTGCTGCACGTTGTTCAACCCTTTGTGTGAAGTAAGGGCGATGATTAGCACGATGAATCTTTTTAGCAAGGGAAATATCAGCAGCAAATCGAGGAGGTCGAGGAATGAAAGTCGCATGGGGCATCGGCACGTCAAGGAAATCACCCATATACTCGGCTAGCCAGTTACAATGAACCCATTCCGTAGCGGAAGAGTGCTTACGCTGCATATGTAATTTAGAGCCTATGTCGTTGAAACGTAGAGCCGCGAACTCAACCAACTCGCCAACTTGATTGCTTACAAACTTGATTTCCTGACTCAATTGACAAGCATTGCGGTTTATTTTCTATTACATGACCTCTGCCAAAGCAGTGGTTTGCAATTCAAACCCAGCTTGTAAATCAATAAATTCATCCTCAAGATTATGATAAAGTTTGTTAATTTCAGGAGCGTCCAAAGGCAATTTGCCTTTCTCCAACACAGTCATACGATTGTTGAGGTTAGACATCTCCAGTTGTATTTTTTTTGATTACCAATAATAATTTTTAACATTTCAACAATCTCAGAAGAAGATTGAGTAGAGGGAAAAACAGGGGAAGATGGAATTGATATGGGAGGAATAGAATTATCAAAAGTGATACGGACAAACTGACCGTCAATCAAAGCAATACGAGACATTTTGAAAGTACTAACATTGAGTGAATCAGTTACAGCACCAAAAATTTCATTTTCAAAGGAAATTTTAAAATGATTAAAGAAAGTGGTGAGACTCGCACTATAAGGCAAACACGTTTTTATTTTTCGCAAACAACTCATCATTTGATGTAGCAACATTTGAGATAGATTAAAAGACACACCATTCAAAATTATAGCAACTATTATCAAATCTTGATAGGTAAAATCAGCACCTCCACCTAGCGGGGTAAAAGATTAAATCTAATCAGATGATGAAGCACACAAGCAAGAGGAGAAACATCCAATGCTTTAGAAGTAAAAACATCATTTATTAGAGGATTATCCATGACAATCTGTAATTGTTCCAAAGGGGTAAAAGGAGAATGGACAACCCCTTTCAAGTAAATGGACAGACACCCGTGAATGGAATGTTTAGAATGCTACCAAAATCCATGACAGTGAAATATAGTGATTTGCCTTTAACAAAAGACGTGCAAAAATCCCCATGACATTCTAGATTAGTATAAAACTGCTGAACTAATCTAGGATATGCAACTAAGGGAGGAAAAATCATGGAAGAAATACCACATGATTCAAATAAATTTTTTAAAGGAGACTCCTTATAGCAGATTTGATCAACATATTTTTCATAAACCAATTGTTTTGGAAAAATAACATTCTTAAACCGTGCCTCATAAGCATTGCTTCGAAAGAAATTTTTAGGAAGATCAAAGGTGAGAATAGGGTTTACCGAATTCGGTGGTGGTGTAAGCTCGGGCTTACACGAAGGGATCATTGACCTCCATCGTCGAGAAGGTCCTGGTGATTTCAACAAGGATGGATTGAAGGTTGATTCATCAGAAGATGAAGAGTCCAACAACTCAGGTTCCACAGATATAGCCTTTTTCATTTTTCTTTGTTTGCGAGAAGGTCCGGCAGATGATTGAGGAGGCACCAACATCAGATCATCGTCAGAATCGATTATCGAACGCTTGTGTGTTCGAGTTCTCATGGTGTTTAAGGTTTGAAGAAACAAACAGAGAAGAGTAGTGAGAGAGAAAGAAAACTAGAAAAAGAAATTTGAGATGTGAAGAGAATGGAGAAGAATAGAGTCAAATAAGAAAAACAGATGCATGTATATACACTTCTATAACCTTACGTTTTGCAAGAAACCCCAGCCGTCCTATCTTTTCGATTTTCAAAAACCATTATGATAGTTACTTAGAATACCGCATCCATAAATTAAGGATTTAATGAGCAGCCATAAAAGTATACTATTAATTATCCTAATCAGTTAATAAGATAAGCATGTAATAAATATGATAAAGATAATGCAAATCTTAAAATTTTAGCAAGAATTATGCTATACACATTCTAATTCTCTTCGCAGCATACAAAATCTGTCTTCACTTAATGGTTTAGTAAAAATATCTACAATTTGATTTTCAGTAGGAATAAAAATTAATTTAATTAAACCTTGTGATACATTATATCTTAAAAAATGATGTCTTACTTCTATGTGTTTTGTACGTGAGTGTAACACAGGATTTTTAGAGATATCTATAGCACTATAATTATCACAGTATATGGGCACACATTCTTATAATATATCAAAATCACATAGGGTTTACCTCATCCATAAAATTTGAGAACAACAGCTTCTTGTAGGTATTCACCCTCAGTTGTTGAAAGAGCCATTGAGGTTTACTTTTTACTATGCCATGATACGAGACTTTGTCCCAAGAAAGTACAAGCACCACTCGTACTTTTTTTATCGATTTGATACCTTGCATAGTCAGCATCTGAATAACCTATTAGTTCGAAGTGATTGCAAATAGGATAAAATTACCCTAAGTTAATAGTACCACTTAAATATTTCAAAATTCTTTTAACAACATTTAAGTGTGATTCTTTGGGTTTAGCCTGAAATCTTGTATACAAACAAACACTATACATTATATAGGGTCTAGAAGCAGTTAAATATAGTAAGCATCCAATTATACCTCGAATTTTTTGTTATATCAACATCAATACCTTTTTCATCAATGGTGAGCTTTACTGATGTGCTCATTGGTGTACCTTTCGAGTTAGATCCCTCAAAGCCAAATCTCTTGAGTAATTCTTTTTGTATTTGGTTTGATGGATATAAATTCCTTCCTTTGTTTGCTTGATTTGAAGTCCTAAAAAGTAATTAAGCTCTCCCATTAAGCTCAAGTCAAATTCATTATGCATGCACTTGGAAAACCACTCACAAAGAAAATCATTAGTAGCACCAAATATTATATCATCTACATATATTTGAACAATAATAATATCTATATTTTAATGCTTAATAAATAAGGTTAAGTAAGTATCCGTTTGACAAGAGATACTTGCTTAACCTTTCGTACCAAGCCCTTGGAGCTTGTTTCAAGCCATAAAGAGCTTTCTTTAATTTGTAAACATGATTAGGATAATTTTCATGCTCGAATCCAGGAGGCTGTTTGACATATACTTCTTCATTGATGTACCCATTGAGGAACATGCTTTTTACATCTATTTGATGATGTAAGGACCCCGAACTCAGGTACTTGAAACCCGAACTTGGTTCATCACGATACCATTTCTATGAGCGGAATAATACTAATAATAATAACAATAATATAAATATCAAACTTAACTTACATTTATCAGAGTCTAATCCCAAGTACGTAACCTTTAAACATTCATTACAAACCATGATAGATAATATATATATCATACTTGTCTTAATAGTATTAAACTATTACATAAGATAACGTTAATTCATTCATTCAGCAACCTTTTCCCTTTCTCTTGTTCTTTGCAGAGCTCTCTGATCGTTCGCACTTAGCTGAAAACATTTAAATTTTAGCAAGGATGAGCATTTGAGTGCCCAACAAGTAATAGCAATTATATATATATATATATATATATATATATATATATATAAGCTGAAAGGATTTAAAGGTTTTCTTTGTACTATTCTTCTACAACCAGTCGATAGTTGTGAAGTATTCTGAACCGATAATAATAACATAACAACTCTCTTTCAAATTTTTGAAACTACATAATGACTATATCTGGGGTATGGTGACATGTCATGAACATTGTTTTAAATTTTCGATAGGGTAAGACAAAAATTCATCTGCAAACCGTCATAACTTACGGGCATGGGGGGTGATCAGCCCGTTATGCCCTGCATTGATCAATACTACATTGCTAGAACGATATTATCGTTCATCCTTTGTCCGCCGGAGAGCATTAAAATTTTCCCGTGATGTTCATACATGTCTGGGTTCTAAATCAAAAGTTTTATCTTGTCAACAATAATCTATAATTCAACATATATGTATACGGGTAATTGACAAAGGTAGATCAACATGTGATTAAATACAATAATTATCCAAGTGAGGACACTTGTTTAACCGTTTCTAGAAATTAACGAACAGAATATATATATCTGAGTTACCATATACTAACATGTTGATATTCAAGGAGCTTATATAATATAAGGTTAAAAATCTGTACCATAATAATATAGTTTAGAAACATTCTTACTCATATCCATTGCATAAAGAAAATGCAAAGGTTAGATACTTGCCTGAAGCGTTGCTTACAGTTTGTAATTTAGATTTATCGCTTATCTCGCGACCTATCATTAATCAGATCATTCGTTCGATTAGAACAACATACTATAGCACATAACACTGCTTATTGCAGTCAACACATACCCTAATCACGTTGGCACATAGGTTTAACAACCATTGAATCACAAATAATCACATATCTAATTAAATTATCTAAGTCCAGATCAATTTCTAAAATATGTCGGTCTATCGACGGCTTTATCGGGTATTTATCGAGTCTAAGACTCTTTTCTGTAACTCAATATCTGTACGTATCAGTCATATTATTTTTAAATGACTTAATATAATTTTAAAACATTTATTATGATTTATCATGAATTTTCAAACCTCGGAATCATTATTAAATGATTTAAATATTAATCAATTCTATTATCATTAATATTTAATTAGTATTAAACTGTTAATGAAATCATTTCCAAAATATTAAAGTTATGTATAATAACTCAAAATACCTTTAAAGTATTAATATTACCCTTAAATGATTTTTAAAAAATTTAAAATAATTATCATTAATATTAAAGTATTAATGTTTCATTTATCAAAATATTAAAAGTCATTAAGTATAACTTAAAATATTTTTAATTCATTTATATCCCTTTTAAATGATTTTTAACTTAATAAAACCATTTTTAAACTATTTATTTAATATAATTATTAAATAAATTTACTATTTTTAATAATAAGTTTATAATCATTAATATGAAATTATCCTCTAAATATTAAAAGTTATATTTTATAACTTAAAATATCTTTAAACACTTTATTTTCATTTAAAATGATTATTATAATATTAAAATCATTTTCAAACTAAATTATTTAATATAATTAGTAAATAACTTTAATATCATTAATAATAATTAATTAATAAAATTTATCTTTAATTATTAAAAGTTATGTTTTATATCTTAAAATATTTTTAAATACCTTATTTTTATTTAAAATGATTTTTAATATAATTAAATCATTTTTAATTAATTTATTTAATTCATTTAGTAAATAAATTAATTACCATTAATATCAATTTATTAATAAAATTTATCACAAAATATTAAAAGTATTTAAAAATAACTTAAAATATTTTCTTATATCATAATATAATTTTTAATGATTTTTCTAATATTAAAATCATTTTTAAATAATTTATTTAATATTATAATTAAATAAATTAAATACTTTTAATATTCTAAAAATATTAAATATTTATGAAATATATTTAAAATAATTAAAAACTAATTTTCGAAATTTAAAATAATTTTTAATAATTTATTTTGTATTTTTAATAATTTAAAACTAATTTTTCTATTTCTTTATTAATTTTCGAAAAAATAAATAATATATGTCGCTAAAGACCACCTATAGCGACAGAACCGTCGCTATAGGTGTTCTTCATGTTCTTGGCCAAACCCAGAAATGCATAGTCAATTGCTAAGGTGTCACGTTTGACCAACAATAATTCAGTGTGTAGTGTGATTCTGGACCAGCTAAGCATTAGAGCATGTAGTACTAGTATAACACTTCAGGCTACAACAATAATCATGACCATACTACATAAACCGAACGAGATCTGGCCTTCCCAAAAACCTTGTCAGAGCTGTTCTTCATTTCTGGGTTTTCCAGAAATGAAGAACAGTTCATACTGCCTTCTCTCGATCTTTATATCTTGCAACACATGAATGGCTTTCATGATCTTAGGCTTTCAGGTTGTAGAACACATGTAAGTCTAGAGATACATTACATAAAATCATAATAACAACAACAAAATCAAAAGACATAAGCTGGTCAAACCTTGTCAGAGATCATGCACTTAAGTTTTCTGGGTTACCCAGAAAACTAAGTTCGTGATCTTCCGGCCTGGTTTGACCATCCACTGACTTCGATCCACTAGATATTTAGGCGATATACAAGCTTAATCTTGAAGTCTATATACCATAGTACAAACATATTACAACATCAACAACAAATAAACTAACACCTGCAAGATCCAAGGCCATGAATCTACTGCCAGACATGTTCTAGAAACTTTCTGGGTAACCCAGAAATGGCCCGGTCAATGCCGGTCAACGTGGTTTGACCACTAATAACTTTCTACTGGCTTACGATCTGACTTTGATTCTAGTTTCAGATCAAAGATCTTATAGCATAATACCAGATCAAAGCTTAAAAACACAAAAACACATAACAGGACGAGATCTATAGGACCTGACATTCACTGTCAGAAACAACAAAAATAAATTTCCATATTTGGGAAATCTTCAAATCCGAGCCTCTAGATGTTATGGATCTAACATTCAGCAACCCAGATCATCATTAGACACCTTATATAACATATTTTAACACTTAATCATAACATCAAAAATCAGATTTTGGACAGAAATTCGAGGGTTTGTTTATACCTTTAAATGAGCAATTCTTGATTCTATGTTTCTGATTTGGTTCAGATAAACGTGGGGCTTGATTATGGGACTGATATGCTATAGTTTTTCATTGGTTTTAGTGGGAGAGAGGATTGGTTGGGTGTTGGACAAAATAAGTGAACAAAAATGATTTTCTCTATCTCTCTCTCTCTCTCTCTCTCTTAATCTATATTTATATTGAGCTAGATGCAATGTATGGCTGGTGTATTGGCTGATATGAAATGATTTTTGGCACATGGGATATCTAGGGTTGGTAAACAACCCAAGTTATGGCAAGATTTGCAAGCAAACATAAAAATGTGACAAAAGGACTTTTTGGTCATTCTCATATAATTTTTATTTCTAGATTGGTCATATGAATTTAAGGGCAACTATGTAATCCTTGCAAACCCTTAGGGTTTGACCCTAAGGTTTAGCACAAAATTTTTTTATAGAATTGCAATTAGGGTTTGCACTAAATAAAATTAAAATCAAATAAAAATTAAATAAACTTTAGTTTCTAACATTTTGAAATTAAGGTTTCTAATTATGATTAATTTTCTAATTAAGCTATACAGGAACATTAGGGATTAATAATTAAATAAACATAATTACCTTGCTAATTAAGATCACAAATTTATCAATTAAGGCATCCATTTGATAATTAGGGTTAACAATTTACTAATTAGAATTAACAATTTAATAATTAGGATTAAAATTTGTAATTAGGATTTCTAATCACATTAATCATGATTATTAGGGTTTAAAGTCTGCTAATGAGCATTAAACATCCTAAATTAGCAATTAGGGTTTCCAGTCAATACTTAGAGTTTGTCATATAACGCCATAATTGACCAACCATTATCAATACGGAAATGCAGTACATATTCATAGCACTGAAAAATCAAAATATAATTAATATTATATTATTATTCTCATACCTTGACAATAATCCAAAATTAGGGTTTGGATTCCATATCTGATTTATTCTTCATATTTAACCTTAACAATTAAGGTAAAATAATTACTTTAATAACTTATACTAAAATTCATATAATAAAATAATTATTATAATTATTCTAAAAATCATTTCATATATAATATATGATTATATTTTCATGGAAAATAATTACTAAAAACATTTCTACCATAATTTAATTATTATAAGTATATAATTTATAATAATCAAAAATTCTAAAATAAATTCATTTGTAAAATATTTGTGTAATAAATATATTTTTATTTACCACATAAATACACATACACATAATCTTGTACAAATCCTCATCCTTAAATAAAAAAAAATTTATACGCAAAATTTCTTATTTATTTATGTAGAAAATATCGGGTTGTTACATTCACCCTCCCTTATAAAGATTCCGTCCCCGAAATCACCGTTTTAAAACCTATACATACACAACACATAACATACATAATCATCGCAAGTAGATCTCGGTCAACTTTGATCGAACTGATCTTTAACTATTCACATAAAGCTTGTCTTTCTGATTAAACGAAAAAAATTATTTCTAAAAGAACTCAAATTCCTCCTCAAAATTTCTTTATAAAATAATTTACTATATATAAGAAATAATATATAAGAAAATAAATTTGATTAGAATAATACCTGGAGTTGCATTCGCGGCTGCTACAGTTTCTTGAACGGCCATGTTGAAGACTCCTTCGGTTGGTTTTGTTGGTTCATTTGTTGAAGTCGGTCCCGTTATCGCCAATGCCCTGCTGCCTTTCCTCGTATTCGCATTCTTTGTTTCCCTTCTCCTTGGACAGTCTTTTACCTTATGCTCCTTTAATCTACAAATAAAACACCCACTATAAATTATTGGATTGGGAAAGTTAGGAGAGATATGTCCCTCCTGCCCACACTTGTAGCATACATTCTTTCCTTTTAAACACTTTCCCGAATGATTCTTTCCACAATTTCTACCATGCCCAACTCGTTTCTTTCCATCTTCTGGCCTATTTTTCGTATTCCCAACATTATCACCTTTCCTCTTTCCAGTTCTACTACCACTACTCCCTCCTTCGGCTTTAACTTGAGTTGTCTCCCACCAAAGATTCACCCCTCCTTTCGTTGTATAAGTGGCAAAAGCTGTCTGTTTCCCCTTCGTTACCCTAGCTATCACAACCACTTCTACAGGGTTAGTTGGTCTTCTAAATCCTGACGATTCATTTATCTTGAAGTTTTCAAAGTTTGCTGATCGATTATCTGGCTGATTTCCTGCAATTGGTAATCCATTCTGCATAGCTTGATCGTCTATATTCGTCAAATTCTGCGTTAGGTCTGGTTGTCCTCCAGCTTTGTTGGCAGGTTCTTCTGTCCTGTGATTTCATTTTCATCTTGGCGGCATTATCTGATTAAATTATTCTTTATTAACTTACATTCTAAGCCTTATCGTATACGTTTAGCATACAACACAAAAGATTTTACTCAAATAATCATGTACTCAAAATATTAGATTTTGAAAACCTGGTTTACTGAATTAATCAATACTCATATAATTAACTACTATCTTTTCACCAACTTATTTCATTAATCCCATAAACTCATATTCATATCACTTGACATATCATAGCACCTTTTGCTTTAATCATTTGTTGTCAACTTATACAAATTTTGAAAATTATTATCTTATACAAACATACCTATCATATACATAACATAAAATCATATCTATTCAATTAGTACTAGTACTACTTATTTCTTACGCCTCCAATAAGGATCAATTGCTTAGTAATCTGTCTATTCCCCTTATCCTCAATAATCCATTTACACCTAACTACATCTAGTTCGTCCAACTTACCATACATTACGAGCTTAAGAACTCACCACAAACATACGAGTTTAGGAACTCGACATAGACCACATATTATTATTATTATTATTTTTTATTATTATTAATTTTTTTTTTCAGTCATTCTATCATTCTAGGATCTGGTACTATACTTTCCAAAACAACCACCTCATGGAGGTAGCTTTCAATGTGAGCCTCTATTTCAGCTATTGGCTTTGATATTGGCTCGGTTGTGGAGGTTGACTTCTTCTTTACAATTTAAGGGTATCATAATCCTTTTTCACCTGACATCTACACATATAAATTATCCTGATTAACATATAGTATATACACATAGTAAATAAGAGTTTTATATAAGTTATCTTTTATTTTGTTTGACGACAAATTTAGTCAATTCATCTCTTTTTAAACTCTATATGAGTTATTTATATTTTCAATGTTTCTCTCTGTTCTAAGGTTATAGCCTAAGGTCTAGCCCACCTAAGGTTTTTAACCCCTAAGCTCTGATACCAACTTGCGAGGACCCCGAACTCAGGTACTTGAAACCCGAACTCGGTTCATCACGATACCATTTCTATGAGCAGAATAATACTAATAATAATAAAAATAATATAAATATCAAACTTAACTTACATTTATCATAGTCTAATCCCAAGTACGTAACCTTTAAACATTCATTACAAACCATGATAGATAATATATATCATACTTGTCTTAATAGTATTAAACTATTACATAAGATAATGTTCATTCATTCATTCAGCAACCTTTTCCCTTTCTCTTGTTCTTAGCAGAGCTCTCTGATCGTTCCCACTTAGCTGAAAATATTTAAATTTAAGCAAGGATGAGCATTTGAGTGCCCAGCAAGTAATAGCAATTATATATATATAAGCTGAAAGGATTTAAATGTTTTCTTTGTACTATTCTTCTACAACCAGTCGATAGTTATGAAGTATTCTGAACCGATAATAATAACATAACAACTCTCTTTCAAATTTTTGAAACTACATAATAACTATATCTGGGGTATGGTGACATGCCATGAACATTGTTTTAAATTTTCGATAGGGTAAGACAGAAATTTATTTACAAACCGTCATAACTTACGGGCACGGGGGTGATCAGCCCGTTATGCCATGCATTGATCAATACTACATTGCTAGAACGATATTATCGTTCATCCTTTGTCCGCCGGAGCGCATAAAAATTTTCCCGTGTAGGGATGTTCATACCTGTATGGGTTCTAAATCAAAGGTTTTATCTTGTCAACAATAATCTATAATTCAACATATATGTATACGAGTAATTGACAAAGGTAGATCAATATGTGATTAAATACAATAATTATCCAAGTGGGGACACTTGTTTAACCATTTCTAGAAATTAACGAACAGAATATATATATCTGAGTTACCATATACTAACATGTTGATATTCAAGGAGCTTATATAATATAAGGTTAATAATATGTACCATAATAATATAGTTTAGAAATATTCTTAGTCACATCCATTGCATAAAGAAAATGCAAAGGTTAGATACTTGTCTGAAGCGCTGCTTACAGTTTGTAATTTAGATTTATCGCTTATCTCGCGACCTATCATTAATCAGATCATTCGTTCGATTAGAACAACATACTATAGCACATAACACTGCTTATTGCAGTCAGCACATACCCTAATCACATTGGCACATAGGTTTAACAACCATTGAATCACAAATAATCACATATCTAATTAAATTATCTAAGTCCAGATCAATTTCTGAAATATGTCGGTCTACCGACGGCTTTATCGGGTATTTATCGAGTCTAAGACTCTTTTCTGTAACTCAATATCCGTACGTATCAGTCATATTATTTTTAAATGACTTAATATAATTTTAAAATATTTATTATGATGTATCATGAATTTTCAAACCTCGGAATCATTATTAAATGATTTAAATACTAATCAATTCTATTATCATTAATATTTAGTTAGTATTAAACGGTTAACGAAATCATTTTCAAAATATTAAAGTTATGTATAATAACTCAAAATACCTTTAAAGTATTAATATTACCCTTAAATGATTTTTAAAATATTTAAAATAATTATCATTAATATTAAAGTATTAATGTTTCATTTATCAAAATATTAAAAGTCATTAAGTATAACTTAAAATATTTTTAATTCATTTATATCCCTTTTAAATGATTTTTAACTTAATAAAACTATTTTTAAACTATTTATTTAATATAATTATTAAATAAATTTACTATTTTTAATAATAAGTTTATAATCATTAATATGAAATTATCCTCTAAATATTAAAAGTTATATTTTATAACTTAAAATATCTTTAAACACATTATTTTCATTTAAAATGATTATTATAATATTAAAATCATTTTCAAACTAAATTATTTAATATAATTATTAAATAACTTTAATATCATTAATAATAATTAATTAATGAAATTTATCTTTAAATATTAAAAGTTATGTTTTATAAATTAAAATATTTTTAAATACCTTATTTTTATTTAAAATGATTTTTAATATAATAAAATTATTTTTAATTAATTTATTTAATTCATTTAGTAAATAAATTAATTACCATTAATATCAATTTATTAATGAAATTTATCACAAAATATTAAAAGTCATTAAAAATAACTTAAAATATTTTTTTATATCATATTATAATTTTTAATGATTTTTTCAATATTAAAATCATTTTTAATTAATTTATTTAATATTATAATTAAATAAATTAAATACTTTTAATATTCTAAAAATATTAAATATTTATGAAATATATTTAAAATAATTAAAAACTAATTTTCGGAATTGAAAATAATTTTTAATAATTTATTTTGTATTTTTAATAATTTAAAACTAATTTTTCTATTTTTTTATTAATTTTCAGAAAAATAAATAATATCTGTCGCTAAAGACCACCTATAGCGACAGAACCGTCGCTATAGGTGTTCTTCATGTTTTTTGCCAAACCCAGAAATGCATAGTCAGTTGCTAAGTTGTCACGTTTGACCAACAATAATTCATTGTGTAGTGTGATTCTGGACCAACTAAGCATTAGAGCATGTAGTGCTAGTGTAACACTTCAGGCTACAACAACAATCATGACCATACTACATAAACCGAACGAGATCTGGCCTTCCCAAAAACATTGTCAGAGCTGGTCTTCATTTCTGAGTTTTCCAGAAATGAAGTGTAAGACCCCAACTTTTATAAATAAAGAAGAATTTTCTATAAATATTATTTTTGAATATTATGGAGTTAATTTGATATAATGTTATAGTTGTGGGTAATATTTATAAATTTTGCAAAGTACGCAAGTTGTTATATAATATTCGATTGGTCGGGGAATATTCGTTTTAACAGGGAATATTCGTACAACGACACAATCATTGGTGGACCCCACAACGGAATTATTGTCGGATTGAGAAAACGACAAAAATATTTTATTAAAAATAACGGCGGAAATTTTACCATTGTTACTGTTGAACTACTCGGTAGTAAAAGTACAGTAATATGTGTGGTTGCATAGTAGCACACAGTATTGATTATTAATGCTTATGTGAGAAGTCACTCAGTTTGATTCAATTATTGTCAGTTAATAATATGAATTATTTAGCGATAATGACGTTTTGTTTTATTCGTATTATTAACGTAATAAAACATAAACATCTTTTTATATAAAACAGAATACTTTATTAAAGTTATTCTATAAATAGAATATATTATATTTTATTTAAAAGATTTTTCTTTAAATATGGACCGTCAGATTAAAGTAATCAATCTGGACCGTTCATGGATTAGTTACTATGCATTCTATTTTTCTATAAATAGCAGCTCATTCCTTCATTATTTCTTACGAATTCACTGAACTCTAGAGAGAGAAACTATAGAGAGAAACTATAGAGAGAGAGAGAGAGAAGAAGAAGAAGAGTATTCTGCTACTTAACTACTTCCTTATTTCAGCTCGTCTTTAAAACGGTAAGGGGTGTTATTCTTTCTTATTCATGAAGAGAACTGTTGTTATTCCATTTCTTATTATTCTGTTGGAATAACCTGTATACGCGGATCTACCCTATACTTGGTGACATTCTTCTATTATTCTGTTGGAACATCCTGTCTGTGTGTTTTATACCGGACCTGGTTCCGTTTTTATTATTATTCTGTTGGAACATCCTGTCTGTGTGTTTTACACCGGACCTGGTTCCGTTTTTATTATTATTCTGTTGGAACATCCTGTCTGTGTGTTTTACACCGGACCTGGTTCCGTCTTTGTTATTATTCTGTTGGAACATCCTGTCTGTGTGTTTTACACCGGACCTGGTTCCATTATTTATTATTCTGTCGGAATATCCTGTCTGTGCGTTTACGCCGGACCTGGTTCCATTATTTATTATTCTGTTGGAATAACCCGTCTGTGCGGTCTATCGCATGCATGGTGATTTCTTTTGTTATTACATTCTTTATTGTACTCAGTTGATTAAGTTTTGACTTCTATACTCCACAAAGCAGTATCATGTTGACAATTTGGACGTTGTTAATTCTTGGATAAATTAATTCTTGAACTTGTTTTATTGAATTCTTATATCATTGTCATCATCCTCATGTTTATAAAATGTTGAAAGTCATCTGTGGCCTGTAGTGCATAGATAGACTTGGTATGACTATGACCAGGGATTATTCGGTATAATCATGACCGTAATGTTACAAATGATGTGGTAAAAGTCCTCATTGGCCCGTAGTGCGTTGATGGACAGTTGTTGGCATGATCATGACCATTAATGAATATACGAATATCCTTGGCCGTAGTGCAGGGGTGATTCGATGATGTGAATTATTTTATTAAGCTGAGTCTCAGCGATCACAGTGTTGGAAAATCTTTTAAATCATAAAAGATAGTAGAGTTTATTTTCTACTTGACTCTTTTAATGGATTGCTTGTTCCGCTGCAGTTAAACTTGATGTCTATTATATTTTATCAGTTTAACATTGTTGAAGGCTAATGATAATTTATTCTGCATTATCTTAGTCATAATATTTCTTACTGGGCTAGTTGAGCTCACCCTTTCTTTCACTGTTCTCTTCAGGAAATGAGAACGTAGCTAGGGCAAGTCGGAGAACGGAGTGATGGTCCGAATGATAGTATTAGTTAGTAGTCCTCACTATTCTATGTAATGGTGTGTTAATAAATGTAATGAAAACTCCTTTTGAGTATGAATACTCTCTAGAAGATAATATTTGTATTCAAACTCACAGTTTATGTTTTGTCGTATTGTACACGACAGTTGTATTAGTAAGTTGTATTTGTATTCTGTACTATGTATCTGACGACCCAAGATGGGTGATGTATACCTAATTTTGGGGGCGTCACAGTTGGTATCAGAGCTTAGGGATATGATCCCTGGCTAAGATGTGAGAATAGAACTAGGAGGGGAGAGACGGAGAATTCCTTCGCTAGTATGACCTACCTAAGTTTATTTGCATGGTATTTAATTGGTCGGTCATAATATAAGGATAATATATGACATATCAATTAACTTTTATTTTGTGGCAGTATCTGAAAATGGCATCTGAGAATGTTGAGAATAGCAATGGAGCACAGACGATTATTGATTCACCACATATCAATAATCAGGATAATGTTCATCAGGAAGGTGACAATCCTCATGCAAACAACAACACTGACCAGATGATGAATGATGGAATGTTCAGAGGTTTTATGCAATTCATGCAACAACAGGTGAAAGCGGCTCCTGTCCACAACGTAGGTGGAAATACTGGAAACTCTCAGGCGGTCACCGCTAAACAGTTTAAGGAGCTGGGACCACCGGAGTTTAAGGGAGAACCCAAACCACGTGTAGCTGAAACATGGATAAAGCAGATCACCAAGATATTTGATGTCTTGGGTTGCTCCGAGGAGCAAAAGGTTCCCTTTGCCGCCTTTATGTTGCGAGGAGAGGCAGATTACTGGTGGGAATCGATAAAGCGTACTCAACCTGCCGCACTGAAGATGTCTTGGGAGAAGTTCCAAGAGCTGTTTAACGACAAATACTTTCTCAAGAGTATTCGTCACATGAAGGAGGTGGAGTTCATCAAATTGGAGCAGAATAATATGACCGTGTCACAGTACGAGGTAAAATTTGCGGAGTTATCCCGGTTTGCGTCCCACCTGGTGGATAATGAAGAAAGAATGACGCGGATGTTTTTAAGAGGTTTGAAGCCGGAGATACGTCAACATCTTGTTTCTCATAAACTGTGTTTGTATTCAGATGTTGTGAATAGGGCTCAGTTAGTGGAGCGCGATAACGAGTCAACGCAACCAAAAGAGAGCAGTCGACAAAATGATAATACCAGTGAGAGCAGTCATCGAAGCGGTGACAACAAGCGTGAAGGGAATCAACAGGCCAGAAATGGTAACCACTTCGGTGGTAATCAGGGCCAAAACAATAAGAATGGGCATTTCAAGAAGAGGAGATTCAACAATGATGGAAAGACGTCAGCACCAGCACCTGTCGTTAAGGAAGGAGAACGACCACCTATCATATGTTTCAAATGCGGAGGGGAGGGGCACATCAGTCCAAACTGCGCGATGCCGTCCAAAGCATGTTATAATTGTGGAAGAGAAGGTCATTTAGCCCGATTTTGTCGTTTACCGAAGACAAATTCAGCTAGGATGGAGGCACCAAAGGCCGTCCCAGAAAAGTCAAAACCAGTTGTGCAAGGGAGAGCGTTTGTTGTGAACTCCCAGAGAGCAAGGAACCCGAATGAGGTCATCACGGGTAAGCTTATCATAAACTCTAACGAAGTCTATACTTTATTTGATACCGGTTCTACCCATTCTTTTATTTCTCCTACTTGCGCTCATCGATTAAATTTGATTCCGGAGAAATTAGACTTTGACTTAGCAGTTGAAACCCCATTGGGAGAAACCTTCATTACATCCACGGTTTATAAGTCTTGTTTGGTTCAAGTTGGTACCCACACATTACCTGTCGATCTTATTTCATTAAAAATACTTGCATTTGACGTGATTCTAGGGATTGATTGGTTAACTACTCATCATGCAAAAATTGATTGTTTTCGTAAGGTTGTTAGCTTTCATATTCCTAATCGACCTATTATGCGAATTCAAGCAACCAAACCATTAAAATCAATCGCTGTTATCTCAAGCCATAAAGCTATTCGTTTATTGAAAAACGGATGTCAAGCTTTCTTAGCTCATGTCACAGATCTAAACAAAAATACGTCAGCTTTGAATGATATTTCTGTTGTTAATAAATTTCCTGACGTATTTCCCGAAGAACTTCCTGGCCTACCCCCAGAGCGTGAAATTAAATTTTGTATCGACCTTGAACCCGGTACAAAACCCATTTCCAAAGCCCCATATCGAATGGCTCCTATTGAACTTCAGGAGTTAAAGACCCAACTGCAGGAATTGTTAGACATTGGTTTTATTCGTCCTAGTACTTCTCCTTGGGGTGCTCCTGTTCTGTTCGTGAAGAAGAAAGATGGGAGTATGCGACTTTGTATTGATTATCGGGAGTTGAATCATGTCACCATCAAAAATAGGTACCCATTGCCACGTATTGATGACCTGTTTGACCAGTTGCAAGGAGCACAATTCTTTTCAAAGATCGATCTTCGTTCTGGATATCATCAGCTGAAGGTTAGAACTGAGGATATTCCAAAGACGGCTTTCAGAACTCGGTATGGGCATTATGAATTCTTAGTTATGTCTTTTGGATTGACTAATGCTCCTGCTGCCTTCATGGATATGATGAACAGGGTATTCAAGGAATATTTGGATCACTTTGTGGTCGTCTTTATCGATGACATCCTTGTTTATTCCAAAAGCCGTGAAGATCATGAGCAACACTTGAGGTTGGTACTCCAAAAGCTTCGTGAATACAAACTTTATGCCAAGTTGAAGAAATGCGAGTTCTGGCTGGAAGAGGTAGCATTCCTTGGGCACGTAGTATCAAGTCGTGGAATATCGGTTGACCCGGCAAAGATTGAAGCTATTCAAAGCTGGGAGCAACCTAAATCAGTGACCGAAGTACGTAGCTTTCTTGGTTTAGCTGGTTATTATCGGAGATTTGTGGAAGGATTTTCTCGAATCGCTACTCCATTAACTCAGCTGACTCGAAAAGATACAAAGTTCGGTTGGAGCGAAGAATGTGAGCAGAGTTTTCAAGAACTCAAGAGGAGACTCATTTCAGCACCTGTTCTAACAATACCATCTGGCTCGGAGGGATTTTTCATCTACAGTGATGCTTCGAGCAAAGGGTTGGGATGCGTTCTCATGCAACATGGAAAAGTCATAGCCTATGCATCAAGACAACTCAAGGAATATGAGAAGAATTATCCTACTCATGATCTAGAGTTGGCAGCTGTTGTCTTTGCACTTAAAATTTGGAGGCATTACTTGTATGGGGAGAAGGTGGAGATCTTTACGGATCATAAAAGCCTCAAATATTTCTTCACTCAAAAGGAACTCAACATGCGACAACGACGTTGGCTTGAACTGTTGAAAGATTATGATCATACCATTCAATATCATCCTGGAAAAGCGAACGTGGTAGCTGACGCATTGAGTAGAAGATCATATGCAAGTACGAGTGCGATATTGTCAACACAAAGACCCATTTTGTGTGATTTGCAAAGGATGGAGATAGAGTTAAAGACTCCAGGGACCCATGTGATGATGACGAATATACGAGTAGAACCGACTTTAATCGATAAAGTTAAAGCTGCTCAAGCTACAGACCTGGAGCTGATGCGTATGAGGAAGAAAGTGCAAGAAGGTGCTATGTCGGAAGCAAGAATCGATGAAGAAGGAATACTTCGAGTCAACTCCAGACTTTGTGTTCCTAACAACCCTGATTTAAAGTATGAAATCATGATGGAGGCGCACAACACACCGTTTGCAATCCATCCTGGAAGTACCAAAATGTATCATGATCTTTGTCATATATTTTGGTGGAGCAATATGAAGAGAGAGATAGCATTGTTTATCTCAAGGTGTCTAACTTGTCAACGAGTCAAAGCGGAGCATCAAGTACCAAAAGGTCCATTGCAACCACTTGAAATTCCAGAATGGAAGTGGGAGCACATTACCATGGATTTCGTTACCGGTCTTCCTAGGGTTTCTCAAGGTATTGATGCGATTTGGGTCATTGTTGATAGATTGACCAAGTCTGCTCATTTCTTACCGATACGAGAAACTTATACACTTGAACGTCTTGCTCGTATGTACATAAACGAGATTGTAAGACTGCATGGTATGCCAGTATCCATAGTTTCTGACCGAGACCCAAGATTCACTTCACGATTTTGGGTTAGTTTACAAAAAGCTATGGGCACGGAGTTACGATTTAGTTCAGCATATCATCCTCAGACGGACGGACAATCAGAGAGGACTATTCAAACTCTTGAAGATCTATTAAGACTCTGTGTCTTTGACTTCAAGGGAAGTTGGGACAAGTTCTTACCATTGGTAGAGTTTTCCTACAACAACAGTTATCAAGCAAGTATTGGCATGGCTCCATTCGAAGCATTGTATGGAAAAAAATGTCGTTCTCCAGTATGCTGGGATGAGGTGGGTGAAGCAACGTTGTTGGGACCGGAGTTGGTACGTATGACTACAGAAAAGATTCAAACGATCCGACAACGTATAAAAACCTCACAAGATCGACAAAAGAGTTATGCTGATCTTCATCGAAAGGACGTGAAATTTGATGTAGGAGATCATGTGTTCTTACGTGTTGCTCCATGAAAAGGAGTTACGAGATTTGGAAAGAGAGGAAAGCTCAATCCTCGATTCATCGGTCCATTTTTAATCCTCGATCGAGTAGGAACTGTGGCTTATAGACTCGCTTTACCGCCAAGTATGTCTCGTGTTCATAACGTTTTTCACATATCCATGTTACGCAAATATGTGGAAGACCCGAACCACATTATTGAGTTAGAACCGGACGAAATAGCGGAAGATTTGACGTATGAAGAAGTTCCTGTTCAAATCTTGGATAAGAAGGAACATATTCTACGCTCCAAGGTTATACCTCAAATCAAAGTTTTGTGGAGAAACCACGATGTTGAGGAAATGACTTGGGAGTTAGAATCTGAAATGAAATCAAGGTATCCTTACCTCTTCGACATACCAGGTACGTACCCTAATTTCGAGGGTGAAATTTCATAAGAAGGGGAGGTTGTAAGACCCCAACTTTTATAAATAAAGAAGAATTTTCTATAAATATTATTTTTGAATATTATGGAGTTAATTTGATATAATGTTATAGTTGTGGGTAATATTTATAAATTTTACAAAGTACGCAAGTTGTTATATAATATTCGATTGGTCGGGGAATATTCGTTTTAACAGGGAATATTCGTACAACGACACAATCATTGGTGGACCCCACAACAGAATTATTGTCGGATTGAGAAAACGACAAAAATATTTTATTAAAAATAACGGCGAAAATTTTACCATTGTTACTGTTGAACTACTCGGTAGTAAAAGTACAGTAATATGTGTGGTTGCATAGTAGCACACAGTATTGATTATTAATGCTTATGTGAGAAGTCACTCAGTTTGATTCAATTATTGTCAGTTAATAATATGAATTATTTAGCGATAATGACATTTTGTTTTATTCGTATTATTAACGTAATAAAACAGAAACATCTTTTTATATAAAATAGAATACTTTATTAAAGTTATTCTATAAATAGAATATATTATATTTTATTTAAAAGATTTTTCTTTAAATATGGACCGTCAGATTAAAGTAATCAATCTGGACCGTTCATGGATTAGTTACTATGTATTCTATTTTTCTATAAATAGCAGCTCATTCCTTCATTATTTCTTACGAATTCACTGAACTCTAGAGAGAGAAACTATAGAGAGAGAGAAGAAGAGTATTCTGCTACTTAACTACTTTCCTATTTCAGCTCGTCTTTAAAACGGTAAGGGGTGTTATTCTTTCTTATTCATGAAGAGAACTGTTGTTATTCCATTTCTTATTATTCTGTTGGAATAACCTGTATACGCGAATCTACCCTATACTTGGTGACATTCTTCTATTATTCTGTTGGAACATCCTGTCTGTGTGTTTTACACCGGACCTGGTTCCGTTTTTATTATTATTCTGTTGGAACATCCTGTCTGTGTGTTTTACACCGGACCTGGTTCCGTTTTTATTATTATTCTGTTGGAACATCCTGTCTGTGTGTTTTACACCGGACCTGGTTCCGTCTTTGTTATTATTCTGTTAGAACATCCTGTCTGTGTGTTTTACACCGGACCTGGTTCCATTATTTATTATTCTGTCGGAATATCCTGTCTGTGCGTTTACGCCGGACCTGGTTCCATTATTTATTATTCTGTTGGAATAACCTGTCTGTGCGGTCTATCGCATGCATGGTGATTTCTTTTGTTATTCCATTCTTTATTGTACTCAGTTGATTAAGTTTTGACTTCTATACTCCACAAAGCAGTATCATGTTGACAATTTGGACGTTGTTAATTCTTGGATAAATTAATTCTTGAACTTGTTTTATTGAATTCTTATATCATTGTCATCATCCTCATGTTTATAAAATGTTGAAAGTCATCTGTGGCCTGTAGTGCATAGATGGACTTGGTATGATTATGACCAGGGATTATTCGGTATAATCATGACCGTAATGTTACAAATGATGTGGTAAAAGTCCTCATTGGCCCGTAGTGCGTTGATGGACAGTTGTTGGCATGATCATGACCATTAATGAATATACGAATATCCTTGGTCGTAGTGCAGGGGTGATTCGATGATGTGAATTATTTTATTAAGCTGAGTCTCAGCGATCACAGTGTTGGAAAATCTTTTAAATCATAAAAGATAGTAGAGTTTATTTTCTACTTGACTCTTTTAATGGATTGCTTGTTCCGCTGCAGTTAAACTTGATGTCTATTATATTTTATCAGTTTAACATTGTTGAAGGCTAATGATAATTTATTCTGCATTATCTTAGTCATAATATTTCTTACTGGGCTAGTTGAGCTCACCCTTTCTTTCACTGTTCTCTTCAGGAAATGAGAACGTAGCTGGGGCAAGTCGGGGAACGGAGTGATGGTCCGAATGATAGTATTAGTTAGTAGTCCTCACTATTCTACGTAATGGTGTGTTAATAATTGTAATGAGGACTCCTTTTGAGTATGAATACTCTCTAGAAGATAATATTTGTATTCAAACTCACAGTTTATGTTTTGTCGTATTGTACACGACAGTTGTATTAGTAAGTTGTATTTGTATTCTGTACTATGTATCTGACGACCCAAGATGGGTGATGTATACCTAATTTTAGGGGCGTCACATGAAGAACAGTTCATACTGCCTTCTCTCGATCTTTATATCTTGCAACACATGAACGGGTTTCGTGATCTTAGGTTTTCAGGTTGTAGAACACATGTAAGCCTAGAGATCCATTACATAAAATCATAATAACAACAACAAAATCAAAAGACATAAACTGGTCAAACCTTGTCAGAGATCATGCACTTAAGTTTTCTGGGTTACCCAGAAAACTAAGTTCGTGATCTTCTGGCCTGGTTTGACCATCCACTGACTTCGATCCACTAGATATTTAGGCGATATACAAGCTTAATCTTGAAGTTCATATACCATAGTACAAACATATTACAACATCAACAACAAATAAACTAACACCTGCAAGATCCAAGGCCATTAATCTACTACCAGACATGTTCTAGAAACTTTCTGGGTAACCCAGAAATGGTCAGGTCAATGCCGGTCAACATGGTTTGACCACTAATAACTTTCGACTGGCTTATGATCTGACTTTGATTCCAGTTTCATATCAAAGATCTTATAGCATAATACCAGATCAAAGCTTAAAAATACAAAAACACATAACAGGACGAGATCTATAGGACCTGACATTCACTATCAGAAACAACAAAAATAAATTTCTAGATTTGGAAAATCTTCAAATCCGAGCCTCTAGATGTTATGGATCTAACATCTAGCAACCCAGATCATCATTAGGCATCTTATATAACATATTTTAACACTTAATCATAACATCAAAAATCAGATTTTGGACAGAAATTTGAGGGATTATTTATACCTTTAAATGAGCAATTCTTGATTCTATGTTTCTGATTTGGTTCAAATAAATGTGGGACTTGATTATGGGACTGATATGCTATAGTTTTTCATTGGTTTTAGTGGGAGAGATGATTGGTTGGGTGTTGGACAAAATAAGTGAACAAAAATGATTTTCTCTCTCTCTCTCTTAATCTATATTTATATTGAGCTAGATGCAATGTATGGCTGGTGTATTGGCTAATATAAAATGATTTTTGGCACATGGGATATCTAGGGTTGGTAAACAACCCAAGTTATGGCAAGATTTGCAAGCAAACATAAAAATGTGACAAAAGGGCTTTTTGGTCATTCTCATATAATTTTTATTTCTAGATTGGTCATATGAATTTAAGGGCAACTATGTAATCCTTGCAAACCCTTAGGGTTTGACCCTAAGGTTTAGCACAAAAAATTTTTATAGAATTGCAATTAGGGTTTGCACTAAATAAAATTAAAATCAAATAAAAATTAAATAAACTTTAGTTTCTAACATTTTGAAATTAAGGTTTCTAATTATGATTAATTTTCTAATTAAGCTATACAGGAACATTAGGGATTAATAATTAAATAAACATAATTACCTTGCTAATTAAGATCACAAATTTATCAATTAAGGCATCCATTTGATAATTAGGGTTAACAATTTACTAATTAGAATTAACAATTTAATAATTAGGATTAAAATTTGTAATTAGGAATTCTAATCACATTAATCATGATCATTAGGGTTTAACGTCCGCTAATGAGCATTAAACATCCTAAATTAGCAATTAGGGTTTCCAGTCAATACTTAGGGTTTGTCATATAACGCCATAATTGACCAACCATTATCAATACGGAAATTCAGTACATATTCATAGCATTGAAAAATCAAAATATAATTAATATTATATTATTATTCTCATACCTTGACAACAATCTAAAATTAGGGTTTGGATTCCATATCTAATTTATTCTTCATATTTAACCTTAACAATTAAGGTAAAATAATTACTTTAATAACTTATACTAAAATTCATATAATAAAATAATTATTATAATTATTCTAAAAATCATTTCATATATAATATATGATTATATTTTCATGGAAAATAATTACTAAAAACATTTCTACCATAATTTAATTATTATAAGTATATACTTTATAATAATCAAAAATTCTAAAATAAATTCATTTGTAAAATATTTATGTAATAAATATATTTTTATTTACCACATAAATACACATACACATAATCTTGTACAAATCCTCATCATTAAATAAAAAAAAATTTATACGTAAAATATCTTATTTATTTATGTAGAAAATATCGGGTTGTTACATTCACCCTCCCTTATAAAGATTCCGTCCCCGGAATCACCATTTTAAAACCTATACATACACGGCACATAACATACACAATCATCGCAAGTAGATCTCGGTCAACTTTGATCGAACTGATCTTTAACTATTCACATAAAGCTTGTCTTTCTGATTAAACGAAAAAAATTGTTTCTAAAAGAACTCAAATTCCTCCTCAAAATTTCTTTATAAAATAATTTACTATATATAAGAAATAATATATAAGAAAATAAATTTGATTAGAATAATACCTGGAGTTGCATTCGCGGCTGCTACAGTTTCTTGAACGGTCATGTTGAAGACTCCTTTGGTTGGTTTTGTTGGTTCATTTGTTGAAGTCAGTCCCGTTATCGCCAATGCCCTGCTGCCTTTCCTCGTATTCGCATTCTTTGTTTCCCTTCTCCTTGGACAGTCTTTTACCTTATGCTCCTTTAATCCACAAATAAAACACCCACTATAAATTATTGGATTGGGGAAGTTAGGAGAGATATGTCCCTCCTGCCCACACTTGTAGCACACATTCTTTCCTTTTAAACACTTTCCCGAATGATTCTTTCCACAATTTCTACCATGCCCAACTCGTTTCTTTCCATCTTCTGGCCTATTTTTCGTATTCCCAACATTATCACCTTTCCTCTTTCCGATTCTACTACCACTACTCCCTCCTTCGGCTTTAACTTGAGTTGTCTCCCACCAAAGATTCACCCCTCCTTTCGTTGTATAGGTGGCAAAAGCTGTCTGTTTCCCCTCCGTTACCCTAGCTATCACAACCACTTCTACAGGGTTAGTTAGTCTTCTAAATCCTGACGGTTCATTTGTCTTGAAGTTTTCAAAGTTTGCTGATCGATTATCTGGCTGATTTCCTGCAGTTGGTAATCCATTCTGCATAGCTTGATCGTCTATATTCCTCAAATTCTGCGTTAGGTCTGGTTGTCCTCCAGCTTTGTTGGCAGGTTCTTCTGTCCTGTGATTTCATTTTCGTCTTGGCGGCATTATCTGATTAAATTATTCTTTATTAACTTACATTCTAAGCCTTATCGTAAACGTTTAGCATATAACACAAAAGATTTTACTCAAATAATCATGTACTCAAAATATTAGATTTTAAAAACCTGGTTTACTGAATTAATCAATACTCATATAATTAACTACTATCTTTTCACCAACTTATTTCATTAATCCCATAAACTCATATTCATATCACTTGACATATCATAGCACCTTTTGCTTTAATCATTTGATGTCCCATTGTGACTTAAAAGTCAGGAATCGCTGCCATAACTTATACAAAATTTGAAAATTATTATCTTATACAAACATACCTATCATATACATAACATAAAATCATATATATTCAATTAATACCAGTACTACTTATTTCTTACGCCTCCAATAAGGATCAATTGTTTAGTAATCTGTCTATTCCCCTTATCCTCAATAATCTATTTACACCTAACTACATCTAGTTCGTCCAGCTTACCATACATTACGAGCTTAAGAACTCACCCGAAACATACGAGTTTAGGAACTCGATATAGACCACATATTATTATTATTATTTTTTATTATTATTAATTTTTTTTTCCAGTCATTCTATCACTCTAGGATCTGGTACTATACTTTCCAAAATAACCACCTCATTGAGGTAGCTTTCAATGTGAGCCTCTATTTCAGCTATTGGCTTTGATATTGGCTCGGTTATGGAGGTTGACATCTTCTTTATAATTTAAGGGTATCATAATCCTTTTTCACCTGACATATACACATATAAATTATCCTGATTAACATATAGTATATACACACAGTAAATAAGAGTTTTATATAAGTTACCTTTTATTTTGTTTGACGATGAATTTAGTCAATTCATCTCTTTTTAAACTCTATATGAGTTATTTATATTTTCAATTTTTCCCTCTGTTCTAAGGTTATAGCCTAAGGTCTAGCCCACCTAAGGTTTTTAACCCCTAAGCTCTGATACCAACTTGTGAGGACCCCAAACTCAGGTACTTGAAACCCGAACTCGGTTCATCACGATACCGTTTCTATGAGCAGAATAATACTAATAATAATAAAAATAATATAAATATCAAACTTAACTTACATTTATCAGAGTCTAATCCCAAGTACGTAACCTTTAAACATTCATTACAAACCATGATAGATAATATATATCATACTTGTCTTAATAGTATTAAACTATTACATAAGATAACGTTCATTCATTCATTCAGCAACCTTTTTCCTTTCTCTTGTTCTTAGCAGAGCTCTCTGATCGTTCCCACTTAGCTGAAAACATTTAAATTTAAGCAAGGATGAGCATTTGAGTGCCCAGCAAGTAATAGCAATTATATATATATATAAGCTGACAGGATTTAAATGTTTTCTTTGTGCTATTCTTCTACAACCAGTCGATAGTTGTGAAGTATTCTGAACCGATAATAATAACATAACAACTCTTTTTCAAATTTTTGAAACTACATAATTATTATATCTGGGGTATGGTGACATGCCATGAACATTGTTTTAAATTTTTGATAGGGTAAGACAGAAATTCATTTACAAACCGTCATAACTTACGGGCACGGGGGATGATCAGCCCGTTATGCCCTGCATTGATCAATACTACATTGCTAGAACGATATTATCGTTCATCCTTTGTCCGCTGGAGTGTATAAAAATTTTTCCGTGTAGGGATGTTCATACCTGTATGGGTTCTAAATCAAAGGTTTTATCTTGTCAACAATAATCTATAATTCAACATATATGTATACGGGTAATTGACAAAGGTAGATCAACATGTGATTAAATACAATAATTGTCCAAGTGGGGACATTTGTTTAACCATTTCTAGAAATTAACGAACAGAATATATATATCTGAGTTACCATATACTAACATGTTGATATTCAAGGAGCTTATATAATATAAGGTTAATAATCTGTTCCATAATAATATAGTTTAGAAATATTCTTACTCACATCCATTGCATAAAGAAAATGCAAAGGTTAGATACTTGCCTGAAGCGCTGCTTACAGTTTGTAATTTAGATTTATCGCTTATCTCGTGACCTATCATTAATCAGATCATTCGTTCGATTAGAACAACATACTATCGCACATAACACTGCTTATTGCAGTCAGCACATACCCTAATCACATTGGCACATAGGTTTAATGTGACAACCCCAAAATAGGTTCATTCCATCCAACCTATTCTGAGTCGCCAAATACATGGTACAGAAAACAACTACAACTTTATTACAACAATTGTCGTGCAAAATACAACAACACATATGCTGTGAGTTTGGATACAAATATATACCAAATGTGACTCATGTTCCAACCATGGACATCACCTCACAATAACACCTTACATAAAGGTATAGTCAAAAACTGTTTTAGAAATTAGAATCTTTGGGAAGTGCTCAAGAAAACCTTCGTACATGGGAGGCCACGCGTCTAGGTTATGATAGATATCATATGGCCACAGAATTATTCTTGGTTGACCCAATAGACCCCAAAGAAAAATGAGAAGATTACTATCATATTCTTCCCAATGGTGAGTCTTCTCTTGACTTATCATTATCTCCACTGTATCTAACTGAGAATTATACTTCAAACAAATACCAAGATTATATAGGTAGTGCTTGTAGATATACTCGGCAAGCGGATGTGCACAATCATGTCTTATGATGACACGAGGTTGTATGTCGTTAGACATCTTGTATGATAGTGGCAAAACACCCTTCCAATGTTGGGTTCGCCTCACCCTATTTTCTTCACCAAATATAACTACTAAATGATGACCACCGTTCTATTCCCTTCTTACCCTCGCTCGACCCAGCTACACTCTTATTACCTGAAAGGAATTGTGAAGTAAAAGGGTGAGCACAACTAGCTCAGTAAAGAATATCATGACTAAAGATAATTAAATTATCAATAGTCTTCATCAATAATAAATCAGAGATTTAGAACATATGGTAGATGATAAAAAATTTCAACCATAGTTGCAGCGGAACATGCAATCCATTAGAAGAGTCAAATAGACTATAAAGTCTATTATCTTCTCCATGTTAAAAATCCACCAACAATGTTTTATCCCTGTAACATCAATCAACAGTTCTGGTCCACAATCATATAAATAACTCATAATCATAATTATGATTCTACATTCCTCTTCTCATCCAGGACAAAGATAATTTTCATCACTTGTCTTTACCTGAAACATCAAAGATCATGGTTATACCAATTCACAATTCTTGTTCATAATCATACTAATAATTTCATCTTTGTACTACGGGCTAAAGATATTTGTCAACAGTTTATCTTTGCACTACTGGCCAAAGATATTCAACAACAGTTCATCTTTGCACTACAGGCCAAAGATATTCAACAACATATCATCTTTGCACTACAGGCCAAAGATATTCATCAACAGTTCATATTTGCACTGCAGGCCAAATATATTCATATCTCAAAGAATTATAATCATTTTAGAATTTATATAAACAATAATTATAACCATGTTGATCAATTCACCTTTGCACTTAAGCTTATGATATTCAATTATAAATTCAATGGTCATGATCATACCAGTCACAATTCAACTTTGCACTACAGGCCAAAGAGAACCCTAGTCATGATCATACCAATAATTTACCCATCTTTACACTCAAGCGAAAGAGAATTTTAACATCAAGGTTATAAAAATATTATATATGATAATAAAAATAATATGATCAACATACAGATTTAATCTCAAGAGTAATATTCATAAATCAACTATAATTTGGCTAGAAAAAGAAACCAATTTTGTCGTGAATAGTAACTCGTGAATAGTAACTCGTGAATAGTAACTCATGAATAGTAACTCGTGAATAGTAACCCTGACATGAAAAAGGTAGAAATTCCACAATAATATACATACCAATATTTCGGTATAATGATATTGAAAGAATAATATTCTTAAGCTTATAAACAATTTATTTAAATTGTTTACACTTTACTAATTAATGCATTTAATCATCATAAAATGCCAACTCTTAAGATTTCATCATCAATAACCAAAACCCTCATCAAAAATCTGCATATACCTCATATATAGGATTCTCAAGCCATAAAATCCTATTTTCTAATTTTCTTACTTCACATAACATATTTAATTCATTTTCTCATAACTAGACTATTTTCATGAAAAATATCAAATCCGTTCCAAAAATATTTCTTTTCTGGAATTTAGCATAATATAGTCCCATAGTGAACATATATTTTTCTCAGAATTTTTAAAAATCATTTACTATTTTTCATATGGCCAAAATAGCCGAATATTTAGACATTTATCAAAAATTGTACTTTTGTCTAAAAATTCTGAAATTTACAGAGTATACTTCTATCATATACATGTACTCCCAATAAAAATTTCATCAATTTTGGAGTTAACCACAAGGAATTATAAGCTGTTACTTCTAAAATAGTCTTTTCTCATAAAATTCATAACTCTCAATCTATACATCCAAAAATCACTATTTTTGGACACAATCAAGAAAACTCATCAAAATATCATTTTGAATTTTTCCAGAATTTTTGAAGATCAGAAAAATTACGAAACTGAAAATCATAACAACCCTTAAAATCCATTACTATCCCTTACTATCCCTTACTATCCCTTACTTCAAAAGAGCAGTACTTCTGACTGGATATCGGATATGATGCTGAAGAAAACTTGCACTAATGAATAGCAACTCACCAAGTATCTAAAAACTCACAAAATATGCTTCATAATATAGAGAGAGAAAGAGAGAAAGCTTATGTTTCTGGTGTGATTTTCAATTCTAACTTAGCCCTCTATTTATAGGAAAATTTTGGTAGGTTTGACCTGCAACCTGATGGCTTTACCTGCTACTATTCCCACCCACCACATTTGAAATATAATTCAGCACATTTCTTCACCAACCACAAGTGGGGCCCACCAATTCTAGAATTTTCTACCAAAATGATAAACTCCGAAAATTCAACAATTTCTGAACCAGTCATCTCGTAAAATTCATAATAAATCATACGTTCATTTTTAACGGTTCAAAATTTGTGGGCATATACTCAACTTATATATGTATAACATATCCAAAAATTACCACGATCCAACGGTCGGATTAAAAATTATAACCTCCGCAAAATATCTCAAAAACCTTGATTTTTAATACCTCCATTCCGACAAAAATACGGATAAAAATCTCAACATTAACTCCTTCATTTTTTAACCACAAAAATATATCCCTCATTTATATCCACATAAAATAAATATTTTCTTATCATATGAATCAATAATTAATTATTCAGAAATAATATTATAGAATCACATTTATGACAACCATGCCGTTCCCAGGAAAGAGGGGGCTTTCCAATAAGGATTTCTCCTTACTGGCGCGCAATTAGATGACCAAACCTCTCCTTAGACAGAACTTTCTAGACATTGCCAATAATGTTATCTAATAATATTATTCAAATAATATGAATTATTGATCTGATAATAGGAAATACTGTGCAGCAACAATTATTGAACAACAATAATACAAAATTTCAACGTAGCAATTATTGAATCAATAAAATAAAATATTGAACAGTAATTACTGTAACAATTATTGAGTAGTGCCTTCTTACGTAAGAATCAATAATTTCAAAAATACTATGCAATACCGTGTGCTACTGTGCAATAACGCGTATTACTGTATTTTAACCACCGGGTATTCCAACAGTGTTAACGGTAACAACTACGCCGTTATTTGTAAAAAACTCAAATTTGTCGTTTTCTTCACCCGACAGTTATTCTGTTATGGGGCCCACAAATGGCTGCGCCGTCGTACGAATATTTCCCGACAGAAAGAATATTTCACGACCAAACGAATATTCCCCGACAACAATGATTATTTTATAACCACTTGCTTATTTTGAAAAAAAATCATATTTCACTCATAACTTTAAATTTTTATCAATTTAACCATTTACTGAATAGTAATTATAAGAAAAATTGAATACTTTTATTTCATAAAATTCAGGGTCTTACATTTAACAACCATTGAATCACAAATAATCACATATCTAATTAAATTATCTAAGTCCAGATCAATTTCTGAAATATGTCGGTCTACCGACGGCTTTATCGGGTATTTATCGAGTCTAAGACTCTTTTCTGTAACTTAATATCCGTACATATCAGTCATATTATTTTTAAATGACTTAATATAATTTTAAAATATTTATTATGATTTATCATGAATTTTCAAACCTCATAATCATTATTAAATGATTTAAATACTAATCAATTCTATTATCATTAATATTTAATTAGTATTAAACTGTTAATGAAATCATTTCCAAAATATTAAAGTTATGTATAATAACTCAAAATACCTTTAAAGTATTAATATTACCCTTAAATGATTTTTAAAACATTTAAAATAATTATAATTAATATTAAAGTATTAATGTTTCATTTATCAAAATATTAAAAGTCATTAAGTATAACTTAAAATATTTTTAATTCATTTATATCCCTTTTAAATGATTTTTAACTTAATAAAACTATTTTTAAACTATTTATTTAATATAATTATTAAATAAATTTACTATTTTTAATAATAAGTTTATAATCATTAATATGAAATTATCCTCTAAATATTAAAAGTTATATTTTATAACTTAAAATATCTTTAAACACTTTATTTTCATTTAAAATGATTATTATAATATTAAAATTATTTTCAAACTAAATTATTTAATATAATTATTAAATAACTTTAATATCATTAATAATAATTAATTAATGAAATTTATCTTTAAATATTAAAAGTTATGTTTTATAACTTAAAATATTTTTAAATACCTTATTTTTATTTAAAATAATTTTTAATATAATAAAATCATTTTTAATTAATTTATTTAATTCATTTAGTAAATAAATTAATTACCATTAATATCAATTTATTAATGAAATTTATCACAAAATATTAAAAGTCATTAAAAATAACTTAAAATATTTTCTTATATCATAATATAATTTTTAATGATTTTTTCAATATTAAAATCATTTTTAAATAATTTATTTAATATTATAATTAAATAAATTAAATACTTTTAATATTCCAAAAATATTAAATATTTATGAAATATATTTAAAATAATTAAAAATTAATTTTCGGAATTTAAAATAATTTTTAATAATTTATTTTGTATTTTTAACAATTTAAAACTAATTTTTCTATTTTTTTTTATTAATTTCCAGAAAAATAAATAATATATGTCGCTAAAGACCACCTATAGCGACAGAACCGTCGCTATAGGTGTTCTTCATGTTCTTGGCCAATCCCAGAAATGCATAGTCAGTTACTAAGGTGTCACGTTTGACCAACAATAATTCAGTGTGTAGTGTGATTCTGGACCAACTAAGCATTAGAGCATGTAGTACTAGTGTAACACTTCAGGCTACAACAACAATCATGACCATACTACATAAACCGAACGAGATCTGGCCTTCCCAAAAACCTTGTCAGAGCTGTTCTTCATTTCTGGGTTTTCCAGAAATGAAGAACAGTTCATACTGCCTTCTCTCGACCTTTATATCTTGCAACACATGAACGTGTTTCGTGATCTTAGGCTTTCAGGTTGTACAACACGTGTAAGTCTAGAGATCCATTACACAAAATCATAATAACAACAACAAAATCAAAAGACATAAGATGGTCAAACCTTGTCAGAGATCATGCACTTAAGTTTTCTGGGTTACCCAGAAAACTAAGTTCGTGATCTTCCGGCCTGGATTGACCATCCACTGACTTCGATCCACTAGATATTTAGGCGATATACAAGCTTAATCTTGAAGTCCATATACCATAGTACAAACATATTACAACATCAACAACAAATAAACTAACACCTGCAAGAGCCAAGGCCATGAATCTACTGCCAGACATGTTCTAGAAACTTTCTGGGTAACCCAGAAATGGCCCGGTCAATGCCGGTCAACGTGATTTGACCACTAATAACTTTCTACTAGCTTACGATCTGACTTTGATTCCAGTTTCATATCAATGATCTTATAGCATAATACCATATCAAAGCTTAAAAACACAAAAACACATAACAGGACGAGATCTATAGGACCTGACATTCACTGTCAGAAACAACAAAAATAAATTTCCAGATTTCGGAAATCTTCAAATCCTAACCTCTAGATGTTATGGATCTAACATCCATCAACCCAGACCATCATTAGACACCTTATATAACATATTTTAACACTTAATCATAACATCAAAAATCAGATTTTGGACAGAAATTCGAGGGTTTGTTTATACCTTTAAATGAGCAATTCTTGATTCTATGTTTCTGATTTGGTTCAGATAAACATGGGGCTTGATTATGGGACTGATATGCTATAGTTTTTCATTGGTTTTAGTGGGAGAGAGGATTGGTTGGGTGTTGGACAAAATAAGTGAACAAAAATGATTTTCTCTCTCTCTCTCTTAATCTATATTTATATTGAGCTAGATGCAATGTGTGGCTGGTGTATTGGCTGATATGAAATGATTTTTGGCACATGGGATATCTAGGGTTGGTAAACAACCCAAGTTATGGCAAGATTTGCAAGCAAACATAAAAATGTGACAAAAGGGCTTTTTGGTCATTCTCATATAATTTTTATTTCTAGATTGGTCATATGAATTTAAGGGCAACTATGTAATCCTTGCAAACCCTTAGGGTTTGACCCTAAGGTTTAGCGCACAAAAAATTCTAGAATTGCAATTAGGGTTTGCACAAAATAAAATTAAAATCAAATAAAAATTAAATAAACTTTAGTTTCTAACATTTTGAAATTAAGGTTTCTAATTATGATTACTTTTCTAATTACGCTATACAGGAACATTAGGGATTAATAATTAAATAAACATAATTTCCTTGCTAATTAAGATCACCAATTTATCAATTAAGGCATCCATTTGATAATTAGGGTTAACAATTTACTAATTAGAATTAACAATTTAATAATTAGGATTAAAATTTGTAATTAGGATTTCTAATCACATTAATCATGATCATTAGGGTTTAAAGTCCGCTAATGAGCATTAAACATCCTAAATTAGCAATTAGGGTTTCCAGTCAATACTTAGGGTTTGTCATATAACGCCATAATTGACCAACCATTATCAATACGGAAATGCAGTACATATTCATAGCACTGAAAAATCAAAATACATATAATATTATTATTATTCTCATACCTTGACAATAATCTAAAATTAGGGTTTGGATTCCATATCTGATTTATTCTTCATATTTAACCTTAACAATTAAGGTAAAATAATTACTTTAATAGCTTATACTAAAATTCATATAATAAAATAAATATTATAATTATTCTAAAAATCATTTCATATATAATATATGATTATATTTTCATGGAAAATAATTACTAAAAACATTTCTACCATAATTTAATTATTATAAGTATATACTTTATAATAATCAAAAATTCTAAAATAAATTCATTTGTAAAATATTTATGTAATAAATATATTTTTATTTATCACATAAATACACATACACATAATCTTGTACAAATCCTCATCCTTAAATAAAAAAAAATTATACGCAAAATTTCTTATTTATTTATGTAGAAAATATCGGGTTGTTACAGATGAAGCTTAAACTTTTTGTAGCATGCAAAAGCAAACAAAATTCAGATTGATTCCAGCCTTGCCACTGGTGCATAGGTTTCTTCATAGTCGATTCCCTCTTGTTGGTTGTATCCTTGAGCTACTAACCTTGCTTTGTTATGAGTGATTGTCCCGTGTTCATCAAGCTTGTTCTTAAATACCCATTTAGTACCAATAATGGAAACATCTTTTGGAGGAGGCATAAGTTCCCACACTTGGCATCTCTTAAATTGTTGGAGTTCTTCTTGCATTGCCAATAGCCAGTTCTCATCAAGAACTGCATCATTTGCATTCATTGGCTCAACCTGTGACAAAAATACAGAGAATGCACAATAATTTAGTAAACCTCTTCGTGTGGTTATACCTTTGTTGATATCTCCAATGATATTTTCTGAAGGATGATTCTTGATATATCTAGTTATTCTTGGCATTTAGATATCATGTATAACTTCCTCTTGATCATGAGACTCATCTTCAGCATCTTGCAAATTTTTAGGTTCACGTTCATGCTAGTCATTGATTTTAGTTTCTGAAAATTGTTCATTTGGTCTCCTATTTTGTTCTTTTCGGTTTGCTGAAATCCTGACTGTCTCCAAATTTCCTGCATCATCTTCACTTTCTTTTGTAAAATCATTGTTAGTTTCATTGAAAGTGATATGAACAGACTCTTCTACACATGATTTTCTAATATTGAAAATACGATAAGCCTTACTATTTTGAGAATAGCCAATGAATATTCTTTCATATGTCTTATCATCAAATTTTCTCAAATTATCACTTGTATTTAAGATGAAACATTTAGAATCAAATACTTTGAAATAACTTATGTTTAGAATTTTATTATTTAAAAGTTCATAAGGTGTTTTCAAAATAATAGGACGAATGAGTACTCTATTTAAAACATAACATGATGTACTTACTGCTTCGGCCCAAAATTTCTTTGGAAGCTTACTTTCTTGCAGTAGAGTTCTTGTCGTCTCTTGTAGAGTCCTATTCTTCCTTTCCACCACCCCGTTTTGTTGAGGAGTCCTTGGGGCTGAAAATTCATGGCTAATACCTCTTTGATCACAAAAAGTTATGAAATTTTTTTAAAATTCAGTACCATGGTCACTTCTAATTCTAATGAGTTTGTAGCTATACTTTGTTTCAAGATTCCTGATTAATCTTTCAAACTCTTTAAATGCTTCATCCTTAGTTCTCAAAAATAATATCCATGTGTATTTAGAAAAATCATCAACTATTACAAATGCATAAAATTTACCATTAATACTAGAATGTCTTTTTGGTCCGAATAAATCAAGATGAAGTAATTGCAAGGGAGAGGAGGTTGATACCATATTCTTTGTCGTAAAAGAGGTTCTTACTTGTTTTCCTAGTTGACAAGGAATGCATATTTCTTTCTTTTCAAACTTGATTTTTGGCAGTCATTTTACAAGATTCTTTATAGATAACTTTTTGATTAGATCCATATGAAAATGTCCCATCCTCTTATGCCATAGATAAGCTTCGTCTTGTACTGAAGTAAGACATAGTTCTTCATCCTGTTGCTCAAAGTCAATAGTATATATATTTCCTTCTCTTTGTGCAACTAGAGTAGTATTGTTAGTACCATGAAATATTATGCATTTATCTTTTTCAAAATTCTCTTGATGACCATTATCCATTAATTGACTGATACTAATTAAATTAAATTCAAGACCGTTAACAAGGTGAACATTATTTATACTTACCTTGTCATTACCAATTTTACCTTTTTCGATTATTTCGCAAGTTCTATTGTCTCCAAACGTGACCGTTCCATTCTTCTTCTTGATATCTAGTTCTATGAACTTTGATTTATCACCTGTCATGTGACGAGAACATCCGCTATCAAGAATCTATTTTTTGAGATGGAACTCTTGCCTTTAAACATACATGTCAAGAAAGAATAATTCATGTAACAATCCAAAATTTTATTTGTAATTTAAAATATTTATTAAGTTAAATAAATATTTTATTGATGTAGTTGTTGTTTGTAGATAATTATGAATTTAATTTATTAGATAATACTCTGATTTAATTTAATAGTTAGAGAGGTGTTAGAGATAGCATGAAATGTTACATTGCTATTTTAATTTAATAATTTAAAATGGTATGTTAATTTATTAAATAAAATTATAATAAGATTATAATTTTGTGATAATTGGATTAAGTGAAAAATTTATTTAGTATGTTTATTGGATATGGAAATTCAAAGAAATAATATGGAACTATAAACTATAGTATAAATGATTTATTAAAATAAATTAAAGTAGTTTTAAATGGATTTACCCAAACAAGACTTAAAGACATTAAGTCTTTATTTTTTTTAAAGTGTTGTGCCAAACATAGCCTTATGGATTTTGAATTTTAAATTTGAATTATAATAAATAATATAAATAAAATAAATCAAAATAATAAATAAAATATATTTTATAACTGTTGTACGTTTAAGTTTTTAGTTTTGTAACTGATATAATTAAGTATGGTATTATGGCTGTCAGTTTATATTTTTACGCCTAAGTGTTAGTTGGCTTATACTGATACTAAGAAGAAGAGAGAAGAGAGTATACAGAAAAGAAAATAGAGAGAGTTTATAGAGAGAATAGATAGAATTTGAAAGAAAAGTTGTTTACAGTGCATGTGTATATATATGTCTTGTGAAAGTATAAAAAATTTGTAGTTAGTTTGTAAACTAATATGTAAATTAAGCCTTGAATATGTTAATTCAGTAAGAAAAAAAGAGAATGCAATTTGAATGAGTTAATTTGGTGTATTATTGAGACTTCAGTGTTAATTTTTGCCAAGGATGTCAAAAATGGAGTTTTTGCATAAAACAGGGAATTCAAAGGTTTTAAATTTGATGTTATGTTGTTTATATGAGTAAAAATATGTTAGAGACCTTAAGTTATGTTTCTGTGAAGTCTATGAAAATTATGCGTGTTAAATTGGTTGCTAGAAAGTAAGTTGTAGGCCAAATTGGCTTTGTTTGTGTTCTTCGCGTCTGGAATTGTAATTCGGCGCCACAATGCCAACTCTCACGCCGCAACGCCTATCACAAGCCTGTGTCTCGCGTCGCAACGCCATCACCGCGCTGTAGCGCCGTTCCCAGTGCAAACTGGGGCGCCGCAGCGCCGGTCAGCAGTGTTGGCCAGAAAGTTTGTTTTAATAATACAATTCTGCAATTTTTGATAAAGGGTATGTTATGACTACTAAAATGTGATTTTTTGTTAATTGTGGTGTTATAGTACCAAGTGGGAGAAGATTATTAACAATTAATGAGTTATGTTATTGCATTAATAGTGTGACTTGACTATATGATTAAAATAAAGTCATACATGAAATAGGTACTTAATTGTGTATGAAGTACATGTAGTAACTAATTATGTCATGATGACATGTGTATAGGGTATTGAGAATCGAGTTATTACGGTTTAGCTTATACGTAAGGCAAGTTTCCGAACTCTAACCTCTATTTGAGTTTGTTCTCTTTACCTTTATATTGAGCAAGTAATTCTTAATCCTATTTATACAATTTAATTATATTAATGCAAAGCTATTTAACCTAACTCTTACTTTGAGAAGGTTTCCTACTTTTAACTAGTTTCTTAGCATGCAAGCTTCTAAATTCTGATACACTTATGTTGAACAAGTTTTATCGTTCAATTTGCTATTTATTATGCATGCTTAATAATTCAATTCTGTTACTAAACAAAATTCTAGCCTTAACTTAATATTGTTCAAGCAAGGTATGTTACGGTATTCAATGCTTATGCTTTTAGTTCATTTCTAACGCATGACCTTAATATACATTGTTGATTCATTTATGACTTATTCCATAGCATATTGTTATTACATTTTTTATTCAACTAATCCTTAATTGATGTACGTTAAACTCTAAATTTTCTTAAAACTTATCCAAACCAAACTTACTTTGGTGCGAACTTGTATTCTATACACTGAGATGAACAATCCTATTACAGGGGATAATTTACGCAAAGCGTTTAGATGTTTGTGCACAGTACATTATACAAAGGGCTGATCCCCCCTAAGTACGAGCAGTCCCTACAGTCTTATGATTGTTTAGGTTTAAGTTGAAAGAATACTTATAACTTTGGACATAGTTCGTGGTCTTATGACCCTCGGATATATACTTCAATTTCTGTTCCTAATTATCATTGATAAAGAATATTATTCAATTCTATTGAGCCTATTGTTTGGCAGTCGTTATGATATTATTATTCGTTGTAACTTCAAGTGAGCATTTGGTTGCTCACTCTTGCTTATATAACTATTACAGCTAAAGTTGAGAAGGTAGATGAACCTACCACCAATAAAGGGAAAGGTAAGATGAACAAGTGTTGAAGACTTGTAAACTTATTGGCTTTTATATTGTCAGACTCTATTTTAAATATTGTGATGTAGTTATTTTATTTTCCGCACGTGATGTTTGTATTTAAAGGTTAGATAACCTGAGAGATTTTATTGAACTTATTGATGTAATCCTTTAAAGGGAAGGTTTATTGTTAAAATTTATTATATTTGGGTAGTTAGAAATGAATGTTTTTATCAAGTGAACACCAAATCTTGTGGGAATGAAATACCCAAATTTGGGGGTGTCATAATTCATCCTTTTGTTACCCATATCTTTTTGGGTCCGCTTATGTTAGTAGCAAGTAAATCACCCTTTTTAATCCACACCTTTTTAACCTTGTTTTGTTTCTTAAAGCAATTTATATCTAAATGACCTTTAATACCACAATGTTTACAAGTTGTGGAAGGAGAATAAAAATTTAGTCTAAAATTTGATTTTGATTTTAACATTTTTATATCTCTCTTTTTGTAAGTGGGATTATAGCCAATTCCTTGTTTTTCAAAACTAGGTCTTTGTTTTCCTAACATAACAGCAAGATTTTCTTCTCCTTGAACAAATTTAGCAAGTGTTGATTTTAGTGACTTATTTTCCTTTTGTATTTCATTAATTGGAATAGTCGTACAGTGAGATTCATTACTAAATGCATCTATACATACATCTCTCATTTTTAGCTCATTAGTCAATTTTTCAACTTCCTTATTTAGATGGTTAACTTTGTTGAAAAGTATTTTGTTAAAATTGTCTAAGTAATCATTTTTTGCAATCAAAATCTTTTCATCTTTACATGATGACTCTTTTTCAATTTCTTTCTTTTCATCTATTAATGAATTTACTTCACTCATTAATATATTAACTAAACCTTTCAAGCATGCATTCTTTTCTTTTAACTTCTTATTTTCTTGCTCTAATGAGTTTAGTTTATTAAAAGATACCTGATTAGAGTCACCTTCGATTCCCACGAAGCATACTTGAGCTATCTCATCTTTAACATCGATCTCCACTTCGGATTCCTCATCACTACAAGTAACAAGGACTTTGTTCTTCTTATTGTCTTTGTAGTTTGTCTTCCCTTTGTTCTTTAATTGAAAATAATCTTTCTTAAAGTGACCAGGACGTCCACATTCGAAGCATGTCTCTTCAGCTTGTTTTCCTTTGAACTTATTCGAATTGAAAGTGTTTCTTTTCTTGTTCTTCCTTTGTAGTAGCCCCTTGAGTCTTCTTGACATCATGGCTATTTCTCCATCTGAATCATCATCAAGCTTTTCCCCATTATCTACAGTAAGAGCTAAGACCTTTCTCCGAGGAGTTTCCTCCTCCTCATCATATCTCTTTAATTGATGTTCATATTCTTCTAATTCACCAAACAGAGTTAAAGTGTCCATGGAAGAAATAGTAGCAGAATCTTGAAGAGTAGTGATTTTAGAAACAAACCTTTTGGGCATAGCCCGAAGTAAGTTACGGTTGATCTCACTTTTAGGAATAGTCTTGTCCAGCAATTTCATTGAATTTATAAGGACTAGAAATCTTTCTTGAGCTAGCTTAATGGTTTCATCTTTTTCGAGCTTGAACATTTCATAATCGTGCATAAGCATGCTTAGCTTGACTTCTCGTACTTTGGAGGTACCTTCATGACTTACCATTAGAGTATCCCATCTCTTTGGATGTGTTGCATGAAGAGACTTTATCTATCTCAGATTGTACCATGCCGCTAAGAAGTGTGTTCATTGCCCTTGAATCATATTAGACCATGTAGGTTTTGGTTGAATCTATTTCTAGCAGAGTCTTTGGTGTTCCATCATCTTTTCATGGAATAACTGGTCCGTTCTCAACGACCCACCATTCCCAAGGATCTCTTTTAAGATAGATCCTCATATGAAATTTCCAAAAACTATAGTTATCGGTTCCATGCAGCAATGGTGGTCGTTTGGTTGATTGACCTTCTTGATTGTTTTTCCCGGACTGTGCCATGTCAGAATCTTTCCCTACAAGTACCTTTAAGACCAAGATAAGTAGAGCCAAGCTCTGATACCAAATGAAATTTAAATAGACACACTTAGAAGGGGGGTTGAATAAGTGTTCGAATAACTATGGTCGATTTTTATTTTACTTCAAAACCTTTGCTTATTTCAGCTTACTGAAATACTTAATTCGGTTTCCTTAAAAAAACTGTTTAAATACTTTAGAATTTAGTATGCTGAAATAATCAAATATATATCTTAAGTTTCAGAAATTCTTGTTTATATATTAACTTATTATATTAACCTTAACTCTTGTTATCAATAAAATTAATCACAAACAATTAAATGAACACCAAGAATTTTTACGTGGTTCAACTACTACCCTCTATAATAGTAGCCTAATCCACATCCAATACTAACTAGTATTGGAGACTCACTTTATTTACGAAACAGATTCTTACAACAATTAATAACAATTAATTTCTCTTAAGCACTCTTGCTCCTTGTGCACCTATGCACTCCTTAAGCACCTTTACTTTCTTGAACCTGTTTGTAAACATTTTCTCTAATCCACTAGGATAAACACCTTTAGAATACACCTAGTCTAAACTGAAAAATTAAATACAAATATAGAGGTCTATGATCAATGCAATAATAATCAATTTAACAATTAAAGGCTCAACTAAATGCAATGATCAATTAGCACAGAAAGATAATCAATTAAATCTTAACAATTACCAGCTAAAAAGATATCAGAAATATAATTGCCCAGCTGATCAAAGTTGCACCAATTAAATCAAGTTGCTCGATAATATCAGTAATTAGTGCAAAAAGTATTTTGTGAGTTGTGTTTTATTCCATACAAGAAATATGATTTATATAGTCCAATCATTACCGTTATACATAAAGTCCCGTTGTAAAACAATTTTACGTTGCCAACAGAATTTACAAGATAAATAACGTTCAAAAGTTTTCCTGTTGAGAAACAATCTCCAATAAATCTTCAGTTATAAGAATGGATGTTGGTTGGACTCTTCTAAAATTAACCCACTAGATAAGAAACTTTGACTTTATCTCTCTATCCATTAAAGTAGCGTGTAACAGCAATGACCCTTTCCAATTCTCAAGGTATTATAGTTCCAATAAATCTATATTCACTATCCCATGAAAACCGCACGCTCACATATCATACCAAAAAATCAAACAATGTAGGCTACCGTCCTTTTAGCTTCTAGGCATGCACACGTGATACACTTGAATATACCATAAGCAATATTCAATATATATATATATATATATATATATATATATATATATATATATATATATATATAATCCAAGAAATATCAAGTAACGTTTTATCAAGCTTTAAGAACCTTTTGTACTTGATAACATATATTTAATCTAATTTCAAGTATTTTATTTTAAAAAACTTTTTAGATTTAAATTATTTTTCACTTAAGACATATAATACTAAAAGCCAATGATATGTCCTAAAGCCTATAAATAAAAAATCAATTATTATGCAATTGACCTTACACTTTGTTTCCTAGTAAGATAAAACTCTTCAACCACTTGAATATCCCACCAATGTTCTTTATCATCAGATACCTGAAATGCCATAAAACAGTTTAGCATACGAACAATTCATCATCAAAACTTAAGGATGAAATATGACTAAGTCAACAAATGCTCAATTTATAGACAATTTACTAACGGTAAAACTAATGAAATACCCACTTTAGTTGACAAGTTTTACTGATTACATAATTGAACTTTTAATTTTTCAAATTACCCTACTAAACTAATTATTTTGTTGAAACTGGGTTATTCCGTTAAAAAAAATAAACGAACGTTAATTTTTTATCTACAAAACTAATGAATTACCCACTTTAGTTGGCACGTTTTACTGATTACACCATTGAACTTTTAATTTTTCAGATTATCTCATTAAACTAATTAAAAAATAATTATTTTAAATATTTTAAAAATAATTATTATTTTCAGTAAAAAATATTAGAAACTTTAATTTTTTTCATAAAACGAGTAAAGTTTCATAAAATATAGATTTAAAAAGATTAAAGTTTTAAGAAACCTTACTGATTTTTAAAAAAAAATCTTTTTTTTTTCTTTTGAAAATAAAGTTTATTTTTTTGAATCTATATTTTATAAAATTTTACTCATTTTTTTAAAATATGAAGAATTTTCTAATTTTTTTTCTTGAAAATAATATTTATTTATAAAAATTATTAATTTCTTTTTTTGAAAAAATTGAATCAATTTTTTTTATTTATCTTTTACTATTTTTTTATTTTAATTTATATTTTTAGTTTTTTTAAAAAATTTCTAATATTAAGAATGGGTCATTCTGTTAAAAAATTAAGTAGACATTAATTTAATTTAAAATCACTTTAATTTTTTTGAATCTATATTTTTTAAAACTCTACTTATTTTATGAAAAAAAAAGTTTCTAATATTTGTTACTTAAAATAATAATTATTTTTAAAAATATTTAAAATAATTATTTTTAATTAGTTTGATGGGGTAATTTAAAAAATTAAAACTTCAATAGTGTAATCAGTAAAATGTGTCAACTACAGTGAGTAATTCATTAGTTTTGTAGATAAAAAATTAACGTCTGTTTATTTTTTTTTAACGAAATGACCCAATTTTAAAATAATAATTAGTTTAGTGGTATAATTTGAAAAATTAAAAGTTCAATGTTATAATCAGTAAAACCTACAAACTACAGTGAGTATTTCTTTAGTTTTTCCATTTACTAACCATGCCAAGCTATTGTCCAAGGAATTAAACCAAGAGATGGAAGGAGAATTCATTGAGTAATCAAGAGTTGGTTCAATAGTTGCCAACCACTCCCATCAGCCACACCCTTCTTCATCATGGCTAGCTACTGGTAAGTTTGAGAGATGAAGGAAATAGGTAGCCTTAGGCCAATGACCCTTCATGTGTGGAAGAAGAGAGTGACTCACAAAATAGGACAAGTCTACTCCCAGCATTTGATAGAAGAATAATGCCACATACCATATGTTTAATACACATATATGTATACTTAGGTTTTAAATTCAATTGGGTGCATACATGGATTTAAATGATATAACAATATTATATTAGCAATTTAGGGGTATTAAATATAATCCATGTACATTTTGATAATGCCAAATTATGATTTAATTGAGTAGTGACTCACCACATTATCATAACCCTTATTATATTATTTATTCTCATAGTCTAAGTTGATATTCCATAAAATATGTATTAATGCACTATACATGTTACATGGTCACATAGACATCATTCGTATAACTTACACATTTCATTAATCTTATTATATAGTTTCCATGTTATATAGTCATATCATAATGTCCCACTACACATTCTTTTTAATGTAGGAACCATATGTTATCGAATATCTTACACACATCAATTAAATGATATAATTCTAATTATGTAATTTACTTTGCTCACAATAACAATTAACTAATAATATAATGTTAATTAATCATTTACTTCTTAATTAAATTAATTCCTTAAATCTCCATTCTCATGCCACACAAGGCATTTTCACAATTCTCATCACAAATCCACATTCTTATAAATTCAATTTAAATTAATTGAATTATTCGTTTCACAACACATCAATATTTATTTTTAAATAAATATTCCATCTATTCTTATTAAATCAAAATAATATTTATTCATGAAATTCACGGTTCTTAGAAATCATCTAAGGTACGCATTTTTAGGTGAATCTTCAAAGTTGCCTGTTATATTTGCTGCTGCACTAACATTGTGTCAGGAAAGTAAATAGCTACGAGTGCTATGAGAATTTAAATCAACTATTGGTTGGACTATAGCAGACATCAAGGGGATCAGCCCCTCATTCTGAATGCACAAAATACTTATGGAATATGATAATAAGCCAATGGTAGAGCAACAAAGGAGATTGAATCCTATCATAAAGGAGGTTGCTAAGAAAGAGATCTTGAAGTGCTTAGATAACGAAATCCTTTATCCTATTTCAGAAAGCTCTTGGGTGAGCTCGGTGCAATGCGTTACAAATAAAGGGGGCATGACAGTGGTATCCAATGAAAATAATGAACTGATACCTACCAGAACAGTCACGGGGTGGAGGGTCTTCATGGATTACTGTAGATTGAACAAAGCTACGAGGAAAGATCGTTTCCCTCTCCCGTTATTGATCAAATGCTGGAAAGGTTAGCAGGACACGACTACTACTGCCTCTTGGATGGTTACTCGGGGTACAACCAGATAGTAATAAACCCAGAAGACCAAGAGAAAACTACCTTCACTTGTCTGTATGGTACTTTTGCATTCAGAAGGATGTCTTTTGGATTATGCAACACCCCGACTACATTCCAGAGATGCATGATGGCCATTTTCTTTGACATAGTTGAGCAAAACGTGGAAGTCTTCATGGATGATTTCTCAGTCTTTGGAGACTCTTTTGACTTATGCTTGGAGAATCTGGTGATGGTGTTGAAAAGGTATGTTGAGACTAATCTAGTATTGAACTGGGAAAAATGCTATTTTATGGTACAGGAAGGCATTATCTAAGGGCAAAAAGTTTTAAAGAAAGGGTTAGAGGTGGATAGAGCAAAATTGGAGACTATTGAGAGCTTACCTTGACCAACTTCTATGAAAGGGGTCTGTAGCTTCCTTGGGCATGCGGGCTTTTATCGTCGTTTCATAAAGGACTTCTCAAAGATCACTAAGTCGTTGTGTAGTTTGCTAGAGAAAGATATCCAGTTTAGATTCGATGAGGAATGCTTAGCTGCTTTTGAGCATTTAAAGAAGAAATTAACTACGACACCCGTTATTACAGCTCCTAACTGGTTTCTTCCATTTGAATTGATGTGTGATGCAAACGATTTTGCTGTGGGAGCTGTCTTAGGACAACGCAGGGATAAGGTTTTTCATGTCATTTATTATGCTAGCAAGACCCTAACTGAGGCCCAATTGAACTACACTACCATAGAAAAAGAGCTTCTTGCGGTGGTATACGCATTTGACAAAATTTATTTTTATCTGATTGGCACAAGAGTTGTTGTATACACCGATCATGTTATATTTCGATACTTGATATCCAAGAAAGATAACCACGTCTCATTAGGTGGATTCTACTTCTACAGGAGTTTGACTTGGAGATCAAAGATAGAAAAGGGACCGAGAACCAAGTGACTGACCACTTATCCCGATTGGAGAATCCAGGAAAGGATACAAATGATAAAGTGATCATTAATGAATCCTTCCCAGATAAACAGTTATTTGTGGTGAAAGGTGAAGTTCCATGGTTTGCGGACTATGCGAACTTTCTAGTGAGCAACATTATCCCTTCTAATTTGACTTGACAATAGAAGAAGTTTCTCCATGATGTTAAATGGTATATTTGGGATGAGCATTACCTGTTTAAGCAGCGTGCAGATAGAATGATTAGAAGGTGCAATCCAGACAGTGAGATAGATAGTATACTACATGATTGTCACTCATCAATTTTTGGAGGTCACAATGGGGGAGAAAGGACAGCAGCCAAGGTACTTCAGGTAGGTTTTTATTGGTCGACTCTCTTTAAAGATGCTTACAACTTTGTGCAAAAATGTGACCGGTGTTAGAGGGTAGGTAATATATCAAAATGGAATGAAATGCCTTTGAATACGATCCTAGAGGTTGAGATCTTTGACGTCTAGGGGATAAATTTCATGAGGCCATTTGTTTTGTCATGCAGAAATTTCTATATCCTTCTGGCAGTGGATCGTGTGTCCAAATGAGTGGAAGTAGAAGCTTTACCGACAAATGATGCTAAGGTGGTCTTGAGATTTCTTTAAAAGAACATATTCAAAAGATTCGGGACTTCTCGAGCAATCATAAGCGATGAAGGTACCCATTTCTGCAATCGACAATTTACTGCATTATTGGCCAAGTATGGGGTGAATCATCGTGTAGCTACAGCTTACCATCCCCAAACGAATGGCCAAGTTGAGGTGTCCAATCGTGAAGTGAAAAGGATATTAGAAAAAATTGTAAATCCCACGAGAAAGGAATGGTCTCTAAAGCTTGATGATGCAGTTTGGGAATATAGGACTGCTTACAAAACACCACTGGGTATGTCGCCGTATTAGCTAGTGTATGGGAAGGCTTGTCACCTTCCCATGGAACTTGAGCATAAGGCCTATTGGGCTATTAAAAAGTTAAACTTTGACTTGAAGGCTGCATGGGAGAAACACCTTCTCTAACTAAATGAGTTAGATGAATTTAGACTGTAGGCCTACGAAAATTCAAAGTTGTATAAGGAGAAAGTGAAAAGGTGGCACGATCGCTAAATCATGGAAAGGAAATTTGAGCCAGGGCAAGCAGTATTGTTGTTCAATTCTCATCTTAGACTTTTCCCTGGAAAGCTCAAATCGCGGTGGTCGGAACCTTTAACAGTAAAGATAGTGTTTCCACATGGTGCAATTGAGATTTTTGACAAATACCCAGACAAGCCATTCAAAGTAAATGGACAGAGGTTGAAGCATTATTATGGAGGCAAAATCGATCAATAGAAAGTCGCCTCGATCCTTTCCACAACATGAAAATGGCAGAGATAGTCAAGCTAATTGACTATAAATAAGCGCTAGATGAAAGGGACCCCATCATCTCTCTTCTCCCTCTTGTTTAGTTCTGGTTGCATATCTCATTTATTTTCCCCTTGTTTAATTCTAAAAATCATAAAATTTTGGAACCAATTTTGAGTAGGAGCTTATTGCATATATCTTTTTGGATAGGAAGTAAATATATAACATTTTTGAGGATACCATCATACATACATTTTACATAGTTTAATTTTGATATTGGAACCAGTATATCTCATTTTTGTTAATGCTATTTGTGCAGGTTATAAAGTGCATATCAATTTACTGCTTGTCCCTTATTGTTGCATATCAGAAATTCACTGCATGGCTCAAGGCAGCGCGATCGCGCCAGCACCATAGTCAAACCCGGTGCGCCCGCGCCATGCTTCAGTCAGCCAAGTTTTATGCCCAGTGCGTCCGTGCCAGAGACAAACCAAATACAGCACACCCGCTCCTGCATCCGGATCCGGGTAGTTTGATATTTTAAACGATGTGCCCCATCTCTTATAACATAAGCATCTCAATCGAATTTCATAATAAACCAAACATAAGACCCCTTCTCCTGTGACACTGTAACCTCCCATCTCCTCTCCTATTCGATTTATACTCGCCCTATATCACCACATTTAGAAAAGTTTCATCCCTTAGTTCACAAACAAGTTTGGGGGTTAATCTTCAGTTTGTCTAGGGTTTGTTTAGAGTATACAAATTACTAATTTTGGGTTTGTCCAGTTTGGGCATGCAGAGTACCAGTTGGAGTTTCATCCTCTGCATTCACAAGTTAGGCTTTGCAAGTAAATTCTCAGGAAGAATTCATGGCACCAAAAAGGGCTCGATCACGCACACTAGAATCCTCCTCCAATAGTAGTCAGGATGAGGATATCGTGACCTGACAAAATTCATTAGCCTGGCAGCGCAAACTGAGTACTATCAGATTGTGGCCAAGACCTTTCTGAAGGAAAGGGGGTTGAAGCCAGGCAAGCAAGATGGTCAATTGCTCGAGATGATCAGAGAGAGATGCTAGCTGGGGGTTATGGCCAGTCCTGTACCTACCCCGATGGCAATTGTTCGTGCAGTCTATGCTAATGCCAAGGAGACACAAAGTGGCATCTCATTTGTTAGGGGATTTCAGGTTGATTATCGTCTATAGGCGATAAAGGAGGTGTTTAGTTAGTCCGACCCTCCGACTAGCTGCGTAAATTGGGTAGAGGCAAAACAATTTGAGACTGACCTGGATAGGATAATCGAGGATTTATGTGTATCGGGCACAAAATGGAATTATAAGCAGGGCACAAATACGCCAACTAACTTTCCTAGTACATCACTGAACCGTTACGCCAAGGCTTAGAACCTGTTTATATGTGCAAAGCTGATGCCATCCACTCACCAGCACGACATTCCGGCTGAGAGGGCCATAATACTGTGGGGGAATTATAACAGGGAAATACATTGATGTTGGCCACCTTCTCCATCAGAACATGCTGCGATATATGTGGGGGAGAACCATAAGCAGTATCCCGTATGCATCAGTTGTAGCACAACTCTGCACCAAAGTAGGAGTGGATTGGGAGGACGAGAAAGTCCAAATGCCTAGTCAGGACAACACACATGCCACCATTCATAAATTTGACGATTGGGTTGGTGGCATAGCACATCCTCATAGTAAAGGCTTTATTCGACCCACTCCAGCACCAGTGCCTCCTCCACAGCCAGTTGAGGCAGCTGCCACTCCTCCTACCACTTCAGAGAGTCAGGATCGTCGAATGAGGCATTTAGAGAGGAAGGTGGACGCGCTGCATGACCATTTCTCAGCATTTGCAAATGGGCTGTCTCGTGCTTTGGCTGAAGCTTTTGCTTAGCAGGGGACGCTTGTGGAGTGGCCTGTATTTGGTTCTGCCATGCCATACCCGCCACCAGATTCTCCACCCGAGTCGGGTGGCCATGTCGACATATAGGGGAGTTTCCTTACCCTTTACCTTCATTGAGGACAATGAATATTTCAAGTTTGGGGGTATTGGGTTGTATTTGGTAGTTTAGTGCATATAGTTTTAATTGCATGTTGCATATAGTTTAATTGCATAGTAGTATTTAGTAGTTAAATTTTGCATTAAATTTTTTCAATTTTCTTGTTTGTTTTTCTTGTTAGTACATGTTTAATTGCATTGAATACCATAATCCCATGTTTTAGTTGGTTGAATTCCAATTTGACCAATGATGATATAGAAATGTGATAAATTATTGAACTTAGTGGATAACTTTTGCTTAGTTATAATTTCATACATGATGTTGTCTATATATGTTACTTGATGTTACCGGGTAGAACGTCTATGTCATTATTTGCTTGTTGGTTAGATTAGCGCATGCTTGTCTTCTTTGGAAAACTTTGTGTTTAATGATAGAATTTTGTAGAAAGTGAATAATGACTATAAAGACACAAAAACTCAAGTTTTGGGAACACATTTGGGTATGCATGCTAAAAAAAATTTTGAATAAATACCGTGGCTAGTCTTGTTTCAGGGCCTTTGCTACTTGATTAAGTACGCCCGAGGGGATTGTCTCTACACCTAGCGCCCTAAAGCCTGAATGGTTTGGGAGTCGTTGGTTGAAAGCTCGCTAAGGGGTAGCACTGTATAGCCTAATAGAATGAGACATTGCACAGCTATGGATAATAAAAAAATAAAAATAAATAAATATATAAAAAAAGAGATAACCACGAGAAAGTGCAAAAATCGCCCTCATGAGTGAATAAAGCTAAATAAACCCTTTGTTTAACCTTAGCTTGTATTGATGTGTTTGAATTGGTTGTTGGTTCATTTATGCTCAAATTTCTCGAGTTAAAACCTTATTTTCCTTCCTTAGAAGTATAGCATGTGGAATCTTTACCTTTATTAAGCTTATTTGTGACTATAGCACACATACACAATATCTTTGTAGCAGGTTGTGACTTTCGGATTGTAAGTCCTTATGACTTTAGCTTAGTTTGAGGCTTTGTTCATAAATCTTGTTATTTCTATTAGAATTCATAACATGACTGAAAATCTTGGGATTCGTGTTCATAATAGTATAGTTGCATAGCACGTAGTTCGCATTTGTGTTTGTTGCTTGAGGGCAAGAAATAGTTCAAGTTTGGGGGTATTTAATAAGTAGGTTTTATACCTACTTATTGGCTACTAACTTGCTAGAATTATGGCTTAAACTCAAGTATTTTTAATGTTATTTGATGCTTTTCTCTTTGTTTATAGGATTGCACTAAGGAAGCTCATAAGGCATGGCAATGACTTGGACTTAGCAAGAATGGTGAGCATGTGGTGAACTGAAGATGGAGCATGGCATGAGGATGTAGAATAACTTCTGATCAGTGAGAAGTTAAGGTAAATGAAGATGGTAGAAACAGATGAGTACACCAAGTGAAGTAGCATTGCACTAGTAGAAGTCCAGCAGAAGACTGCAGAAAAGTCCAACCACGCGGCCACCCCAGCATAAGGAGAAAACTCAGCGCGCCCGTGCTAGGAGATGTTCAGGCAGCAAAGTGGCGCGCCCGTGGCCCAATTACCATACGGCGCCACGCGGCCGCGCCAGTCAAGACTTAGAAAAAAATTAACTTTTCATTTAAAACCTGTTGAAGCGTATTTTCCTTGAAGGGGTGTATTTGCTAGTTACAAAACATAATTACAATCAGTTTTAATTTCCATTTTAGGGTTTTGTAGAGCTAGAGAGAGTTCTTAGCTATACTCCACTATTTTGGCTTCTCTCTTTAGATCTAGTAGCTTTTGATTACTAAAGTTTTACTTTGGATTGATTATGGATATGAACTGAGTTGGAAGCTTACTTTGAGCAGGGATTAATCAGATTTGCATTTTCTATTCTCTTTAATCTCCTTGCTTTCATTGTATTTTCTCATGCTTAGATCAAATCCCATAGTGGTTGTTAATTCAGAGATGAACTAATCACCATTATGGGATTCTAATGAAGCTTATTGTGTAGTTCAAATATATATGCCGCGATGTTATGCTTGACTGATTATATTTGGATTGCCTAAGTTGGTTGTGCTTACTGCTTAGATTCTTGATCACCATCTACTCTAATAACTTGTATGGAATTAAAAGAGGAAGTATAAGTTCAGATTTAACCATGTTGGCATATGTTCATGAAATTTACATGTGATTGATTTTGTGATTCGTAATCCGGATAGACATACACCGGCTTATCATGTGTAGTCGTTGAGAGAGCTTGCACTTAAATTAATATTACTTATAAGTCGCATAGACATATAGTGAGTTAGTTAATATTGATGTTCATATGAATTCTATCTAATTTTTTGGATTTTATGTGATATGGGCATGGTGTATTGAAAAATAGTCATGTCGCACCTTTGTGCTCTCGACTAGCAATCCATAGTAATTAATTAAGTTTAACAAAAGATGCATAATCTGGATGAAGCATTAAGTGACATTTGGATCCCATATCCTTCCAAGTTAAATTTCTTCGCTTGTTAATTAGCTATTTTGAGCTGATAATCATTTTAGTTTTTAAATCACCTTTTAGTCAATCGTTTAAGCAGCCAGAAATAGCTACAAAGTTATTGCATGATAGATTAGGAATAATTACCTTTCTCCGTGGGAACGATACTTGACTTACTCTATATTACTTGTTGGCCGTGTATACTTGCACGGGTGTGTCTATTTTGTTAAACATGAAACAAGCCAACAATTATCAAACAAGATAAGAATTAAAAGCAAATATGGTTTAATTATGGATACATAGACCAATATATAGCCACCAACTGTAACTACAACAGATCACAACATTGATTAGATACAAAATAATTACAACATTTATTAGATACCATATGTCATTTTATGTTGTAGATACAATCTTGCTGGATCAAGAATTTAAACTTAAATCACTAATCAAGAGGAAAGGATCGCTTAGTCAAAAATTTTGAAATATTGAAGGGGATAAAACTGATTGATTAGCTTTGTGCTGCTCTTGACTTTTCACTTTGGTGGCACACAGTTTTGGATGGTTGTTTGCATATGAGTTTCGGCAAGTAGGGAAATCAAGAGGAGAGAGAAATATATGGGCGATGAAAGAGGAGAAGAAAAAGCAATTTGAATTATAGGGGAAAAAAATTCAAAATGACTTTACTCCCTGTGTTTTGACAAGCAGGGTGTAGACACTCGAAATTTTGCATTATTATTACTAACCCTGCAGGAAGACATAATCGTCTTTCATAAATAACCCTAGAAGTCATATCGGTTTTCAACCCCAATGACAATCCCGAGAGATCCAATTTTTAATCTCGGAGATAACTCTGAGAGATTTAGTTGCAACCCCGGAGATAACCCCGGGAGATCCAGTTCCAACCTCAGAGATAACCTTGAGGGATACAGTCCAAGTTCGGGAGATAACCCCGAAAAAGTCAGTTTCATCCTCGACGATAACCCCAGAAGGTCAAGCCAACCCTAGAGATAACCCCGGGAGGTCAAGCCAACCTCAGAGATAACCTCGAGGATATTCAGCATCTACAACAGCCCAATCTCGGCGATAACCCTGAGAAACGACTGCTACACCTGCGTCAAAGCCAGAGATAACCCCGGTGGGGGAAAATTATCATTTTTTCATCTCAACATCACATTCACGTCGTCTCAACACAATTCAAATCACACTGCGTATCAAGATGTCCCACAAGAACCATAGCTCAAATCCCGAGAGATAATTGCACTAGACAGTACAACAGATATACTTTAAAGACATGGAGATCTGGTTATGGACCCATCTTCCTAGCTTCGTGCAACCTCTAATCCCATGTCATTGTGTAGCTCTCGGCAACAACATTCCAAAAAGGTACAACACTCCTTTATCGGATGTTCGAATTAAAAGTTATAAAGGTTCGAGCGGACAGCGCATAGCCTAAGTGCACGTACTTTGAGACGATATGACCCACATGGCTGAGGGAAACCCGGGCAGCCGTAGGTAGACCCGCAGCTACTGCGGGTTGACCCGCGGCCATCTAGTCCTTAAATATGAGCTCTTGGCAACTCATTTGAAAAAAAAGAAGAAACGAGAGAAAACTCTGTCCATTTCAATCTGTAACCCTTGCTAGAGTGCTCTTAACTGAATCATTTTTCTTTCTAAACATTTGTAAGCTCGTGTTTTGTATCATATTGAAGTTTAAGCAGTGGAAACCAAGTTTTCAGGCGTCAAAAGCTATCTAAAGTCTTCTTGGCAGCCTACTATAAGATTTTTCAGATTTTCAAGTTTTTTACTACTTTTATATCTATATATATACTAATGTTGAGAGTCTTTTCGAGTGGGTATGCCTGGATCGTCGATCTGTGGCTTTTTATTGCTTTTATATATATACACATTTCTGTCAGGCTTGGAGTTTACTTCGTGGACATTTACCGCTTATATATATATATATATATATATATATATATATATATATATATATATATATATATATATATGAGAAATGATCCATAGCATGTATTTACTGTGGATAAAAAATGGGCAAATTGCATCATAATCATCCATTACATAAATTAAGGGTTGAGATTTAATACACAATTGCGCCTTCCGCTAGTTTAACTAGCGAACACAATTCAAAAACTTTTCATCCCAAATTGCGCCCAACTCCCATATCAAGCAATTGGTGTTGAACTAGCGAAAGAAGAATATTACGGTGGATTACCATAGCATCCCAAATATTTTAGATAACGAATATCAATTAGGGCAAAAAAGACGATTTTCAATTAGGGTTTTGCGAGATTTCACTTGAATTGGGGCAGGGTCTGTGTAATACCCGAAAAAAAATAATTTATATTCTTAAAACATATGGTTTGGACTTTATCTTTTATTTGAGTCAAATTTGTTATTTAATTAATTTAGGCTAATAAGTAATAATAAGTGATGAATAATTAACTTAGTAAAATTGAACTTTTCTTATGTTTGACAATTTTGGTAAAATTATTTTTAATTTATGTTGACTATAATAAGTATGTGGTTACATTAATTTGGGCATTTATACTAATTGAGTCAAACTAATTTTTAAGTATTTAAGTTTGGGCTTGTTAAACTATTTGAGCCCAAATTAAGGTGATGGGTTTAAAAACCAAATTGGAATAGGAGTAATATATTAGGGTAGATTCCTTTCTAATACATATACTGACATAATCGACTAAATATGGTTTTTGACGTAGCGAGTAACGAAGAAAGAGGCGGAAGGAGAACGAGGGAACGTGGCTGGAATTAAAAAGGGTTTGAGAGCAAGATCCTTAAAACTTTATTCACCATATTCTTCTTCTCAAAGGTAATTATTGGACTAATTTTGAATACAAAATAATTATTTTTTTGCTGTAATTGTAATCTATTTCCTTATTGTGTTTGCAATCTATTTTAAAAATTTATTATGCCGTTTGATTAATTGAATTGGTTAATGAAATTTTGATTTACAATCGAGATATATGACATATATGAAAAAAAATAAAAAATTATAGCAGTCAATTTGCAATTTTGGCATTACATTTATATATATATATATATATATATATATATATATATATATATATATATATATACACATACATACTCGCGTTTATAGCTACAGGTTAGATATATTATATATATAAAAGATATACATACATTTTAAAATGGGAAAGTGATAAATAATATTATAATATTATTATTATAATTAAAATGTGTCTTTTGATTACAAATTGAATATAGTATATTAAAATTACTGAATTTATGAAAATATAAATTGTATAAGTTCATAATTTAACTATATGTATTATAATTTATTTTGATAATTAGGTCAGATTGATGGAGTCTAACGGGTGATATTTGGCTTCGGTGAATTATTTTGGTACTATATTAAGGTACAGATTCCGTACTCTTTCAGTGATACTCGTGTAAAATTGATTTGTTCGTCTTGTTTCTTGTTTCAAATTCTGTTATTATTTCGCATAATTGTTTCTTGTGAAATTTATATAATAGTGTCATTTTGGAGTTGATACATTGGATGCATACTTGTACTCTTTGAATTAGGTTATCATGTCTAGTATTTATTTTGATATTCGTAAAGAGATATATGTTGTTACCTTCTTTTGGATACATTATGATTTGATCTGGTTCAACATATACATTAGAATCCCATTTTTTGTGGATATTGTGTCCCATGTGTTGTGACACGATATCTATATCTATTTTTGTTGGTATTGTGTCGCATGTGTTGTGACATGATATCTTTGTTAGAATATACCGTAGGGTATACCTGAGCTATAATCACCTGTGGAGGTAACACAGGCATGTCGTCTTGGCACGAGAGGTATGACACTTTTCGTGGCGGTGTGATTAGTCCACGGCGTCTCCGTTTGGGCTCCGGATGAAGTGGGCCATTTGGTGTTTTATTGTGGGAGGCGTATGGGTTAACCCTAGTTTTCTATCCTTCGGATTGGTGATGTTGTTCCAAACACAGCTATCCGATTTGCATACATTTAGATTCGCGGTCCAATATGTGATTTGCTTGTGTGGTATTATTTTGGTTGCGTGTGTGACATCATTTGACTTGCCTGTGTGGCATTATTTTGACATGCCTGTGTGGCATTATTTTAACTTGCTTGTGTGGCAATGTATATTTCTGAGCTCACTCGGTATAAAATAACACCCAACCATTTGATTCAGCCTATTATTTCATGGTATTAGTTTTATTTATTTATGTTCTGTTCAATACATTGAGTTAGTTACTTCAGTTCATTATTTCTTTATTCTTTTATTGGCTTCTTAAATTCTGTTGATTCAGATATATTCCATTCAGATCTTTGGAGATTATATTTTCATCCATATTTACACTTGAGGCTTTGTTCAGTATTTTATCTTAGTTATTTTCGTATATCAGTTGTATATCTTTTGTATATTTGTATCCGTACTGGGCAATTAGCTCATGCTGTGTTTTTCTTCTGGCAGGTTTGCAGGGGTGATTCAGGGCTAGTGTGATGAGGGAGTTGTCTTTGACCATCTAGGTTGTTTTGATTTTTGGTTTTGATTATTTTGACTCTGTTTGGAAAAAGTATACTTAGTACTTTATTAATGGATCACCATTATTAATATTTTGAGGTTGTTAGTGCTATGTTTATTTATTTTGAAATTTGTTGTGTTTTGCACGTGACCTCCCTTTCCTTTTTGGGAAGGGGTGTTACAGAGATGGTATCAAAGCCAACTCTTGAAAGCTCGGGTCGGATTATCCGATCGGGTTACCGGAGGTGGGGACACGAAGGCTGGTGGTATTATCCCACAATGGAGAGATGGAGGTCTGGAGGTGGGGACACGAAGCCAGCTAGTATTATCCCACAATGGCTAGAGAGGCAAAGATCTCTGGGCCGTGTGTGTGATCGATTCTGGCAGGGATGTCAGAAATTTAAGTGGGGGAGTTTGTAGCACCCCAGTCACACATCGAAAGATAAGGAAAAATTTTATCTTCATATAAGGAAATAAGTGACTACCAATAGTACCTTCAAGTCATGACCTTTTGGGTGAGCCTGTGGTGGGCTACGATGATCCAAGAAGATACTATTGGGCTAGTGGTTTAAGGACCTTATTTGGATGGATTTGATTCGATTCGGACTCGGGATTTGACCCGGGTTATTTCATATGGTATCAGAGTCGACTCTCGAAAGCTCGGGTCGAGTCATCCGATCGGGTTGCCGGAGGTGGGGACACGAAGGCTGGTGGTATTACCCCACAATGGAGAGATGGAGGTCCGGAGGTGGGGACATGAAGCCAGTCGGTATTATCCCACAATGGCTAGAGAGGCAAAGATCTTTGGGCCATATGTGTGATTGGTTCTGACGGGGACGTTAAAAATTTAAGTCCCGGAGTTTGTAACACCCCAGTCCCACATCGAAAGATAAGGAAAAAATTTGTCTGCATATAAGGAAATAAGTTACTACCAATAGTACCTTCAAGTCATGACCTTTTGGGTGAGCATGTGGTGGGCTGCGATGACCCAAGAAGATACTATTGGGCCAGTGGTTTAAGGACCTTATTTGGATGGATTTGATTCGATTTGGACTCGGGATTTAACCCAGGTTGTTTCAGTCTGTGCACTCGTGTAATCGAATTGGAGCAAAAAACCTAATGTGATTTTCAATCCAGGGGTTCTCAATGATCGAATTTGTGTTCTAAATCAACCTAATCTGCATTTATTCGGTAAGTTTTTTATTCCAACTTTGAAGTAGGTTTACCTCTAGTTGACTAGAATTTTGATGTGGGTTTATAGATTACATGTCTCGTTGGTGTCAATTAGGCAGTCTGTGAACTTTTGTAATAGCCAAGAATTCTAAGTCACTTTGTAAATAGATATATTAATTAAATATTAATGATATCGAAAACTTTGTGATGTGTGTGAAAGAAAGTAATATAATTATGTGAATTGTAATTATGACTATATGTTTATTTATTTGATAGAAAGAAATTAAAAAGGAAAGGTTTCATAACCTAATTATACATTAGGTATGGAAATTTAAATAACCCAAGGGTTATGGTGTGAGAGAATATAATAGTATTTAAAATTTTACTAATTTGAGATATTTATTTTACTATCTCAATTTATTAAATTTATATAACTTAATTTGAGCAAGTCTAATTGGGTTATAAAATTTAATGTATAAGAGTAATGATTTAAATTTCAAATGTGTGGAATGAAAACCCTAATTAAATAATTAGTGTAGAATAAAATGAAAGCCATTAGAGTATGTTAATTTTTCAATGGCTCAAAGAATTAAATTAAAAGCCCAAGACATCAAGTAAAATGGCCCATGCTTAGCCCAATTGAAGGAGGGGCATTTTGGACCTTTAGTATACTAAATAAGAAATAAAAAGAAAACAAAAACTTGGTGAAAAGTGGCCACTTGGCCGGCTATTTAAGGAGGGGAATAGAGTGATGCATGTCATCATTTTAAGCCACAATTTTCTAAAAGATATTCCACCAACTAGCTAGGTGTCAAGTTTGTAAATGAGCCACCTTATTGGTTAATCTTCCAACTATCTAAGTGGTGATTAATGAGAGAGAAGGAGACAAGTGGTTGGGGAAAATGTAATTACTTACACATATTATATCTATACATTTTTACTATAACAAAAAAAAATCTAGTTCCTATCTCTTTCATTTTATTCTCTTAACCAACATAAACTAGAAAGAGAGAGAGAGAATTCGGTAGAGAAGAAGAGAGAAAGAAGAAGGATATCCATCATTGATGCTCCATAAGTTCATCTCATACTTTGGAAGGGAAAGAAAGTGTACTCATAAATCAAGGTGAAAACTTAAACTAGCTTATTCCTTTTTATTTTGTTTGATTTTGGTGATTTAAAGTTTATGATCTTGAGGTATAAAACCCATTATCTACATGTTTTATATGGTTTCATGTTTAGATTTAACATATTTGAGTGTTAGAAAGTGGATCAAAAGGAGAGAAAAAGAAACTAGAAAACTCTAGTTTTCTCTTCCTTTGATCAACTACCGTTTTTGATCTACACCTTCTTTTTGTGATCCGTCAAAGAGGGGTGATAGATATGTAAGTTAACTACTAAACTCAAGTGGTAACACTCAAAAATGTTGATTACACAAGCCGTAGTGGCTGTTTTAGCCAAAATAGTTTCATTTTTAGAAGGAGAAACAAACTATTTTTGGACAGTCACTATCAGAGCAGTTTCGTCATTTTTTTGACTTTCAAAAATTTTGAAAAAATTTGGGATGATAATATGATAAGCTATCTTTCAAACCCAAGTGGAATCACTAAAAAAATGTCTTGTAGATATCTGTATGGACTGATTTTAGCAAATTAGGAAAAAAATTAAAAATCCCAAAAACATACTGCCCAGATTTTTGCAAGGGCAACTTCGGCCACTTAATTTGTGAAATAAATTTTGGCCTTTTGGGACATGAAAATATATGATATAAAGTAGCTTCTGTCCAAAAATGAGCTCATTTTGACTTAAATTGACCAAGTTATGGTCATTTCAATATTTAGATTTTTCGGACAAAAATCGCTATAACCGGAGTTCTATAACTCCGATGGCCCTGAAATTTAAACTTGAGAGTCACGTTAACACGTGTAAGATTATGTCAAGAGATGTGAATTTCTAGAATTGAGCATGATAGGGCTAATTTCTTTAGCTACGAACTAAAAATGATTTTTGAAAAATACTAAAGAAAATTAAAAAATTACGAAAAAAATTCTTCTTGTGTATGAAATATATGTATATATGTTTGGCCAAAGGATAGAAAAGTAATAAGTTGATTTGATATTTTTGTTAAAGGAGATAATAAATCCAGTTTGCTGGATTGAAAAATAGTTGAATCCAGTTTGCTGGATTGGAAAACAATTTACTAAATTGAAGGATTATGAATCCAGGCTTGTTGGATTGAAGGATTATGAATCTAAGCTTGCCGGATTGAAGGATTATGAATTCAGGCTTGCTGGATTGAAGGATTAGTGAATCCAGGCTTGCTGGATTGAAGGATTATGAATCCAGGCTTGCTGGATTGCAGAATAATTGAATCCAGCACTACAAAAAATGGGGCTTCAGCAACAACAGATTTTCGTTGCTAAAGGTGCCAAATTTTGTTGTTAAAGGGTTTTGGCAACGACTTTACTGTCGTTGCGTCTTTCGTTGTGCAATGAGCGTTGCTAATTGTTCCGCAACGATCGTATTTTTTTTGTTGCCAAAAGTAATACATTTTGCAATGAAATTTGGCTTTCGTATAGAGACATCGATCCTTTAGCAACAAAATGTATTGTTGCAGAATAATTAGAATGTCGTTGCTAAAAACACCATTTCGTTGCAAAAGCCTGCTAATTGGCAACGAAATAAACTCTTCTTTTTTTTTTTGCAACGACCATGCATTTTCGTTGCAATTGACACCATTTTGCAACGACATTTTTTGTTGCAGTAAATTATGAAAATTGTTGCCTAAGCTTGCTTTTGTTGTGGAATATAAACTTTTTAGCAACGATTTTCGTTGCTGATTATATTATTTGGCAAAGACATTATGCTGAATTAGCAACGAAAATGTTTATTGCTGGTTATTTTTCAATACCAACGAAAGTCGTCGATTAGCAATGACATTATATGTTGCCGTTTCTTTACATGTGCAACGAAAGTTGATATGATTTGCAACGATAAAAAATATTATCTTTTATTTTAGTATCAGCAACAATATTCTCTCCGTTGTTATTAGGTTAATTTTTCGTTGCCAAATATTATATTTTTAATGCCATTAGCAACGAAAAATTGTTGCTAAATGTATAAAAAATTGTTGCTATATTAAAACTTGTTCAATGCTTTGGTAACGAATTATATTGTTGCTAAATCAAAATTTGACATTCTTTTTGTGTACCTGACTGGCTCAATGTCCCCATAGCAAATAATAGCGAAAATACAAAAAACTAAAATATTATTAAATTAATAAAATCATCCACTACATAATCATTCATTATCTTTACAATTAATCATCTAAAGCTACCACAGTTATTCAATCAAAGTATATATCTGCATATATAGAGAGAGTACACTTCATAATTTCGTCCCTTGTCTTCCGTAAACGTAGCACGAAAATTTGATACCCAGTATTGTAAGGAAGATCGTAGAAGCAGTCTTCCTGTACATTTAAAAATAATAGCAAGTCAGAAAAATGAAGCAAATAGGTCACCAGAGACACTTAGTGCCAAAATCAATACACAAAGACAATAGAGTTGCTACCCATAAATATTGACATACCTGACTTCGCAAGACGAGGGAATTCACTAGGATCTTTTCCAAAAAGTTTGAAAATAATACAATCAGTACGACTCTGAAATCAGTCAAAAAAAAATTTAGTTAAGACAAATATCCTTTTGAGGCCAAATTCAAATGACAAAAGAATAATTAATCTTCGAAGAAGTGTATAACAATACTTTTGGCCATCTCATGTAGCACTACACCAACTGACCAAGGTGTTTTTGTATACAAAGAAAAACAATTATACATAACAAATGAAACTAAACATAACCCAATTCCTATAAAATTCAAGATACGGAACTTAACTTTCATTATAAGAGAAACACAAAATACAGAAAGAATATTGACTAAAAAACTTGTTTAACTTTGATTTATTCATGTTGAAATTTAGCTACTATATGGGTGATATATCCACCCTTTATAATTCAAGTATGTTAATTGAATGCCCAAGAGGGAGGCCCCAGCCCTTGCCCATTAAGCCTACTGTTGCTGCCGAGACAGTAGCTTTACACTTCACCAATTAAGATTTCGCTCCTTATGATAGCTCACAAATTATAGCAATATGTAACCTATATAAACCCAAGAAAGTAGCCTATGTGAGTTAAACCAAAAGAAGAATCTAATTTAACAACTGAGAGCTCAAAAACAGCTCCCCCCCCCCCCCAACCATCTCATGTCGCTGCTACCGCTGTTGTTGCTGCTGCCACAAGCAGCCACCCTGTGCTCAACATAGCTACTTTCCTAATTTCTTACTTCTAACCCCTATGATCAATTATATCCATTATTAGATATATTGCATATAGCATATGGAAATATTTTTAGAAATTATGAAACCTCTATTTTAGTTTCAATAAGCTCCCCAAAATAGTGGGTGAAAATAGCTTAACACATTGAATTCCAATCTTTCGTTTTGGCTAGAAATTGAATTTCGTTATAAGCTAGTAAGCTTAAACTCTCTAAATATTATCACGTGTTAACTAAATCAGGCCCATGCTTTACTTTGTTCTAATATTCAGTTTTTTTTAACAAAAGTTCTTTTAGAACTTTTATTGAACAAGTGGTAGGCACAGTTTTAAATTCCCAATTTCACAGGCATTGGTTTACATCATAAACCCATATCACTATCCTTATGTCTCCTCAGCCCAACCTAGACTCCTCTAGCTATATATCATACAATAGTAGTCCAAAACATTAACAAAACATGAATATTCAAGCAATTCTTTTGATTATCACATAACCCAATAACATGCAAATCTCTACTATTGAGCATACTTGACATGCACTGAAATACTATTCTATACAAGTAGTTGCACAAAACTCAATTAACTTACTATCTAATCATATGCTAACCAATTTTCTGATCATACAGTATATATATAAAAATATATAAATTACCTTAAGTTGAATTCGGTCCTTCAGCCCCTTGGTAATTTAATTTCTTCCTTTGCTAAAACTCTGCCCTAAATTGTTCTTCAACTTCTTTTAATAACTTCAATCTTTACTAATTTGATGAATTCTCGTATTATATCTTGATGTAAATGAGAGCTAGCATGAAGTTAATTTCGAACGGAGGAGAGAAAGAAAAATAAGGAAGCTAAGGTCTGATCAAAGCTTAAGCACTCAAGGCTTCCTACGCATAGCTCATCTAAGTTTGCTAGCCTATGTAAACTGTAGAGAGACAGCTCTTAATTGCCGAAAGCTGGCTCAACTAATCTCCCCCAAATTAATGACAGCTCATGCTACTATTTTACTTAACTGATAATGGTAGCTTAAGGCTATGGTTGGATTACCACATAATATAACCCATTTGTTCCCTCTCCTTACTTATCGCATCCTATATACTGTATTTTAAATATACTAAAATGCACTTCAAAAATTCAGATAAAATATCCTTAAATCATTTCCGTCAAAGTAAAGGGTATTTATTAAATATAATAAATATCAATTATTATACTTAACATATCACCCTTTCACATATTATATTGTACATGATAATATATGCAATATAATAGCACATACTTAAATAAAAAATAAAAATTTATTCCAGTAAATTCTTATTTCATTTACTCAGGAAAAATGCAATTCGCTACAATGTGTAGTTATATTTATATAAAGAAAAGAACCATCCACACAAATTAAATTCATATTCATCTTCAGATGATATAGGGCAGATTTTATTAACTGGATATTTCACACAATCTCGTCTACAAAGAAATATCATAACTTTTGAATAGACAGGAAAATTTAAATAACATGAAATAACACACAAATAGCCTAACATTACAAAAACAATTAAATATATGATTAAGAGTGATGAATGGTTTGACTTACACATTAATGGCATCTTGCTTTTCAGCATCCATGTAGGCATTGCTATAATATCGATGTAGCGTTCTTAATAATTCCTGGGATTGAGTTGCTTCTTTCCATTGACCTCTTTTCTGAGAGAATATCTGTTTACATGTGCACAAGGATGAAAGTTGAGGAGCTCTATGAATATTATAGATGTACATAAGCTATCCATCAATTGAACATTATTAGTAGAAAATAAAATCAAATGTTGTATTACACTAATGTTGGAACTCCACATGCATTCCCAATACAACTATCTGAATTACATTCACTGCCAATTAACAGGTCTTTGAGAAATGTATCAATATCTAATATTGTTATACCTAATGCAGGAAGAAGCAGTCACTTTTAAGTTAAAAGTACAAAAAATAAATATCAAAATTTTGATATAGTAGAGATATTATGCCAATATATCAACACCATACATATTGTTGTTATGTATCATCCAATATTTTTTTATTATGACTCTTTCAACAGTTCCATCAAACACCTTTTAGACAGACATCCTACATCTTGGACATGAACTATTGGCTTCAAAATACTAGTTTCACAAAACCATGTTTTTCAATTGTTACTAGAAACTAAATTAGTTGTGGGGGCTACGGGTTCCTACTTGCCATTTAACATCATCAAATGCTCTTCTTAGACACAAGGATTTAAATTTTCATGCTTAAGATGTGCAGGAAGTTCCGTTCAGGCTGAGCTTTTAGGTGTGGACTACTTGATGCTGAATTTTACCCATAGTGAGAGACTGATAGTCGTTAAGATCTTATGATAAATTTGTTAACTAGGTCATCTGAATGTAAAGTTGCATGTCCAACTATTGCAATTGTTAAATGTTTAACCAAAACTAGTACCTGTTATGGAGCCAACAATGATGACGCGTTTAAATGGATAGTCTGATTCTTTCATGTCATCTAACAACAGCCGTGAGAGGAGGAAGTGTCCAAGATGGTTCGTGCCAATGCTTACTTCAAATCCTTCAGCTGTATAAGTTGGATCTTTTGCAGTTGGCAAGCAAATGGCAGCGTTGTATACTAGCGCATCAAGTGGTCTCCCTGAACGTTTAAAGGAATCTTCAAATTGCCGGACACTTTCAAGGGAAGAAAGATCAAGGTGCATAATTGTGTAGTTTTCTTTAGCAATGCTAACTGATTTAGCAGCCCTCTCAACCTTGAGAAAATTCCTACACGCCATAATTATGTGACATTTCCCTGTTTCAGCTAGTACTTTGGTTGTAAGTCCCAAGCTAGAGGAGGCTCCGGTAATAATTACATTGCCTTTCCTTAGTGTTTTCTTCCCTTCTGATGTAGCCAGGTTGATAGCTGGAGTTGTAGCTGCTGTCTGGGCTCTAATGGGGCCAACAAGTACTTTCCTATTGAATCCCTGTGACCAAATACCACTAGAAATAGCCATTATTGATTGTTGTAAAGGTTCTCAATCTTCAACTGTTCCTTTTAAGAACAAATAACCCCCAATTTTTCATAGTTTTAAGGGTTAGCATGCTGCTATTTCTGCTTACATATAAGCATATCCACACCCTTCTAAACCCTTCTAAATAGTTTTTGTGCGCAAAATAGGAAATTAGTAGTCTAGCAATGAATCTTGGACACACTGATACTGCGTATCAGAAACATTCTGGAATTGTGAAATTCTATCTTGCCCACGACCTCTGGGTGTCAATAAGGCTATGCTGGAGCGGAAATAGTCACCCTTAACCTATATTCGAACTTTTTCCATTGTGTTTCCCTTTTTGTCTTTTGCATTCCAAAGACAAATTACATTTGTAGAACCAATGCAGAGAAGTAAATAGGCTGAAGCTCAAAATCTTGATAATAATCCAGCTAAAACTTCATTTATCAATTGCTTCAATATACATAATCCAAATAATTCGAGCTAAATTTCCCTTGGGAGACGTAGCTCCATAAACACAAAGCAAAAATGAAGAAGAATAGCGCAGATAATATAGTGATTTACGCTCGTCTCAATAAAAAATTACAATAAAACTATGGCTTTGTTCTTTTCTCCTATTCCCGTCTTCCCCAAAAATTAAGTACAAAAAAAGACCCACCAAAAGTAGCAATTGTCACAATCTGTAAGTATCTTAACATGTTCCTCCGACTGATAATCAACAAAGTCCATGCCTCCTAGTTATGACTCTCATCTTCATTTAGATAAAAGAATAGACCAAGAGATCATGACAAATCTGCATCCATATCTTAGCATTTTACTATGTTATCAGGTAATAATGCTCAGTTCTAAAAATTGAATAACCAATTTTAACCCCTCTAAACACTTCAAAAAGGTGCTTGCTAGGTGAGAATAAATCTTTTTGGATAGGTATATGTTAATATGCTACTACTTTCTATAACCCCATAAGTCTACCTTCTTTCAGATTTCTTCAATTTTATGTTGTGTATCATTTTGAGAATGCTAGTAAGAGCATAATCCACCAAATAAGGAAAATAACTGGTTAATTTGATGTGAATTCCTACTGAAATTTAAGGTTTATTAAGAATTTAAGATTGTTTAAAGCTTGTACCAGGCAAGTTGTTCATGTGGAGTGTGAAAAGAGAGATTAACACTATTTACCGATAATGAACCATCTACAGTTTCCTAGTTGGTAGTATACACTGGGAAAATGTGCTAGCTGAAGAACTGATGCACAAGTAGGAAATGAAGATATAGGGTTTTCGCAGTTCAACTCAATCGAGAAACAACCAAACAAAGGAAAAATTGTGTAATTTAAGCATTGTAGCAAACATATGGCAGAAAGTAACCAAATACCTGAGATCAGAAAGGAACAAACTCCCACAAAATTAAGAAGCCATCGGTCGCCCCACCAGTTAAACCCCAACTTCATATGCCGCATCTGGCGACGGAGTACCGACAACCGGTAATAATCTACGATGCCTCTCCAAAAGTTATGATACCACGGAAAACAAATTCATAAACTTAGTCCTAGGCCTAATAGGCTCTTCTTCTTCCTCCTCCACCTCCACCTCTGTCGCCTTCACAACCTGTGAAGATATCTCGTCGGCAGTGAGAGTGGCTTCCATAAAAAAAACAAATTCGTCGGAGGGAGAGAGATAGAGTAAAAGCTAGGGAATTTATGGGTATGAATGAAGGCTTTAAAATGGGTCAATTTCCCTGGATCTCTCTAATTAAAACATCCGGATGTGAATTTTGGTTAAGGAAGAGAGGAGAAACCTAAATAGCTCATTGTTTCATGCCTTGCTCTTTTTCGAGACCACACACATAACTCCTAAATTAAATTAGGGACTCTGTTCCAAAAAAAAAACTTTGATAACATTTTTTTCAAAAAAAAAATCTTAGAATTAATATTATATGTTAAATTAATATTTCAAAAACTTAAAGATAAATCTAAATTTAAATTTTAGGATATCATAAATTAATTATAACAAACTGAAATATAACTCTTTTGTAGAACAAAGAAGTAATTTTTTAACATTTGTAATTTGTTCCAGAAAAAGAGTCATAATGATTATAATTTTGTTTATTCTCAATTTACAATAATTTAAAATTTAAATTATTGTAACTTAATATTTTAATTAATATTGTAAATTACTTAAAAATTATTATTAAGAATAAAATTTATATTAAAATATTAATTACATTACAATTTGAATTGTAGTATATTATAAATTAAAAAAACAAACTCAAATTTAACTCTTTCTATAGAGCATATGAGTATTTTATTTTTTTTTGGCTTTTGTACTCTATTCTACAAAAGAGCATCAATATATTCTCTCTTTTTTTGTCATGATCAATGTATGGAATTTTAAAGTTTAACGTAGTGTAAAGTTATTTTCTTTATAGTTTATTAAAGTAAATAGTTGATATTGTAAGTTACTTAAAAAATGTTATTAAAAGTAAATTTACTACTGTAAAAAATTAATGTATTTATATTACAATTTTTATTCACCGCAATTAATTATAAAAAAATTATTTAGAACAAAATAGCGACCAATTTTATCTCTCGCAAAAAACTTCTGAACAATAATATATAGTGAGTAATAATTCATTCACTAATAGATTTTTTCCTCACAAATTTTTATCATAAATTGGCACCAAAAATACTTTTATCACCTCAATTTTGCGAGAGAAAAATAAATAAATTATGAAGGATGTTTCTTTCGCTAATAACTGTATTGTCACTATAATATTTTCCTTCACTGTTCCTTCGCTATAAAACTCCTTGTGTGAAGGAATAAATTCTTTCACAAAATTTCCTTCGCTACATCCCTAATTTCTTGTAGTGAGATTGAGACTTGAGAGTTTCGAGTTTGAGATATGTGTTTGGGATGAGAGATTGAGACTTGAGATTGAGAGTTCGAGATCAGGATTTGGGAATTGAGAGTAGGAAGCGAATTCAAAGTGCTAGCCGGCTAGTAATTTAGTAAAGTAGACAAGTAGTCATGACTCAGATTATTATTTTAACTTAACTGCTGACTGTTGTGCAACTTTGCAACTTGCAAGGCTTTTTTTAAAAAAAAAGCTTTAATTTTTTTTAAAAAGATTTTATTTTTAAACGAATATTTTTTAAAAGATAAAATCTTCAACGACCGTCGTTGGGAGTAAAGTCTCTCACATTTAATTTGGAAAAGATTATTGAAAGCCATTTGAAATGGCGTTGAATTTTTTGATTTTTTTTGGCTAAAATTCAGAAAGGCAACCAACGCCACTTTAAAAAATATTTTTTTTAAAAAACGAATTTAAAAAAAAATTATCTTAACTTTTTTAAAACGATTTTATTTTTTTAAAGAAATTTTAAAAAAAATAAAAATATGATCCAATGCCAAATTAACCGGCATTATAACTTATTTAAAAAAAATTTATAAAACAAATTTGTAAAAAAGAAGAGTAAGATGTAACATCACTTTAACTGACGTTGGAATCTTTTTTTAAATTTCTTTGATCTCTTGTACTTGTTTACAAACATCAATATTTTTTTATGTTTATTCTTTGTAGACCTGGCAAACATGGCCCAAGCCTGCGGGCCGGGCCAGCCCGCCCGCCACGGGCCGGGCTATGGGCTGCAGTTTTTTAGTCCAGGCAAATGCGGGCCATTTTAGCCCGGCCCGTTTTTGGCCTGGCCCGTGAAAGCCCGGCCCGCGGGCAGCCCGGCCCGTGGCCCGTGACTTTTTTTTTTTAATAAAATGTTGCTACTTGTGGTTTTTTTTAATAAAATGTTGCTACTTGTGAGTTGTGAGGCTTGAACACAAGACTTGTAAGTCAACGCAAGACATAATTATGGGCATAATTTTTATGATATCATATGTATTAATTTCAACTGCACCTAATCTTACATTATAGTAGAGTTGGTTAATTTTACCAGTAGGTCATTGTAAGGTCAAAAGATTATGATGGTTCATTGGTTTGTGTCATTGAGGGCATAATTATCATTTTAGAAGAATAGAGAGCCCAATTAAATCTTTCTAATTTTGCCTATAAATACGTACCCCCCTCAAATGCCACTTAATTACAACTACACTCATTCTCTTTTAATTCTATGTTCCTAGCTAGCTAGCAGGAGTCAATGGCAATTAGGAAGCCAAGTCTTGTGATATTCTCTCTTAGGATAACGCTGTTGCTTCTACTTGGAGATATCAATCATGTAAGCAGTTGAATTTAGTTAATTTTCTCCTCATTTCATTTACATTAATTTAGGTTTTTTTTTAATATTTATTATTATTACTATTTTTGGTGTATCGAGATTTTGCAAAAAAAAAAAGGAAGAAGCCCGCGGGGCGGGCCTGGCTGGCCCAACCCGGGCCACGAACCTCACAAATTTAGCTAGCCAAAACTCGCGCCGTTTTGGCCCGGTCCGCCGTTGGCCCAGCCGGCGCTCGGCCCGGCCCGACCCGCCCGTTTGTCAGGTCTAATTCTCTGTCATCGACGTTGGAAATGAAGGAGTATATAAGACTTCATCTATAAAAAAAATAAAATAAAAATTTTAACGCCAATTAAAGTGACGTTTCTTACTCTTCTTTTTTACAAATTTATTTTTTTTTAATTTTTTTTAAATAAAATAGGGATAAAATTGATATTACATTAATATGAGTCAAACTAACTTATTAGGAATAACTTATAAGTCATTTTTAGATAACTTTATTCTGTTTTAGTTCATAAAACATAATAAAAAAATTTTAATCTCAAGTTAAATATTTACTTATATTAAATAATTTTTTTTAAATTCGCATAAAATCAATCATCATTTTCATTCTCGGAGTGAGGGAACACTTGTAAGTATATCTTACTTCTATCTAGAAATAGGAAACATTGGAAGCATAGATATAATAATCAGGTTTGATGAGGTTGAGTTTATTTGGGTCGGAGGCCCGGAACTAACATGCTTGGCAATCGGTTGTCACGGGTACTATTTCAACAACCATAATCTATACCGTTGATCGCAATATTGGATGACACAGGTACATCGGTTGTCATTGGATTTCATCTAAAATTTAGATATGAATATTTTTTATAAATATTTATATGAATATTTATTTACATATATAAGACCATTATAATGGAAAGATCTGTTTGGCTCGGTCCGCCGTTGGCTTTCCATTATAATGATCTTTACATATATATATATATCAGTAGAATAAATTTAAAAATATTGGAGACTACAAGTTATGGCGTTAGTTTAGTTAACTAATAAATTAGAATGGCTTAGTGGTAGCTTAACGGCCCAATAACCCATAAGTCTTAGGTTCAAAACCTAACTGTGATATTTTTGCTGCTTATGTTATATTTTTTGTGTATTAGATAAATTATATTACCATCTATATATATACCCATCTTAAATCTCCACATTAAACTAAATATATATAAAGTAACTATGAATATTTATATAACATAACTATGAATATTTTAATATATATATATATATATATATATATATATATATATATATTTATAAATTTATCTCTAAATATTCATATAAATATTTATGCATGAAATACAAATATATTATCTTATAATAATAACACACTAATTTGACGTTTTATTCTGTGATATATAAGACCATTATAATGGAAAGATCTGTTTGACTTCTTTTTTTCCCTTTTTTCCACAAGCGCTAATTATTATATCAATTCTTTTTTTTTTTACAAAATAAAAAAGCAGTAGATTTTCGGGAAACAATAACATTAATTATTCCTTATTTTAAAATGTCCAATATTAAAAAACTAATTAATTAACTTGGCTATTAATTTACGTTATAATCTTCTACATATTGATCATGTATGATCATCGATATGTCATTTAATTATTTCATTACCAATTTCCATCAAAAAAGTGTTCGATCGCCCATCAATTATTTGCTGCAAAAGAAGAAGATAATTGAAAAGAATAACTTATACTATATTCCAAGGCAAAATAAATAAATTAAAGAACAGGTAAGACAAATATCATAATTTTGTAAGTATTTGACATATATAAGTAGACATTATAGTGTTATTATTGTTATTATTATTATTATTGTTGTTGTTGTTGTTGTTGTTGTTGTTGTTGTTGTTGTTGTTGTTGTTATTATTATTATTATTATTATTATTATTATTATTATTATTATTATTATTATAGTATATAACTTCATGAGATTATATTAATGGTATGTAGTGAATGAGAAGAAAGAAATATATGGGGGAAATATCAAGTTTTGATATAAATATTAATCCTTGCAAGATATTAACAGATAACTTGTGTTGCTCCAGCGGTCAAATGACCTAAGTTCTAAATGACAAGTCACATGTTCGAATATGTTCCGCATTTGGACATAATTTTTAAATACTAAATACGAATATTTTTTGACAGTTCTCCGAATACCGAATATGGTCTTACAAAAACATGCTTATTGGGATTATCTTAATTTAAGGCGACATTTTAATAGTCGTTGCAAAAAGTTGTATAAAATATGCAACGAAAATAAAAATTGTTGCCAATGACTGTGGTCCATATTAGGTAACGAAATATAGCAACAAAAAAACTTTCGTTGTCTACGATGAGGAGAAATCAAGTGGTTAGAAATTTTGCAACGAATTTCTAACGAATTTTTTTTCTAAATTTTACAACTACTTGTGAATTTCGTTGCAAAAAGTGAAAGCCTGACACAATCTGCAACGAAGGACAAGTTTCGTTGCTAAACATACACTTTTAGCAATGACTTATAAAGTCGTTGCCTGGATAATCGTTGCTAAAGCCCCATTTTGAGTAACAAAAAAACTTTCGTTGCCCACGATGACGGAAAATCAAGTGGCCGAAAATTTTGCAACGAATTTCTAACGAACTTTTTTCCCGCCAATGAATTAGCAACGAAATTTTGTAACGACTTATGAATTTCGTTGCAAAAAGTGAAAACCTGACACAATTTACAACGAAGGACAACTTTCATTGCTAAACATATACTTTTAGCAACGACTTATAAAGTCGTTGCCTGAAAAATTGTTGCTAAAGACCAATTTTTTTGTAGTGCAGGCTTGCTGGATTGGAAGTTAGTTGAATCCAGCTTGCTAGATTAGCCAATCCAGGTGGCTGGATTGGTATGTTTGAATAATCCAAACTATAGTGTTAGTATTCTGCTTACTGGATCATAAGGAATAACTAATAAAAGGAAAGATCAAGTGTTAAATCATAATGTATAAGAATAAAGTAATTAAAATATTATCAAATGACGATAATAACAATGATGTTTTAAGGTAATTGATTATGTGGTTAAGTGTTAACTAATTTGCTGATAGAGTAGTTGTATTATGATATAAAGTATGATATGCTGATTACAAGATCAATCTTAACAATGATAGGTCTTTACAATAAAGAGATTAAATTAAATTGCGTAGAGTAGATCGCAGTTGAGGCAAGTTCTCTAACTCAAACTTGAGTTATTATTTTCAAAGCATGTTATTGAATAATTATCGTTAATTATTCACATCTATATTGGCTATTGATACTCGCACTTGGTGCAATTAAATTCTTATTCTATTATTCTTGAACTGTGAATTAGTTAAAGTTCTTTCATTTATGAACAGTTTAAGATATGGATCTATGCTCATTGTATCAGCTAGATCAAGTATGTTTAAATTTGTTAAATCAAATATGTTTTAAAAGTTGTTCTTCACTAATTGGTTTGGTAAGGACTTAAGACTGAGAAAAAAGAACAATTTGATTAAAGCATTATTGGAAAAAAAATTATTACTCGTATATTAAGTGTTTATGCATAATATACCGTGTAAGACCCCAACTTTTATAAATAAAGATGAATTTTCTAAAATAATCATTTTTGAATATTATGGAGTTAATTTGATATAATGTTATAATTGTGGGTAATATTTATAAATTTTACAAAGTACGCAAGTTGTTATATAATATTCGATTGGTCGGGGAATATTCGTTTTAACAGGGAATATTCGTACAACGGCACAATCATTGGTGGACCCCACAATGGAATTATTGTCGGATTGAGAAAACGACAAAAATATTTTATTAAAAATAACGGCAGAAGTTTTACCATTGATACTGTTGAACTACTCGGTAGTAAAAGTACAGTAATATGTGTGGTTGCATAGTAGCACACGGTATTGATTATTAATGCTTATGTGAGAAGTCACTCAGTTTGATTCAATTATTGTCAATTAATAATATGAATTATTTAGCGATAATGAAGTTTTGTTTTATTCGTATTATTAACGTAATAAAACAGAAACATCTTTTTATATAAAACAGAATACTTTATTAAAGTTATTCTATAAATAGAATATATTATATTTTATTTAAAAGATTTTTCTTTAATTATAGACCGTCAGATTAAAGTAAATTAATCTGGACCGTTCATGGATTAGTTACTATGAAGTCCATTCTTCTATAAATAGCAGCTCATTCCTTCATTATTTCTTACGAATTCACTGAACTCTAGAGAGAGAAACTATAGAGAGAGAAGAAAAGTATTCTGCTACTTAACTACTTCCTTATTTCAATTCTTCTTTAAAACGATAAGGGGTGTTATTCTTTCTTATTCATGAAGAGAACTTTTGTTTTTTCATTTATTATTATTCTGTTGGAACATCCTGTCTGTGTGTTTTACACCGGACCTGGTTCCGTCTTTATTATTATTCTGTTGGAACATCCTGTCTGCGTGTTTTACACCGGACCTGGTTCCGTCTTTATTATTATTCTGTTGGAATATCCTGTCTGTGCGTTTTACGCCGGACCTGGTTCCATTATTTATTATTCTGTTGGAATAACCTGTCTGTGCGGTCTATCGCATGCATGGTGATTTCTTTTGTTATTCCATTCTTATTATACTCAGTTGGTTAAAACTTTGACTTCTATACTCCATGAAATTAGTGGAATATCTTTGATATTTACGCTTCATCTAGTATCTTTTCATGAAAATATTCTTCAAAGAATTCTTGAATTTTACTCCACAAAGCAGTATCATATTGACAATTTGGACGTTGTTAATTCTTGGATAAATTAATTCTTGAACTTGTTTTATTGAATTCTTATATCATTGTCATCATCCTCATGTTTATAAAATGTTAAAAGTCATATGTGGCCTGTAATGCATAAATGGACTTGGTATGATTATGACCAGAGATTATTCGGTATAATCATGACCGTAATGTTACAAATGATGTGGTAAAAGTCCTCATTGGCCCGTAGTGCATTGATGGACAGTTGTTGGCATGATCATGACCATTAATGAGTACACAAATATTCTTGGCCCGTAGTGCATGGATAATTGTGGTCGTGATACTAAAGAATATCCTTGGCTGTAGTGCAGGGGTGATTCGATGATGTGGATTATTTTATTAGGCTGAGTCCCAGTGATAACAGTGTTGAAAAACCTTTTAAATCATAGAAGATAGTAGATTTTATTCTCTACTTGACTCTTTTAATGGATTGCTTGTTCCGCTGCAGTTAAACTTGATGTTCATTATATTTTATCAGTTTAACACTGTTGAAGGCTAATAATAATTTATTCTGCATTATCTTAGTCAAAATATTTCTTATTGGGCTAGTTGAGCTCACCCTTTCTTTCACTGTTCTCTTCAGGAAATGAGAATATAGCTGGGACGAGTCGGGGAACGGAGTGATGGACCAGATGATAGTATTAGTAGTCCTCACTATTCTGTTAAATAGTGTGACAATAATTGTAATGAGGACTCCTTTTGAGTTTGTATAGTCCCTAGTAGACAATAATTGTATTCAAACTCACAGTTATGTTTTGTCGTATTGTACACGACAATTGTATTAGTAAGTTGTATTTGTATTCTGTACCATGTATCTGACGACCCAAGATGGGTGATGTATACCAAATTTTGGGGGCGTCACAGTTGGTATCAGAGCTTAGAGATATGATCCCTGGCTAAGATGTGAGAGTAGAACTTGGAGGGGAGAGACGGGGAATTCCTTCGCTAGTATGACCTACCTAAGTTTATTTGCATGGTATTTAATTGGTCGGTCAGAATATAATGATAATATATGACATATCAATTGACTTTTGTGGCAGTATCTGAAAATGGCATCTGAGAATGTTGAGAATAACACTGGAGCACAGGCGACTGTTGATTCACCACATATCAATAATCAGGATAATGTGCATCAGGAAGGTGACAATCCTCATGCAAACAACAACACTGACCAGATGATGAATGATGGAATGTTTAGAAGCTTTATACAGTTCATGCAACAGCAGGCGAGAGCGGCTCCTGTCCAAAATGTAGATGGAAACACTGAAAACTCTCGGACGGTCACCGCTAAACAGTTCAAGGAGCTGGGACCACCAGAGTTTAAGGGAGAGCAAAAACCACTTATAGCGAAAACATGGATAAAGCAGATCACCAAGATATTTGATGTCTTGGGATGCTCTGAGGAGCAAAAGGTTCCCTTTGCCGCCTTTATGTTGCGAGGAGAGACAGATTACTGGTGGGAATCGATTAAGCGTACTCAACCTGTCGCACTGAAGATGTCTTGGGAGAAGTTCCAAGAGCGGTTCAATGACAAATACTTTCCCGAAAGTGTTCGTCACATGAAGGAGGTGGAGTTCATCAAATTAGAGCAGAATAATATGACCGTGTCGCAGTATGAGGCTAAATTTACTGAGTTGTCCCGGTTTGCGTCCCACTTGGTGGATAATGAAGAGCGAATGACGCGAATGTTTTTACGAGGTTTGAAATCTGAGATACGTCAACATCTTATTTCTCATAAACTGTGTTTGTATTCAGATGTTGTGAATAGGGCTCAGTTAGTGGAGCGCGATAATGAGTCAATGCAACCAAAAGAGAGCAGTTGGCAAAATGATAATACCAATGAGAGTAGTCATCGAAGCGGTGACAACAAGCGTGGAGAGAATCAACAGGCCAAAAATGATAACCACTTCAGTGGTAATCAGGGCCAAAATAATAAGAATGGTCATTTCAAGAAGAGGAGATTAAACAATGATCGAAAGACGTCAGCACCAGCACCCGTTGTTAAGGAAGGAGAACGACGACCTATCATATGTTTCAAATACGGAGGGGAGGGGCACATCAGTCCAAACTGCGCGATGCCGTCTAAAGCATGTTATAATTGTGGAAGAGAATGTCATTTAGCTCGATTTTGTCGTTTACCAATAACAAGTTCAGCCAGGATGGAGACACCAAAGGCCGTCCCAGAAAAGTCAAAACCGGTAGTGCAAGGGAGAGCGTTTGTTGTGACCTCCCAGAAAGTAAGGAACCCGAATGAGGTCATCACGGGTAAGCTTATCATAAACTCTAACGAAGTCTATAATTTATTTGATACCGGTTCTACCCATTCTTTTATTTCTCCTACTTGCGCTCATCGATTAAATTTGACTCCGGAGAAATTAGACTTTGACTTATCTGTTGAAACTCCATTGGGACAAACCTTCATTACATCCACGGTTTATAAGTCTTATTTGGTTCAAGTTGGTAACCACACATTACCTGTCAATCTTATTTCATTAACAATACTTGCATTTGACGTGATTCTAGGGATTGATTGGTTAACTACTCATCATGCAAAAATTGATTATTTTCGTAAGGTTGTTAGCTTTCATATTCCTAATCGACCTATTATGCGAATTCAAGCAACCAAATCATTAAAATCAATCGCTGTCATCTCAAGCCATAAAGCTATTCGATTATTGAAAAATGGATGTCAAGCTTTCTTAGCTTATGTCACGGATCTAAACAAAAATACGTCAGTTTTGAATGATATTTCTATTGTTAATAAATTCTCTGACGTATTCCCTGAATAACTTCCTGGCCTACCCCTAGAGCGTGAAATTTAATTTTGTATCGACCTTGAACCCGGTACAAAACCCATTTCCAAAGCCCCACATCGAATGACTCCTATTGAACTTCAGGAGTTAAAGATCCAACTGCAAGAATTGTTAGACATTGACTTTATTCGTCCTAGTACTTCTCCTTAGGGTGCTCCTGTTCTATTCGTGAAGAAGAAAGATGGAAGTATGCGACTTTGTATTGATTATCGGTAATTGAATCATGTCACCATCAAAAATAGGTACCTGTTGCCACGTATTGATGACCTGTTTGACCAATTGCAAGGAGCACAATTCTTTTCAAAGATCGATCTTCGTTCTGGATATCATCAGCTGAAGGTTAGAACTGAGGATATTCCAAAGACGGCTTTCAGAACTCGGTACGGGCATTATGAATTCCTAGTCATGTCCTTTGGATTGACTAATGCTCCTGCTGCCTTCATGGATATGATGAACCGGGTTTTTAAGGAATATTTAGATCACTTTGTGGTCGTCTTTATTGATCACATCCTTATTTATTCCAAAAGCCGTGAAGATCATGAGGAACACTTGAGGCTGGTACTCCAAAAGCTTCGTGAATACAAGTTTTATGCCAAGTTGAAGAAATGCGAGTTTTGGCTGGAGGAGGTAGCATTCCTTAGGCACGTAGAATCAAGTCGTGGAATATCTATTGACCCGACAAAGATTGAAGCTATTCAAAGCTGGGAGCAACCTAAATCAGTGACCGAAGTACGTAGCTTTCTTGGTTTAGCTGGTTATTATCGGAGATTCGTGGAAGGATTTTCTTGAATCGCTACTCCATTAACTCAGCTGACTCGGAAAGATACAAAGTTCGGTTCGAGCGAAGAATGTGAGAAGATTTTTTAAGAACTCAAGAGGAGACTCATTTCTGCACCTGTTCTAACAATACCATCTGGCTCGGAGGGATTTGTCATCTACAGTGATGCTTCGAGCAAAGGGTTGGGATGCATACTCATGCAACATGGAAAAGCCATAACCTATGCATCAAGACAACTCAAGGAATATGAGAGAAATTATCCTACTCATGATCTAGAGTTGGCAGCTGTTGTCTTTGCACTTAAAATTTGGAGGCATTACTTGTATGGGGAGAAGGTGGAGATCTTTACGGATCATAAAAGCCTCAAATATTTCTTCACTCAAAAGGAACTCAACATGCGACAACAACGTTGGCTTGAACTATTAAAAGATTATGATCATACCATTCAATACCATCCTAGAAAAGTGAATGTGGTAGCTAACACATTGAGTAGAAGATCATATGCAAGTACGAGTGCGATATTGTCAATACAAAGGCCCATTTTGTGTGACTTGCAAAGGATGGAGATACAGTTAAAGACTCCAGGGACCCATGTGATGATGGCGAATATACGAGTAGAACCAACTTTAATTAATAAAGTTAAAGCTGCTCAAGCTACAGACCTGAAGCTGATGCGTATGAGGAAGAAAGTGCAAGAAAGTGCTATGCCGGAAGCAAGAATCGATGAAGAAGGAATACTTCGAGTCAACTCCAGACTTTGTGTTCCTAACAACCCTGATTTAAAGTATGAAATCATGATGGCGCACAACACACCGTTTGCAATCCATCTTGAAAGTTCCAAAATGTATCATGATCTTCGTCATACATTTTGGTGGAGCAATATGAAGAGAGAGATAGCGTTGTTTATCTCGAGGTGTCTAACTTGTCAACGAGTCAAAGAGGAGCATCAAGTACCAAATGGTCCATTGCAACTACTTGAAATTCTAGAATGGAAGTGGGAGCACATTACCATGGATTTCGTTACCGGTCTTCCTAAGGTTTCTCAATGTATAGATGCGATTTGGGTCATTGTTGATAGATTGACCAAGTCTGCTCATTTCTTACCGATACGAGAAACTTATACACTTGAACGTCTTGCTCGTATGTACATAAACGAGATTGTAAGACTGCATGGTATGCCAGTATCCATAGTTTCTGATCGAGACCTAAGATTCACTTCACGATTTTGGGTTAGTTTACAAAAAGCTATGGGCACAGATTTATGATTTAGTTCAGCATATCATCCTCAAACAGACGGACAATCAGAGAGGACTATTCAAATTCTTGAAGATCTATTAAGACTCTGTGTCCTTGATTTCAAGAGAAGTTGGGACAAGTTCTTACCATTGGTGGAGTTTTTCTACAACAACAGTTATCAAACAAGTATTGGCATGGCTCCATTCGAAGCATTGTATGGAAGAAAATGTCGTTCTCCAGTATGCTGGGATGAGGTGGGTGAAGCAACGTTATTGGGATTGGAGTTGGTACGTATGACTACAGAAAAGATTCAAACGATCCGACAATGTATAAAAATCTCACAAGATCGACAAAAGAGTTATGCTGATCTTCATCGAAAGGACGTGAAATTTGATATAGGAGATCATGTGTTCTTACGTGTTGCTCCATGGAAAGGAGTTACGAGATTTGGAAAGAGAGGAAAGCTCAAACCTCGATTCATCGGTCCATTTTTAATCCTCAATCGAGTAGGAACTGTGGCTTATAGACTCGCTTTTTATAGAAAATTCATCTTTATTTATAAAAGTTGGGGTCTTACAACCTCCCCTTCTTATGAAATTTCGCCCTCGAAATTAGGGTACGTACATGGTATGTCGAAGAGGCAATGATACCTTGATTTCATTTCAGATTCTAACTCCCAAGTCATTTCCTCAACATCGTGGTTTCTCTACAAAACTTTGACTTGAGGTATAACCTTGGAGTGTAGAATATGTTCCTTCTTATCCAAGATTTGAAAAGGAACTTCTTCATACGTCAAATCTTCCGCTATTTCGTCCGGTTCTAACTCAATAATGTGGTTCGGGTTTTTCACATATTTACGTAACATGGATATGTGAAAAATGTTATGAACACGAGACATACTTGAATATTACGGAGTTAATTTGATATAATGTTATAGTTGTGGGTAATATTTATAAATTTTGCAAAGTACGCAAGTTGTTATATAATATTCGATTGGTCGGGAAATATTCGTTTTAACAAGAAATATTCGTACAACGGCACAATCATTGGTGGACCCCACAACGGAATTATTGTCGGATTGAGAAAACGACAAAAATATTTTATTAAAAATAACGACGGAAGTTTTATCATTGATACTGTTGAACTACTCGGTAGTAAAAGTACAGTAATACGTGTGGTTGTATAGTAGCACACGATATTGATTATTAATGCTTATGTGAGAAGTCACTCAGTCTGATTCAATTATTGTCAGTTAATAATATGAATTATTTAGCGATAATGAAGTTTTGTTTTATTCGTATTATTAACGTAATAAAACAGAAATATCTTTTTATATAAAACAGAATACTTTATTAAAGTTATTCTATAATTAGAATATATTATATTTTATTTAAAAGATTTTTCTTTAAATATGGACCGTCAGATTAAAGTAAATTAATCTGGACCGTTCATGGATTAGTTACTATGCAGTCCATTCTTCTATAAATAGCAGCTCATTCCTTCATTATTTCTTACGAATTCACTGAACTCTAGAGAGAGAAACTATAGAGAAAGAAGAAAAGTATTCTGCTACTTAACTACTTCCTTATTTCAGTTATTCTTTAAAACGGCAAGGGGTGTTATTCTTTCTTATTCATGAAGAGAACTTTTGTTATTCCATTTATTATTATTCTGTTGGAACATCATGTCTGTGTGTTTTACACCGGACCTGGTTCCGTCTTTATTATTATTCTGTTGGAACATCATGTCTGTGTGTTTTACATCGGACCTGGTTCCGTCTTTATTATTATTTTGTTGGAACATCCTGTCTGTGTGTTTTACACTGGACCTGGTTCTGTCTTTATTATTATTCTGTTGGAATATCCTGTCTGTGCGTTTTACGCCGGACTTGGTTCCATTATTTATTATTCTGTTGGAATAACCTGTCTGTGCGGTCTATCGCATGCATGGTGATTTCTTTTGTTATTCCATTCTTATTATACTCAGTTGGTTAAAACTTTGACTTCTATACTCCATGAAATTAGTGGAATATCTTTGATATTTACGCTTCATCTAGTATCTTTTCATGAAAATATTCTTCAAAGAATTCTTGAATTTTACTCCACAAAGCAGTATCATATTGACATTTTGGACGTTGTTAATTCTTGGATAAATTAATTCTTGAACTTGTTTAATTGAATTCTTATATCATTGTCATCATCCTCATGTTTATAAAATGTTGAAAGTCATCTGTGGCCTGTAATGCATAGATGGACTTGGTATGATTATGACCAGGGATTATTCGGTATAATCATGACCATAATGTTACAAATGATGTGGTAAAAGTCCTCATTGGCCCGTAGTGCATTGATGGACAGTTGTTGGCATGATCATGACCATTAATGAGTACACAAATATTCTTGGCCCGTAGTACATAGATAATTGTGGTCGTGATACTAAAGAATATCCTTGGCCGTAGTGCAGGGGTGATTCGATGATGTGGATTATTTTATTAGGCTGAGTCCCAACGATAACAGTGTTGAAAAACCTTTTAAATCATAGAAGATAGTAGATTTTATTCTCTACTTGACTCTTTTAATGGATTGCTTGTTCCGCTGCAGTTAAACTTGATGTTCGTTATATTTTATCAGTTTAACATTGTTTAAGGCTAATGATAATTTATTCTGCATTATCTTAGTCAAAATATTTCTTACTGGGCTAGTTGAGCTCACCCTTTCTTTCACTGTTCTCTTCAGGAAATGAGAATATAGCTGGGACGAGTCGGGGAACGGAGTGATGGACCAGATGATAGTATTAGTAGTCCTCACTATTCTGTTAAATAGTGTGACAATATTTGTAATGAGGACTCCTTTTGAGTTTGTATAGTCTCTAGTAGACAATAATTGTATTCAAACTCACAGTTATGTTTTGTCGTATTGTACACGACAGTTGTATTAGTAAGTTGTATTTGTATTCTGTACCATGTATCTGACGACCCAAGATGGGTGATGTATACCAAATTTTGGGGGCGTCACACACCGGGTATGAAAGGTTGATCCCATTGATTACCAAAACTTATTAAAAGGAGCAGTTTAAATACTGACAACCTTAGCATATGTTCATGGTCATTATGACCACTCAACATCTATTATTCAAGTATTCGAATATTTAGTCATCAAGACTTAATTCATATTCTTTCACAATTGATTTCTATTGTTGAACATTGAACGGTAAATTCCTTGCTAATCATGATATATCTCCCTTGAATTTAAACTTGCTAAGCAAATTCATTGCTTACCCTTGCTATATCATGAAATTTTTTTCAGCTAAGCCAGAGACGTCCAAGAAGGATAAAGGCAAAGGAAAAGTGCAAGAATTGATAATGCGAATGTTTATGTATTATATTATATTATGTACATTGGTAATGTAAACCTTTTGTGTTACTAAGAGTAACTTAAGTAAGGTATGTTTAAGTTAAGGTTAATAGACCTTGGGATATTGTTGTAAGACTTTATTATAATGAACAATATATGTTTATTATTTCACAATAGTTTATAGAATGCTTATGATGATGATGGATCGTGAGCACCAAACTCGAGGTTAGAGAACCCGGATTTGGGGCCTTCAAAACTTTTGTTGATCAACCCCACCTTGCATTCTAGTATATCTAAATTAATCTAGATTCACATTTAAGGGTTGGCAGAAAGAGGAAAAAGAAAAAAGGCCTTCCTGAATTTGACGTGGGTTTTGAGAATGTAGTTGGAAAATAATATAATCTCATACTTTTATGTTGTTCTCATTATATTCCTTATTTCTAGCTATATTATGTTTAAATATATATGTAAATTTTTTTTTTGCTCTATAAGATATTTTGTTTGTAATATATTTTAAATACTCAAGAGGTGTTCTAGTAAAGTGACCGAATAAGATACCATTTGGTTTAATGCATATGCTGGAATATTGGAACTTTATTTGTTGCTAAGAACAAAGTCATCTTGCAACAATAACAAGATTGCTTAATTGTATATACTATTTTAAGTTTCGATTTTTGCATTTGGGCCTCACTGATTTTGAATTATCAAGAACTGTTGATAATCTTTAATTCATTAGTTTATTGTGTTTCACAGGTTTTCTTTAATTAGAGTAGTTATTTTGAGTAATGTGGGTCAAATATTGTTGTAAGTGTCAAATTGTCAATATCATGATGTTTCCAATTGATAATATCTAAAAGTGTCACAAATTTATTTTTTTACATTGTTTTGATAACCGTGGTAGTGGATTGATTTGCTTTATTAATTTTATTGTTTTGTTTATTGAGCTTCTTTAATAGTTGTTGAATTTGGTATTGTCAGTCTCAATTATCTTGTTTGTTATATTCCCATGCTATTTTCACTTATACTTTGAGAAGATGAGTACTCTGAGTGTATGGATTATATGAATTTATGAATATCTAGTAGTTTGATTGGGAGTTTAATTCATTAGTTATTGCAATAAACTGTCTTTTTCTTAATACAAAATTGTCAATAGAATTAAGGGGTTGATGTTTTTTTCTACTCGAAAATCCAAATTCAGCTAAATGTTCTTCCTGCTATCTCTAATCATTTTGAACACAGATATACAACAAAATAGCTACATGTTTTGTGATTTTAGTCTTGTTGTATAGTTTTGGCTCTCTTGTATATGCTCTGTAATTGCTCTTTTTCCCCTCCTCACAATAATCATACATTTCCTTGGGTTGCAGTTCAAAGCATTTGTGCCATAGACTATTATATATCCTTATTACATTTATATCTGTATACATGTCTGCCTATTAATTACCCTCCAATATATACACCAAACCCCTTTCTATTGACCTTTTCAATATATGGCTTTGGCTCTCTCATTTTCTCAACCTTGTCATCGATCTGGTTACGTAGTTGGGAAAGAAATCAATGCAGAACAAAAGTTTCATAAATTATAAGTTGGGTTTATATGATTAGTTTCTTCTCAAAATAGTGAATGTACACTTGGCTTATAACAATAATCTTCAAGAAGGTAATTGACACTTGGAATATGTACAATTTTATTCTTTTCAAGTTGTACGGGTGAATATTTCACAATTGACATAAACATCTTTTGATTATTCCTGCCTTAGCTGCTACAAGGGAGGGGTTAGAATCTTTAGTCATTTAGTTTGGTAATGTTGAGTTTTGATTTAATTTAGCTTGCATTTGTCTCTCTATAAAGAGTGGTAGATTATTAAGTTATGTTACTTCTACGGGCTCATCTATCCACTTATCCTTTCTGAATTTTAAAACAGCTATGTTGAGTTGACTCCAAGTAAACGTCCTTGTCTTTATGTGTGTATTATGAGATTTGGAAGCAACTGTATTTAATTTAAGTTAAAATTGTTGTTTCAAAATTTATGTTTGTTTCTTTATTCTTGCTATCTCAATGGAGAGAGGAGGCTTGAAAAGATGGATCAGATAAAGAGAAAAAGTATCTCAATGGAGAGAGGAGGCTTGAAAAGATGGATCAGATAAAGAGAAAAAGTAAGTTGGGGAAATTCTATAAGAGATTGATTTAGGACATTCTTTTGAAAAATATTTGAGAGGGGGAAGGGATTTTGAGGACTTGGAGAGTGATATCTTTGTTTATTATATTGGTCATTTTGCTCATATCAATTTTTGATGGGAATTTTTGAAAAATATTTAATACTTGTGTGTTGTGATGAATGTTTAGAAAACATATGTATATTAATCCCGGACCTGCTAATCCTATTGTGTTATGGGACCAAGAAAATCACGTATCGTCAGACTTATGACAAAATATTGTAAGTTTATTAATGTATAACAACATTCATTTTGTTAAACTTTTGTTATAAACATTCATGTTGTGACGATTTATGCTTTTATGTTGTTGGACGTGTAGGATAAGGGTGTGTTAGAAATTTGTCAAATATCTGCAAAATTAACTGAATGGAACTTGACTGAACAACAAAAATATCTACTGGAACAATTAGATTTTGGTATATTTTGTCATCAAGCTATAGTGTCAAAGATTGATGCATCTCTTGTATCTACTATAGTTGAACGTTGGAGAAGTGAAACAAATACGTTTCACTTAATATGAGGAGAGATTAACATTTCTATAGAGGATGCAGGATTTTTATTTGGGCTACCCGTATTAGGAAAACCTTTGACTTGCGGAGAATTAGAAAATCCCAAAAGCTATTTTATAAGGGTTTTTGGGCAACAAGTTGTAGCAGATGAGTGGGAACAATGCTATAAAAGGGGGGGCATATGTTTGTCATGGTTAAGACATATATATGGACAAGTACCTGGTGATGCTACTCCAGATGATGTCGTAAACCCCCCTACGGCATATCTGTTGTACTTGTGTGGCGCTATTTTGTTTCCAACCAAGAGTAAAAATGTTGTGCATCCTAGATATTTGTTGTTATTAGAAAGATTGGAAGACGAAGTTACATATGCTTGGGTGGCGGCAGTTTTAGGGCATTTGTATAAGAGTTTGCAATATGCTACTCTCAAACAACAAAAAAATTCGCAGGTTGTGCAACCCTTCTTATGATGTGGGCTCATGAAAGGTTCAACATTGGTCGTCCTACCCCTAGGCCTAAGTCCCAAAAGTTGATACCTAGGGCTTTATCCTGGGCATATGATGAGTGGGATTTACACCCGCGAATCAGATCATTTATTACTTAAGAAGTTACTTGTTCTTCGTAATTTATATAACTTTTATATTACTTTGTTATTATTTTGCTCAATCTATGTGTTGCAGGGCTTATTAGGTCATTTCCAGCTTATAGGGAAAAAAAGGTCAAATTTTCCATATCGGCGCTGCAACGCCGATGCCAGGCTTAAAACTGGTGTTGCAGCGGTCCTACCTGGCCAACAGTGACATCATTGCAGCGCTGCAGCACCCCAGTTCCTTTTACAAACTGGCACTGCAGTGCCACTTATTGACCTAGGATTTTGACTCAGCGCTACAGCGCCATTGCAAGGCTAAATCTTGGCGTTGTAGCGCCACCTCCAGTTCCCAGGCAGACAAGAGCTGGATTTGACATAGCAAAAGAAAAAGACACTATATATAAAGAGGGGCAACCTCCTTGAAAGATATCAGATTATCCCCTCTGGGATAAGCCATCTCGCTCTCTTTTGTAATTTCCTTTCCATTTTCTAGTAGGTAGTGATTGTACACATAATTTAGATAGATTAGGGAGATGTTTGGTATTTCATGGAGCTCAAGAACACTTAGCAACATGGATTGGAAAGCTTGAAAGGATTGGAATTCTTGGCGACTAAAGAAACTCCGACAGAGTTTATTCTTCTCTATTTGTTTCCTTTGATTTTGTAATCCATAAATGTTGTTTATATTGCTACTTATGTTTAGTTTAAGAGCTATGAACTAATTATTGGCTTTAAGGTTATAATGGAATCCTTTGTTAATTTGAATTGAATATCTTATCCCTTTGGTTGACACCATATGGTTTGGATCAGTATATTAATGCTTAATGATTTTTCCTAAGATATTAGTGATGATTTTTGTAATCTAAATGAAATTGAAAGAGGGATTGTAGATTTACACCTGGATTTTTTGGCATGTGATTATAACTTGTGTACTTGATTCGACTGCATAATTTGTGCATAGAATTGGAATATATATGTGCACTATGTGTGACCTAATTGAGAACTTATGCTTTAAATCCTTGTTATGGTTAATTTGCATAGAAATGTGTAGGATTAGTTCCTAGCTTGGATGTTCTTTTCTGTTCTATTCCCTATCGGATGGACCTAGAGAGGATATGTTTGTACATGCCTCGGAAGAGGTGTACGAGCACTTATGTGTTCTCGGTCGATAAACCGTCGTGACCACTAAGACCAAAGAGAGAAAGTTAGGAAGTTTGATGAAACATAGCACACCAAATTTTTGACAAAAAACTAGTGTGGGTGAAGTTATGATCTTAGCTTGTAGCACCTTAGATACCACTCGTTATCCAATTACTTACTTTGATAATTAGATTAACTAAACTAATTACACATATGTTATTCTGCTGTTAGAATAAGACTTAAGAGATATAAGGTTGGTATTTGGTAAATATTAGTGATAATACCTCGTGGGTTCGACACTCTACTTTTTATTATATTGCTTGTTGACCGCGTATACTTGCGCGTGTTTATCGGTTGCGAATTTAACCAACAAGTTTTTGGCGTCGCTGCCGGAGAATTATTATTCTAATATTGTCTAATATTGATTTCAATCAATTTAGTCTTAATTTGAACGTATATATGTATCTTTTATTTGTTTGATCTTTCTTTTTATTTTTTTAAGCTTACGGGTTATGGACGGTCATAGTTATCAATGGCGTTTTGAGAGAATGACACAACCGAAATCAAAAGAAGGACTTGAGCGATTGCAAGATCAAATTGCAAATCTCTTTAGATTTTCTGATAACCAGGAGTGTCGGTCCACTCAGAAGGCCTACTGTCAGGAACGAGATGACAAAGGACTAACGTACTATCATCCAAAAAGTCAGGGTTATCCAAACTAATGGAACTATAGTCAAGAGTAGTAATATGATCCAAAATTTTCCTATCAGACAAAATGTGAACATCAGCCACCATCGCAATATGAGGCGACATCTCCTATTGATGAGAGCATGTCTATATACTTAAAACGAGAAGAAGAGAGAAGGCTTGAAGAGCTCCTTACCAACTTTATAGAGAGAAATGAGGTTCGAATGGCGAACCAAGATGCCTCATTGCAGAGCCTCGAGAGTCAAATGAGACAACTTGTCAATGCTATTACAAATTCGCCGCAAAAGCACTGTACCGATTATTTCTAATCACCATGAGGGAATTGAATATCATTGCACGGTGGATACGCAAGGAAAAGGCGATGAGTCTCACAAAGTTGTTGAGGGAGATGTCGAAGTACCTATGGACCAATCTGTGGAGTTTGAGGAAGGAAAAGAAAGGATCATGAGTGGGTGTATTGTCGAGACCAAAGAGAAGTTGGAGCCCACGCTCATGGTTGTTGAAATCCTAGAGAGCCCATTAGCGCACATAGAACGATTTTAGTTTGATAAAAAAGGCAAATTAGTGGATAATTCAAGTGGTGAACGATTCTTCGTGCTAATGAATGAAGTGAAATTTGGGGATGGAAAATCATCCATGTCCGCTATGAACACCAATGAGTTAACAAGTAGGAAGCATGAAATGGTCGTCTTCACATATGAGCCGGATTGAACGGCAGTGACAAAGTCGGGCCGACGACTATAAACGAGCGCTCGGTGGGGAGGCAACCCCATCTTAGTATCAAATTCTTTGTTTCTCTTAGTTTCTCTATTAATTTATAGTGCATTTTGTCTATATAGTTTGTTGGCATTAATTTCGGTATGTTGTTGCTAGTAGTGATTTATATATTAGGTATTGCCTAACTGGTCTGCATGTTGTTGTATTCTTGCTTTTGGGTATGATTTTGGTATAGGTCAAACCAGTTATGGTGAATTGAATGTTATTGTAGTTTTTCTTATTTTAGTATAATCTATATTAGTTTTTATATGCATAATAAATGAGTGTGTATAGAGTATTTTGTTGTCTGCAGTAGTATGGGTTGGACTACTTAAGTTTACAGTTTTTAATAGTTTTTGATGCATGGTTTGTTGTAATGGCTAATAACTGGCTTGTCATGTGCAGGTGAGCACTCTTTCTTGGGCTAATTCAGGTTCAGCGCTACAGCGCCTGTGTTTAGCCTTCAACCATCGCTGCAACACTTTCTTCAAGGTTCGGTTTTACAAGCCAGCGCTGCAACGCCTATAATAGCTCAGCAGGAAGTGCTACAGCGCCATCATCTAACAAAACCTATTAGAGATATGTGCTGCCGTGCCCATGTTTTTCTTGTGTCAAGCGCTACAGCGCCACTTAAAAGTATGGTGTTAATAGACAGCACTGCAGCGCCTCTCAACGAAGGAAATATAGCACTGCAGCGCCATCAGTGAATTTTTATTGGTTTAATTTGACAGAACTCGGCAGCTGCACACCTATCACTCCCTTATTTCTCTTCCTTCTTCTCGCACGACACCCCTTGTGCCCAACTCAGCCCTTAATTCACCATAACAACAAATTCTTGCTCTAAGCTTGTTCCCAATCAAATTGGTCTTCCATTCAATTCCAAAACTTGGGTCTTCCTAGAGGTCGCTACTGCTAAGGTTCTTCAGATTCCATGTATTGTGTATTGTAGTCTATACAATTTCATTGGATGATTGGAATGGGATATTACGGCATACGTCAGAATTATATTGGGTTATTTTTATTACTATTATTATACTTGGGTTCAAGGTGTTTAGAACAGTGCTAGACAACTTGGTTTAAGGCAGCGCACGACAAGTGTTCGATAAATTGTCTAAGTAAGATTTGATTGCATTTTGTTGCTGTTTTGGTATCGTTGGGCTCGTGATTTATCTTCATTGTTAGGTTTTGTAGTCAGTTTCTTAAGGTTAAATTGGTGGCTTGTTGTTTGGTGTTCCATTTTGGCTTGTGGTTTATTAGACTGAGAATTCTAAAATGCCTCCAAAGAAATAAAGACTTAGCATCGGCGGCTCCTCGTCAGCAGCATCGCAATAGGACCAAATCAAATTTGTCAGTAAGGACGCGTTTGCACGGTACAATCAAACCTTTGCTAAGAAAAGTTTGGTGCCTAAGAGGGGTTTGAGGCTAGACTCTAAGAAGGAAGGGGACATGATGACCATGATCATAGACCGAAAATGGGTGCACTTCACCAAGCAGCCCGGGTCATTAAATTTCTCTTTAGTATGAGAATTCTATGTCAATGCCAATTCTGAAGGCCCAGTAGTAGTTCAGGTGTGAGGCCAGACAGTGGCATATGACAGTGTAATGCTCAATGCTCTTTTTGATATGCCTAACCATTCGGGCTCTGATTACTTGGAAAATGGAACTCAACATAATTATCTGACAAATGGGATTAGCAATTATGACTTAGATGACATCATAAAGCGGCTTTGCAAACTCGGCACGGTACGAAAGATAAATGAATCCACCGGGGAGAAGACGAGCTTTCCTCACCATACCCTCAGTTGTTACGAAAATGCATGGTACAATTTCATCTGTGCTAATATTATGCCTACTCGTCATCACAGTGATGTTACCAAGGAGCGAGCAATCCTACTCTTTTTTATTGTTACCGGCCTCGACGTTGATATTGGCATCTGTTGGGTAAAATCTAATTACGCGCAAAACACGCAAGTGTACGTGATCAACAAGTAATATAGTAGTGAATAAAGTATCGTTCCCACGAAGATAAATTAACAAGAATTTTAACTTCACAAGTATCAATTTTCTATTAATCCTAATTTTATTAAATTATTCAATTCAATGGTTTAAATTTATAGAATCTAAATTAATAAATAAACAAGCTATCACAAAACAATCACTAATATCAAAGTCCAGAATTTCAAACAATTGATGGAGAATTAGACTTATGACTTCACTCTAAGCTTCACTCTAATTTTCAAACCTTTATTCCAATTCAACTTAATAACTCAGTTTATTAATCAAGAACACGAACGTAGTAATAGCCACCTCTCGATGCACTAATACCATATTAACTTAAATCCATAATTAAGATAGAAACAAGTTAAACACCTAAATCAACAAATTAACTATATCTCTATGTGAACTGAAATTGAAGAAGGTTTAAGCTTAAGTTCTCTATTCGATTACATGTGATGTCAAGCATATCTCTACCTTAACAATAATCAAAAATCTGCTATTCACAAAATTCATGACACATGCTATGTTAACTAGGTCTAGATTGAATATCCTCTCTCGATTCCATTCAAATCCACAAGGAATTGTTGATCAGGTAAATCATAAATTTACGCTCGAATTAACATAGATAAACTGAAAATATTTTATTGAATTGGAAATCAAAGTTATAGAATCATCGTTTCACCCACAGATCCATCACAAGTCTAATAAGCGAATTAGTTCATAATGAATGAATTAAAAACTGAATAATCTGATGAAAACATCCTTCCAATTACAAATAAAAGACTAAAGAGAAGAAGAATAATGAACACCCTTCACGTAGCCTAGAATTGCAACCGTCACGATAATCTCTTCAAATTACTCCTCCAAAGCTCGCACCTGAATCCTGGAATTTATCTCTGAATTATCCTCCTTGTATTGTGTGATTTTTATTTTTAACACCATATTCAGCTTCCTCCCTTTGTTCTGGTCGAAGTCTACCTATTTTAGAGTCCAGGCACCTCAACAAAGTCCCACAAACCAAGTACCAGCAGAGTTCAAAACACATCAGGAAAGTGCAGGATTCGGCACCCCCGCCCCGGCGGGGGGTACAAGGTAGAACACGCCCGCCTCGGCGGGCCACTGCTCTGCTAAAAAAAACTTTTGCTTCCTCATGCATTTTTCCAACTTCGCTCCAAAACTCCGTCTCTCTTTACCACTTGCACCCATAACCACCCTACACATAAAATAACATGAAACAAGTGAAAACGAACACAAAACAAGAAGATAACTACGAATTTAAACTTGAAATGAACATCGATTCGTGTATATTAAATCCACTTATCAAAATCCTCCAAACTTAAATTGTGCTAGTCCTCAAGAACAAAACAAACTACATGCTATGCAATGCAATGAAATGAAATAAACAAAAGTTAAATGCCTAAGAATCCAATAATATCGCAAAAACTAACTTATCTCGTCGGCCTCAGACAAAACAAGCAACCTTACATTATGAATCACCAAAACTAATCTACAATTTCGTATTAATTCTCAAATCTTGAACAATAATCACTGGTATAGCGTGCGTGTGTGATCAACATCTATGATAACTGATACGGACCCAAATTCAATACATAAGCAACTTTTCAGAAGGAATCATACAGTGCAATCTTAAAAATTTCAAAGATAGGCACAACCCAACTAACATTAAACAATACCAAATTCAAGGGTTCATGCATGATACTTATACTTTCTTCTTTTTCTTTTTACACGGGGGTTTTTTTTTCCCGTCATTATTCCTCTTTTTTTTAGATAGATGGTTGGTGAGTGCGTTTTACGCTCCATCTTACACTTGTGTTTATGGGGAGTGTTTCTCCTCAACCCACCACAAGACTCAACATGTTTCAAATATTATATATATATATATATATATATATATATATATATATATAATTTAAACTGAAAATATATACCCCACATATACTCTCCCAAACTTAGGTTCTTGCCTAATTTTAGCCTTTATGCCTATCCTTATCGTTTTGTCATTCACCCTAGCATTCCTTTAGAAACTATTTATGTATCAATTTGAATTGATCGATCAACAAAGATGTTATTAGTGCTAACCTTTTTATAACAGTTTCAAACAAGTCCAAGAATCGATTCATAACAAAAATTGTATCACAATTCTAATAATCAATACTGTATTGGTTAACTTGTTCACAATATCATCGTTATCCCACAAATAACATGAACTACAGCACTATTGGACATATGCAAACACAATATTAAACACAATATTTTTTTTCTTTTTTTTAAACTTAAAATCACAGAATTGACAATAATGCACAATCCTAGACTACTATGCAAACACCAAATCTACTATGCAAACTATAAATGAAAACAAAAATAACAAAATGCATGCAACTAAATAAATAATTAAATCCCCCAAACTTAAGTAACACAATGCCCTTATTGTATAAAAATGAAATTAAGTGCATGAGGGCTTCCCTGCAATCGCCTAAGTCTGGGGAGGTGGTTGGTGCTCTTCATCATCTGAATCAGTAGGAGGAAATCGAGGCAGTGGTCCGGGTTGTTGATATGGATAGTGAGTCACCGAGTTGAAGCTTTGGAGTGTTGTGTTGAGTGAGGCGAAAGATGCATTCATAGCATCAAACATGTGATCTTGTCGCATCGCCAATCGCCGCATTTCCCGGCGTGCTGCCCTATTGTGCGTATTCATCTGATTTTGGAATTCAAGGAACTGAGGACTAGATATGGCCTCGGTCTGCGGTACCTGCTCGATTCCTTGATCTCCCATAGCTTCATCCTCATCCCCCGAGGTGTCAACGGTGTCAGCCTCGTCTTTCGAAGCTAATGGAAATATAAACCCTAAACCTCGAGGATGAGATTCACCTCCAGCCCACACCGAATACCGTGCTTTCATTCTCGAATCTAGCAACTGTAGTGGCATAAGGGTGGGCTCATCATCAAACCATCTAACACCTACTTGACGACACAACCCACAAATTAGGGACAGATGTGGCTAGCCTCCTAAGAAATTACCCCATAGACATCGGAGAATTGAAAAATTAATTATGGCCCCGACGTCGATGATGAAGTCTTGCACAATAGCAAAAAGGAGTAGTGCCTTCTCATTGGTGACGTCCGAGGTATGCGTGGATGGTAATAGTTTCGCACATAGGAAGGCGTACCAGATTTTCCCATACCGACTAAGATCTTTGCTGTGAAACACTATGCCTCCCTTCTGACCCTTTATCCACGTTGTACCCGGCTTGGTCATGTCCTTGATAACCTCCTCATAGTCAGGGTCGAAATCTCTCAAATGAGCATATTGGCACTGTCGAGGTACCCGTAACTGGTAATACGTGTTGATGGCGTCTGCACTAAACGGGACCAATCGACCTCGCACGAAAGCATTGAACGGTGCCTCGTCCTCGATATTTGCATAAAACTCCTTGACCACATTAACGGCGGCGGCCTCGGGCTCCTCAGTGAACTTGACCCACCCTTTTTGATAGATTTGTTGCTTCATCTCTCCGTCGTGAGCATCCGGTGCCAACCCCCGCTCCGATGTAAGAGCCTTGGTAACCATATAATCGTACCGGTCGGTGGCGGCGACACTTCTGAATTTTAAATGGTCGAATGGACGGGGTGGTGGATTTGACCTTGAACTCTCTCCCTTTTGGCGTTTCGGTGTCGGTTGTGAAGCCATTGATCTCCGGAAGTTAAAACTTTCTAGCACACACTTCCTTCCCCTTACACTTGGTTCACTCAACTTATCAAACACTTGGTGTGCACAGTCTGTTCTTCCCCCAAAGCTTGATTGTTTTTATGGTACTTCAGTGGAGAGAAGATGGAAACTCAATAAAAAGGAAACTTACTCTCAAGTATGCTATGTGTTCCCCAATTTTCTTGATGAATTAGAAATTTGTGGTGATGAATATGGGAGGTATGTGGTAGGGTTTATATAGTGGTGATAGGGGAGAGGAATTCATGTGCTTAATGGTGTGGGGTAGTGGATGCAATTGATTTAGGTAGTGGGTAGGAGTAGGTGGTATGAGTTGTCGATCGTGGTGGTGTGTAGTGGCTAGGTGGTCTTGTAATGGGGGCTGGGTGGTTTGGGTGAGGGAGAATGAGAGAAACCAAAAAAAAAATGTGTAGAGGAGAATGAGGAGACAGCGTGTCTAAATGCTGAGCTTGTCTGCCTATGATCAAGGACCCCCGCCCCGGCGGGGGGTGCAAGTTCATTTCAGCCCGCCTCGGCGGGCATGCTCACTGACTTGGGGTTTTTGGCTTCCAAAAGTGCAGATCAAAATTATCTGATTTTCCTTCTTTTCTTGCCCATTATTGCTTTTACTTATTTTTGACCCCTCCTTCAACCATAAACATGCAAGATGTTAGATTATTGACAACTTGGAGTATGATTGAGAGTTTCAACAAAACGTTTACTCTATAATACCTACTACTTAATAAAAGCTACATTCTAACAATTATAAATAAAACCATGAAAAATAACGAAATATTGGGTTGCCTCCCAATTAGCGCTTGATTTTAAGTCGTTCAACGTGACTACTCCCTGTTTTACTGTGTATCAGCGAGAGTAATGTTGATGACATCCCAGTTTGATTCGCCACCCCAATAATGCTTTATCCGTTGACTATTGACCTTGAACATCTCTAATGGATTACGACTGTAGAGTTCAACGGTGCCATGAGGGAATACTCGCTTTATAGTGAATGGTCCCGACCATCTCGACTTAAGCTTTCCTGGGAACAATCGCAGCCATGAGTTGAACACGAAGACTGATTGACCCGACTCGAATGTTCGATTCACAATTTTCTGGTCGTGCCATCTTTTAACCTTTTCTTTGTATAACTTAGCATTCTCGTATGCATGAAGTCGAAATTCGTCGAGCTCATTTAGTTGGAGTAGCCTCTTTTCTCCTACAGCAGATTGATCAAAATTCAATTTTTGAATTGCCCAGTAGGCTTTGTGCTGTAGCTCCACCGGTAAGTGACATGCTTTCCCATACAGGAGTTGATATGGTAACATCCTAATTGGTGTTTTGTATGCAGTTCGGTAAGCCCATAATGTGTCATCCAACCGAAGTGACCAATCTTTCCGACTCAGATTTATGACTTTTTCCAATAACTTCTTAACTTCTCTGTTTGATACCTCAGCCTGTCCATTTGTTTGAGGATGATACGTTGTAGCCACCTTGTGGTTAACCCCATACTTAGCCAATAGAGTTGTAAAAGACTTAATGCAGAAGTGACTACCTTCGTCACTGATTATTGCTCTTGGCGTGCCAAACCTCGTGAACATATTTTTCTGTAGGAATTTGAGGACCACCTTGGCAACGTTGGATGGTAGTGCTGCAGCTTCAACCCACTTCAAGAAGTAATCCACTGCGAGTAGAATATACTGATTGCTCAAAGACGAAGGAAATGGCCCTATGAAATCGATGCCCCATACATCAAAGATTTCCACTTCAAGAATTATTTGAAGAGGCATCTCATTCCGTTTGGAGATGTTTCCCACCCTTTGGCATCTATCACATGTTTTCACAAAGTGGTGGGCGTCTTTGATCAATGTTGGCCAATAAAACTCGGCTTGAAGCACTTTTGCTGTGGTGCGCTCATTCCCATAATGTCCCCCATATGCCGATGAGTGGCATTCCTGCAGTGTGTTGTGCACTTCACTGTAGGGGATACACCTTCTAATCATCTTGTCAACACACTGTTTGAATAAATAAGACTCATCCCACATATACCACTTGACGTCATGAAGAAATTTCTTTTTCTGTTGTCGTGCCAGATCAGGGGGAACATGTTGCTTACCAGATAATTCGCGAAGTGTGCATACCAAGGAAATTTTTCATTTAACCCAAATAGTTGCTCATCCGGGAATGACTCATTGATTGCGCATCTATCTTCATCCTTTTTCTCTGAATTTTCCATCCTTGATAAATGGTCAGCAACTTGATTCTCCATTCCTTTTCTATCTTTAATCTCTAGGTCAAACTCTTGAAGTAGGAGAATCCATCGGATAAGGTGTGGCTTAGCATCTTTTTTCACTATTAGGTACCGAATCGCTGAATGATACGTGTAGACTATCACCTTGGTCCCGATCAAGTATGCCTAAAATTTGTCAAACGCGTACACCACTGCAAGCAATTCCTTTTCCGTGGTAGTGTAATTTATTTGAGTATCTGTGAGTGTTTTGCTTGCATAGTATATGGCGTGAATCACCTTGTCTCGTCTTTATCCCAAAACAGCCCCAATCGCATAGTCGCTTGCATCACACATAAGCTCGAATGGCATAGTCCAGTCTGGTGCGACTATTACGGGGGATGTAATTAATTTCTTCTTCAACAATTCAAACGCTGACTTGCATTCCGCAGTAAAATTGAAAGTAACAGCCTTCTCTAAAAGACTGCAAAGAGGTTTTGCAATTTTAGAGAAATCTTTTATGAACCTCCTGTAGAACCCAGCATGCCCCAGAAAACTTCTAATCCCCTTAACGGAGCTCGGTGGAGGCAGTTTCTCGATCATATCCAGCTTTTCTTTGTCCACCTCCAATCCTTGAGCCGACACCTTATGGCCCAAAATTATGCCTTCTTCAACCATGAAGTGGCATTTTTCCCAATTGAGTATGAGGTTTGTATCCTTACATCGCTGTAATACCATGACCAGATTCCTTAGGCAAGTATCAAAGTTGTCTCTATAGACCGAGAAATCCTCCATGAAGACTTCAACAATCTTCTCCACCATATTCGAAAAAATGGCCATCATACACTGTTGGAAAGTTGCAGTTGCATTGCATAACCTGAATGACATCCTCCTGAATGCAAATGTGTCATAAGGGCATGTAAATGTTGTCTTCTCTTGATCCTCAGGAGCGATGGCGATCTGGTTATAGCCCGAGTATCCATCCAATAAACAGTAGTACTCATGTCCTGCTAATCTGTCTAACATTTGATCAATAAAGGGCAGCGGGAAATGATCTTTTTGGGTTGCCTTATTCAATCTCCTATAATCGATGCACACCCTCCATCATGTAACTATTCTTGTTGGAATTAACTCGTTGTCCTCATTCTGTACCACAGTCATTCCCCCCTTTTTCGGCACACAATGAATCGGACTAACCTAGTTACTGTCAAAAATTGGATATATGATACTGACATCCAATAATTTCAGAATTTCCTTCTTTACCACTTCCTTCATAATAGGGTTCAGTCGACGTTGATGCTCCACCGACGGTTTTGCATCATCCTCCATCAGAATCTTGTGTATGCAGAATGACGGACTAATTCCCTTTATATCCGCAATCGTCCAACCAATCGCTGATTTGTGATCCCTAAGCACCCTCAACAACTTTTCTTCCTGAAATTCATTAAGTGCAGCAGAAAAAATTACAGGTAAAGAATTTGAATTGCCTAAATACGCATACCTGAGATGTTTAGGAAGTGGCTTAAGCTCTAATGTTGGTGGCTCCTCCAATGACTGTTTCAGTTTTTCAGCAGCTTTTTCCTCCGTGTGCAAAGGTTCAAACGGTGCTCTGAATCTGCTAACTCGTGGCAATGAGTCTAACATCTGTAAGAAGTCCATAAATTATGGGCCATCCTTTTCCTCATCTCCTAGTAAGGTTATTTCTAATGGATCGTTGACCAAACTCTTGCTCATATCTTCACTGATGAATTGCTCAATTAAATCCATCTGAAAACATTCTTCCTCATCCGTAGGGAATTTTCTGGCCTTAAACACATTAAATTTGATTTCCTGATCTTGGACTCTCATAGTAAGTTCTCCTTTTTGCACGTCTATGAGTGTCCTTCCTGTAGCCAAGAAAGGTCTCCCTAGGATAATCGATATGTTCTTATCCTCCTCGAAATCAAGAATGATACAGTCCACAGGGAATATAAACTTATCCACCTTCACTAAAATGTCCTCTACTATGCCTCTCGGATATGTGACTGACCTATCTGCCAATTGTAATGAAATGTTTGTCAGCCTTGGTGTAGGTAAATCCAATTCTAAGTATACTGACAATGGCATCAGGTTTACACTTGCCCCTAAATCACATAAACACTTGCTGAAATGCATACTCCCGATTGTGCATAGGATAGTGAAGCTCCCCGGGTCCTTGAGTTTTGTTGGTAATTTCTGCTGTAATACTGCACTACACTCCTCTGTTAGTGCCACAGTCTCAAAATCTTCACATTTCTTCTTCCTTGACATAATCCCTTACATAAATTTTGCGTAGCTTGGCATTTGTTCTAGGGCCTCTACAAATGGTATGTTGATTTGAAGTTTGTTGAAAACTTCCAAAAATTTGGCAAATTGTTTGTCTAATTTTTGTTTTTGAACTCTTTGCTAGAATGGTGGGGGAGGATAGACAGTTGGTTCATTAACTGGTCTGCTCTTTTCCATGTTTTTTTCGTTCCCTTGCTTAACCTCACCCACTGTATTTTCTTTCTCTGGTTCAACCTCCTTTGTAACCGAAATTTCTGGCTCTTGACCATCAAGCTGTTTTCCACTTCTCAATATAATAGCTTGACACTGCTCGTGATTACCATTAGGAATTCTCTCGGTGTCACTTGGTAATGTCCCTTGAGGTCTGTTATTCAATGCCAACACAATTTGACCTATCTGATTCTCTAAATTTTTGATAGCCATCTCTTGTGATTTCGTAGCCATAGTTTGATTTTTTATAGCCAATTCGGTGCTAGTCATGAATTTTGCCAACACTTCCTCCAGATCGGATTTCCTTTCTTGATATTGAGTTGGTTGTTGCTGGTTCTAAAATCTTGGTGGATATGATTGTCGTGAAGCTTGATTTTGCTGGTTGTTGCTCCATGAGACATTTGGGTGATTCCTATTTCCTTGATTGTATGTGTTCTGATATGTGTTTTGTGGAATTCTGTTGTAACTGTTGATGAACTGCACAGCTGCTGGATTAATTGCACATTGCTCCATTAGGTGCTCTCCCACACACAACTCGCATATTATTGTCGCTTACTGTACTTGCTGTACTTGTTGTACTTGATGTGTTTGTTGTGCTTTAGCTGCTGTTACCGACTCTAACGTCTTTGAAAGTGCAGATATTTGTGCTTGCATCGCTCTCATACTATCTACTTCTAACACCCCAGCTGCCTTCGCTTGTGTCATTCTTGCTGTGGGCCACTGGTAGTTATTAGCCGCCATTATTTCAATAAACTCATATGCTTCCTCGTAACTCTTAGCCATGAATGCTCCGCCCGACGCTGCATCAATACTTGTCCTGAGATTTCCATGTAACCCGTTGTAAAATGTGTTCATTTGCAGCCACTTGGGCAATCCATGATGTGGGAATTTTCTGAGCAATTCTTTGTATCTCTCCCAAGCCTCATATAACGACTCCCTATGTTGCTGTTCAAACATCGTGTTGATCGTGTTTGCATAAACCTCTGAATTTTTTTTTGATCGTGTTTGCATAAACCAATGTCAAAAACCTGAAATAGGAACAAAAACAAAAACAAAAATGTTTAAGTAAAACTGGACTAATTAAACTGATATTGTAAAAATATTAAAATCTAGGCTAAATGTTCCCCGGCAACGGCGCCAAAAACTTGTTGGGTAAAATCTAATTACGCGCAAAACACGCAAGTGTACGTGATCAACAAGTAATTTAGTAGTGAATAAAGTATCGTACCCACGAAGGCAAATTAACAAGAATTTTAACTTCACAAGTATCAATTTTCTATTAATCCAAATTTTATTAAACTATTCAATTCAATGGTTTAAAATTATAGAATCTAAATTAATAAATAAACAAGCATCACAAAACAATCACTAATATCAAAGTCCAGAATTTCAAACAATTGATGGAGAATTAGACTTATGACTTCACCCTAAGCTTCACTCTGATTTTCAAACCTTTATTCCAATTCAACTTAATATCTCAGTTTATTAATCAAGAACACGAACGTAGTACTAGCCACCTCTCGATGCACTAATACCATATTAACTTAAATTCACAATTAAGATAGAAACAAGTTAAACACCTAAATCGACCAATTCACTATATCTCTATGTGAACTGAAATTGAAGAAGGTTTAAGCTTAAGTTCTCAATCCGATTACATGTGATGTCAAGCATATCTCTACCTTAACAATAATCAAAAATCTGATATTCACAAAATTCATGACACATGCTATGTTAACTAGGTCTAGATTGAATATCCTCTCTCGATTCCATTCAAATCCACAAGGAATTGTTGATCAGGCAAATCATAAATTTACGCCCGAATTAACATAGATAAACTAAAAATATTTTATTGAATTAGAAATCAAAGTTATAGAATCATCGTTTCACCCACAGATCCATCACAAGTCTAATAAGCGAATTAGTTCATAATGAATGAATTAAAAATTGAATAATCTGATGAAAACATCCTTCCAATTACAAATAAAAGACTAAAGAGAAGAAGAATAATGAACACCCTTCACGTAGCCTAGAATTGCAACCGTCACAAAAATCTCTTTAAATTACTCCTCCAAAGCTCGCACCTGAATCCTGGAATTTATCTCTGAATTATCCTCCTTGTGTTGTGTGATTTTTGTTTTTAACGCCATATTCAGCTTTCTCCCTTGTTCTGGTCGAAGTCTACCTATTTTAGAGTCCAGGCACCTCAGCAAAGTCCCACAAACCAAGTACCAGCAGAGTTCAAAACGCATCAGAAAAGTGCAGGATTCGGCACCCCCGCCCCGGCGGGGGGTACAAGGTAGAACACGCCCGCCCCGGCGGGCTACTACTCTGCTAAAAAAAACTTTTGCTTCCTCATGCATTTTTCCAACTTCGCTCCAAAACTCCGTCTTTCTCTACCACTTGCATCCATAACCACCCTACACATAAAATAACATGAAACAAGTGAAAACAAACACAAAACAAGAAGACAACTACGAATTTAAACTTGAAATGAACATCGATTTGTGTATATTAAATCCATTTATCAGCATCTGCATTCAACAGTCCATTCTGAAGGTAATTAAGGGCACTACATTAGAGGGACTTCAACATCCATCGTTGGTAACCAGACTATGTAGACGGGCTAGAATGCAGTGGCGATAGGATGAGGTGCAATAACTACCTATGGGTGTCACAGATCACTCTGTCATTACTCGATTCAGTGGGTGGGATGGCGTAGATCCTCATCCACGCGATGAGGGCTTCCTACCTTCCTCTCGACCTCCACCTCCTTCTTCAGAAGCCAAAACATTTGCACAGCCTATTGAGTTAGATTCTTCTTCAGCTGGGCCATTGGTAGATATTTTAGCCTCTATGAACCTCCTGCACTAGAAGGTGGACTGACAAAGTAGGAGGATTGATGCTATAGCTTAGAGGAAGGATCTATTCATGCAGTATCATGCTAAGTTTGCCAACACTGTGGAGAGTATCTAAGTAGCATCTGGTAGTGACGAAGCTAATTCTATGCCATTACAGTTCCCTGTGCTTCCTGTCTGTCCTCCATATCCACTACCATCTCCTACCGTAGATGACAATGAGGACGACAACGACACCGAGTGATCAGCCCTCAAGAAAGCCCTCTCATTTTAATTTCTATATGCTCGACAATGAGGGCATTGCCCAGTTTAAGTTTGGGGGTGTTTATCAGCTTATTTGTCTTATGCCATGTTAGGATGTCATTAGTAGTACTTTACTATTTCTATTTATTTTTATGTTTTGAGTAGTATTTTGAACTGTACAGATTTTTTTGTATTGCAGTCATGCTTGGGTTGTAATTTAGTATATATGACTGCATATTATCATTATGTTTTGGTTATGTATGAATTTTTAGCCATTTTTGGGGCTTTGTCAGTTGCAATTATATAGATTGCTATATTTAGATCAAATTTTGTGCCATGTGTTGGTTTATATCTTTTTGTGCCATGCTGTGGCTTTACTAACACTATCTTAAATTGACTATATGATGGGATTGGGTTATATAGATTATAAACTTTTGATTATGGCTAATGATAAGCGCCAGGTGATTATGACTATTTCTAAAAGTTTATGTCAAGCATGTGTGAATGAGGGGTTAGTTTAGTTGATAAGTTAAGACTGCTATTGATCCGTTCTTCCTAGCGAGCACCGACCAACTACCATAGCTAGTTATTTTTTGAATATAGTTGCGTGGTTATTGTTTTGAAAATGTGTCAACTCTATTGAACTTAAATGCATACAAGGTAATAAAAGACTTAGACGCTTATGCAGATTCAGATCTTGGATTCTGGCATGTTTTAAAATAAATAAATAAATAATAAGAACCTTAGTTGACTTAGTTTGATTACGTGGCCTTTGTTGCTCGAGTTATTATTTTCTTAGGGGTGTTCTACACCTAGTGCCCTAAAGCCATCTGGCTTGGGAGTCATTGATCAAAAGCTCATTAATGGATAACTCTGAATAGCCTAATGTAATTAAGCATTGCACGGTCATCCTAAAGGTTTTGATTGTTAAAGTGTATAGAATAAAAGTCTAATTTGGCTTAAGTTTGATTATGTGGCCTTTGTTGCTCGAGTTATTAGATTCATAGGGGTGTTCTACACCTAGTGTCCTAAAGCTATCTGGCTTGGGAGTCATTGATCAAAAGCTCATTAATGGGTAGTTCTGAATAGCCTAACGTAATTAAGCATTGTACAAGTCAAATTTTGATGTGTTTATGCTAGTGCCTTTTGATCCTTTCTTGCATCCGCGTCTTGTTCTTAATGCTTGTTTATTTCTTGAGTTTACAGAGTTAAAATATTGGTTATTACAATCGATCGTGTGAGCTTATTTTAAGCTATGATTAGTTAGGATGGTTGGTCTTCAAACACACACACACACACACACACACAAAATGGATCGAATACAATCTTATACTTGAAATTGATTGAACCCTTATTCATAACTATGTTTGTCCATTTCTCTTAGAGTAGTTGTTTTGAGCTTAGAAGCCATGAGGCTGGTATATAGTATTATTATTTAATTCGCGTTTTTACATTTCTTTGGATGTAGTTGTTCAGATAGTTTGCTTGAGGACAAGTAAATGCTTAAGTTTTGGGGGTATTTGATGAGTGAGATTTACACCCGCGAATTGAATCCTTTATTTCTTAAGAAGTTACTTGTTCTTCGTAATTTATATAGCTTTTATATTATTTTATTATTATTTTGCTTAATCTATGTGTTGCAGGGCTTATTAGGTCATTTCCAGCTTGCAGGGGCAAAAAGGTCAAATTTCCCATACCGGCGCTGCAGCGCCGATGCTAGGCTTAAAACTGGCGCTGCAGTTCCCCTACCTGGCCAACAATGACATCATTACAGAGCTGCAGCGCCCCAGTTCCTTTACAAACTGGCATTACAGCACCACTTATTGACCTAGGATTTTGACTCAGCGTTGCAGCGCCGTTGCAAGGCTAAATCTTGGCGCTGCAACTCCACCTCCGGTTCCTAGGCAGACAAGAACTGGATTTGACCTAGCAAAAGAAAAAGACATATATATATATAAAGAGGGGGAAGCCTCCTTGAAAGATATCAGATTATCCCCTTTAGGATAAGCCATCTCGCTCTCTTTTGTAATTTCCTTTCCATTTTCTAGTAAGTAGTGATTGTACATATAGTTTAGATAAATTAGGGAGATGTTTGGGATTTCATGGAGCTCAAGAGCACTTAGCAACATAGATTGGAAAACTTGAAAGGATTGGAATTCTTGGAGACTAAAGAAGCTCCGACAGAGTTTATTCTTCTCTATTTGTTTCCTTTGATTTTGTAATCCATAAATGTTGTTTATATTTCTACTTATATTTAGTTTAAGAGCTATGAACTAATTATTGGCTCTAAGGTTATAATAGAACCCTTTGTTAATTTGAATTGAATATCTTATCTCTTTGGTTGGCACCATATGGTTTGGATCATTATATTCATGCTTAATGATTCTAGCTAAGAAATTAGTGATGATTTTGGTAATCTATATGAAATTGAAAGAGGGATTGTAGATTTATACCTTTATATATTGGCATGTTATTATGAGTTGTCTACTTGATTCGACTGCATAATTTGTGTATAGAATAGGAATATATGTGTGCACCATGTGTGACCTAATTGAGAACTTATGCTTTAAATCCTTGTTATGGTTAATTTGCATAGAATTATATAGGATTACTTCCTAGCTTGGATGTTCTTTTCTGTACAATTCCCTATCAGGTGAACCTAGAGAGGATAGGTTTGTACATAGCTCGGAAGAGGTGTACGAGCACTTATGTATTCTCGGTCGACAAACCGTCGTCACCACTAAGACCAAAGATAGAAAGTTAGAAAGTTTAATGAAACATAGCACACCAAGTGTTTGACAAAATGCTAGTGTAGGGTGAAGTTATGATCTTAGCTTGTAGCGCCTTAGATACCATTCATTATCCAATTAATTGCTTTGATAATTAGATATAACTAGATTATTTAATCATCTTTTATTCAACTGTTTAAATAATACTGAGGCGATATAAAGTTAGAACTTGGTTAATCATTAAAGATAATTTCTCGTGGGTTCGACAACTCTCTTATCATTATATTACTTGTTGACCACATATACTTGCGCGTGTTTACCAGTTGTGAAACCGACCAACAACATACTCCTCTTTTGATTATAATTCAAAACATTATCAGCACCTTAAAAATCCACATCACCATTTTCTGTTTTACCGAGGAGAGTTTGATAATATTTTGGAAACAGATGGGGTGTGGCGTCCATATTAGTTATTTGATAGAGGTTTTTCTTGGGATTTTTTTTAAGGCAAGGTTAGGTGGAGCCACTTGTATTCCATTGATACATTACGACATTGTTGAGTCCCAAATGCCTGACAAATTTATGAGGCAATTTGAATATTTGCAGTCGTATCCATCTAATGTTGAAAATATGGTGGAATTGCGGAAGGAACATAAATTATTTGACAGACTAAATTTTGAAAACCATAGGGTCAACTATATTCGATTGTGGGAGGCATACATGTAGAGTTTAGAAGGACAAGTGTTGGGAGGCTTTGCAGCATATATCTACCAAGGATTATATGACATGGTACATAGAAATTACTCGAAGACGGATATTCATTGACCAATATGTGGCTGTAAACACTGTAAGTTGTTCAATTTATAATATTTATTAATGCTTTTGTGTTTTTAACTAATTATTTTGTTTTATTAATATAATTTGTTTATTTAATTGTAGATTGACAGTGCAAAAGCTATATTTGAAAAGTTGTTGTCAATTGGACATCCACCTGAGTTAAGAACCATGTATGACACATGGTTCAATACATTATACCGGCCGTTCATGAATGACTATAGAGGGGTTCCAATCAATCCAAATCCAACTCAACCTCAAGTTAGGAAAATGGAGATTTACATGACGGGACCCCAGCCTACAGTTCAAGAGACTAAGCCTAGCGTTGGCCCTTCTACTCGATAGTAAGAAATTACAAATTAGAAGGATAGAGGGAACAAAGCACACTCACTTTTTTAAGTAATTAAAGATAGAGAAAATCAATTGGATAAATCAACGTTGGTTTAGTCCAACTCAAGACCCATCAGACTTTCCTCATAGCCATCTAGAAGGTCTATACAAGTTTAAATTTAAAGATGTGAACTATTTGAGACCCAATGGTTAGTTATGGGAACATGTCTTTGATGCATATTTGTTGTTGTTGCGAGACAGATAAGCTAAAATGTGTAACGAAGGTATCCAAAGATGGGCTCGATTTTATTTTATGCCAACGTACTTTACATTGTTAGGTACCCAAAACTTACCAAGTGTCGGAGTAAACATGCCAACCATATGAAAATTTCTAAGAAGTTACATCAATCCTACAGTTGGTGCCCCAGTACATGAGTGTGATTACATATTCGTTCCAGTCTTCAACAAAACCAACAGTCATTTTTGCTTATTTATTTGGAATGCCAACAAGTGGAAAGTAATGCTACTTGACCCACTTTATGATGACAAACCATTAATGCCATTGTCACAATTATACCAAAACTTCTTTGCGGTTGTGGTGAGTCCATTAATATAATTCTTGTTTTTTATGTCATTACATAGACATATAATTTGTACTACTTCAGAATTATAAGTAATGGGTTTCTGGTTTATAGGTGGAGTTAATTCCTTTGCTGCTTTGTCAGGAAAATCATATAGTAAAATGGCCAAAATCGAAGTCAAAAGTTGAAGTCTATGTGAATAGACCGAGACAATGGAACTAGTACTATTATGGTTTTAAAGTTTGAACTTGAAGCTATGGATGATGTATGCTACAAAATTGTACTGGTGGTTTTCTGGTTTGGCTGTTGCTACTGTGTTGCCCCCAAATTCAGACACTCATATCTTGAATTTGGTGCATCACGTGCAACTTCTAATGCAATACTAAAATCATAAACAATGGAATAATAGATTAATTTACATTGTTATAACATAAATATTCTTTTCCCAAGGTCTCGTGATCGTTACTACAACATTCCAATAATTAAACTTAAACATAAGTTAATCATTCCTTAATACATCATTATAATAATAATCATAATAGTTCTCCTACACTTAAAGAATTAAGCTATTCCGTAGCCTTGCCCTTTCCTTTGTCTTTTCCTGAAGTACCGTCTTGCTTTGCCTTAACTGTAATATTTTTAGGGAAGCGAGAATGAGCAACAAGTTTACCCAACAAGTAATATAGCAATAAGAATAAAAAATTATAAAGTTTGAATATCAAAGGTATAACAGTAAATGATAGTTCAAGAATAACAAGAAGTATCAATAGTTCTCAATAAGTGTCGCTATAGACTGAAGGATATCGACAAGATTCAAAGGTTTAATTATTTCAAGGTTCAATAGGAATGAACACTGAGCAGTCACTAGGGACTAAGAACTCTTGCTAGAATTAAAAATATTATACTGCAAATCCAATATAAACGAGTGCAACATGTGATCAGCCTAAAGTACCCTACGTTGTGAATAACATTTAAACATGCTAGTACATGCACACGTCGATTTCCCGATACACAATTATATAATTTCCCCCCTCAATGAGGGTTGTTCATCTCAGTAGATTTACGAGAGTCCGCACCAAGTCAATTGGTTTGGATAGCTTTCTAACACATGATAATAGTTTAGTAGAATCAAAGCCTTAGACAACTTTGATAATGCATTTAAGAATGACAAGTTCAATGCTTGCAACAACGTCAAGATATACAAATGATTTCCGAATAGTAATAGATATTTACTCGATATAAATATGGTTGATATGGCAATAATTCAGATTATAAAATATATATAGTGTAAGAATTAGGGAACTTGCCCGAGTTGTTGATTATATCCGACCTTGACTTCTTATCCTTTGAATAACCTATGTTTATCATAGTCATTCTAACGGTTAATCTCTATAATTTTTCCACATATAAATCTAATTGATCTATCGCATACCTCATATAATTAAGATTCACAAATCAATCTATTTAATTAATTATTCATTTATTCATCACTCTCTTCATTCTATTTATTAGTCTTTACTTTATTTATTACAAATAAAATAATCTTCTATTATTTTACTTGTTTAATTAATGGTTCATAATTTAATTTATTTATTCATATACAAATAAATTATTCTTACTTTACGTGTTATCATTTAATTACTCTTTAAGTAATTTTCCATAATTACTATTCATTAACATTCACAATACACAATTACTTCATTTGCCACAAATAAAATAATCCTTTTATTATTTTACTTGTTTAATCAATTGTTCACTTTATTTTATTTATCCATGTCTTATTACATAAATAAAGTATTCTTACCTTACTTAGTATATTTAATCACTCTTTAAATAATTGTTCGTATTTTATTAGTCCACAGATAAAATAACCTAGTTACTATTTTATTTGCTTAATCTATAATTAGATTTATTAGTTCACAATAAAAAAACTTTAAATATTATTTAATTGTTTATTCTTCATTAATCCATAATTAATTCACAATTATCTTTCAATTTAAAATAATCTTTACAATTAAAATAATATTACTTTAACTGTTTACAATTTATTAAACCATATTTAAAATATTCTTTACTATTATTTTAATTGGTTAATCTAAGCCAAAGTAATTACTAATGTACAATTAAAATCTCATTTTAATTGTTTATTAGTAACTCACAATTAATATTACTTATTATTTTATTTTATCTTGTTATTAATCTTATTTTATCTTAAAAACAAGCTTTGACCCGACCCGAATCGGACCGACCCAACTCAGAAAATGGCCTAGCACCTAGGCGCTTGAAATAAGCCCGGGTTGAGAGCCTAGGTGCTCCCCAGCAGAATTTGGAAATTTGATTTTTCAACATTTTGATTTTTGACCCTTTTTGATTTAATCTTCCATAACTTGTTCATTTTATATCCAAATGAGTTCAAACCACTTCCATTATCTCATAAACTTACATATCTTCAATATTTGATATTTTGAACAATTTTTTCAAAATTTTTATTTAATCAAATTATTGATATTTCCAAGTTAGGGTTCACACTTGGACATGTTTTAGCTATTATTTTGCTACGAGTTCGTTTTACGTCCGAATCCGATGATTCAACTTGGGTTATGATTGTATTTCATATATGCTTAATATAACATTTTAGGATTATACACATATCTTACACGTTTTAATCATAATTATTAAACTTTCAAGTATACTAAGCTAGGTTTCATGCTCACATGCATTTTTCTTGTTCATTTAGTTTTATTATCTCATACAAGGCATGTATATCACATATACTCCTTCCAATACTCATTCTTATACTTTTGGATCCATCATGATCAAACAACACATAAACCTCCCACAATCAAGCATGCATTTTTTACTAATATCTACATATACTAACTTAGCTTGACAAAAATAAAGCTAGATTATGAACTTACTTCTTGAAGGCTTTCTTCCTCTTAGCTGGGAACCTCAAGTAGCTCTCCACCTTTGCTTCTCCTTCTTGAACTCCGCCAAAATGCAAGAGCTCTCCTAGGTTTCTTCTTTTCTCTCAATTTCTCTCTAACTCTCTCTATACTAGAACTTAGTAAATGAAATGTGGCAAATTTCCACCAACACATTAAAGCTCCTATTTATAGGAAAATCATTATCCAATAATTGGGGTATTAACTAAGGGTAAAAGTGGAGTTTGTAAGACCCCGAATTTTATGAAATAAAAGTATTCAATTTTTCTTATAATTACTATTCAGTAAATGGTTAAATTGATAAAAGTTTAAAGTTATGAGTGAAATATGATTTTTTTTCAAAATAAGCAAGTGGTTATAAAATAATCATTGTTGTCGGGGAATATTCGTTTGGTCGTGGAATATTCTTTCTGTCGGGGAATATTCGTACGACAGCGCAGCCATTTGTGGGCCCCATAACGAATAACTGTCGGATGAAGAAAACGATAAATTTGAGTTTTTACAAATAACGGCGTAGTTGTTACTGTTAATACTGTTGAAATACCCGGTGGTTAAAATACAGTAATACGCGTTATTGTACAGTAGCACACGGTATTGCACCAATTATTGATTCTTACGTAAGAAGACACTACTCAATAATGGTTACAGTAGTTATTATTCAATATTTTATTTTATTGATTCAATAATTGTTGCGTTGATATTTTATATTATTGTTGTTTCAATAATTGTTGCTGCACAGTATTTTCCTTTATCAGATCAATAATTCATATTATTTGAATAATATTATTAGATAACATTATTGGCAATGTCTAGAAAGTTCTGTCTAAGGAGAGGTTTGGTCATCTAATTGCGCGCTAGTAAGGAGAAATCCTTATTGGAAAGCCCCCTCTTTCCTGGGAACGGCCTGGTTGTCATAAATGTGATTCTGTAATATTATTTGTGAATAATTAATTATTGATTCATATGATAAGGAAATATTTATTTTATGTGGATATAAATGAGGGATATATTTTTGTGGTTAAAAAATGAAGGAGTTAATGTTGAGATTTTTATCCGTATTTTTGTCGGAATGGAGGTATTAAAAATCAGGGTTTTTGAGATATTTTGCGGGGGTTATAATTTTTAATCCGACCGTTGGATCGTGGTAATTTTTGGATATGTTATACATATAAAAGTTGAGTATATGTCCACAAATTTTGAACCGTTAAAAATGAACGTATGATTTGTTATGAATTTTACGATATGACTGGTTCAGAAATTGTTGAATTTTCGGAGTTAATCATTTTGGTGTAAAATTCTAGAATTGGTGGGCCCCACTTGTGGTTGGTGAAGAAATGTGCTGAATTATATTTCAAATGTGGTGGGTGGGAATAGTAGCAGGTAAAGCCATCAGGTTGCAGGTCAAACCTACCAAAATTTTCCTATAAATAGAGGGCTAAGTTAGAATTGAAAATCACACCAGAAACATAAGCTTTCTCTCTTTCTCTCTCTATATTATGAAGCATATTTTGTGAGTTTTTAGATACTCGGTGAGTTGCTATTCATCAGTGCAAGTTTTCTTCAGCATCATATCCGATATCCAGTCAGAAGTACTGCTCGTTTGAGGTAAGGGATATTAAGGGATTTTAAGGGTTGTTATGATTTTCAGTTTCGTAATTTTTCTGATCTTCAAAAATTCTGGAAAAATTTGAAATGATATTTTGATGAGTTTTCTTGATTGTGTCCAAAAATGGTGATTTTTGGATGTATGGATTGAGAGTTATGAATTTTATGAGAAAAGACTATTTTAGAAGTAACAGCTCATAATTCCTTGTGGTTAACTCCAAAATTGATGAAATTTTTATTGGGAGTACATGTATATGATAGAAGTATACTCTGTAAATTTCAGAATTTTTGGACAAAAGTATAATTTTTGATAAATGTCTAAATATTCGGCTGTTTTGGCCATATGAAAAATAGTAAATGACTTTTAAAAATTTTGAGAAAAATATATGTTCACTATGGGACTATATTATGCTAAATCTCAGAAAAGAAATATTTTTAGAACTGATTTGGTATTTTTCATGAAAATAGTCTAGTTGTGAGTAAATGAATTAAATATGTTATGTGAAGTAAGAAAATTGGAAAATAGGATTTTATGGCTTGAGAATTCTATATGAGGTATATGCAGATTTTTGATGAGGGTTTTGATTATTGGTGATAAAATCTTATGAGTTTGGTATTTTAGAATGATTAAATGCATTATTTAGTAAAGTGTAAACAATTTAAATAAATTGTTTATAAGCTTAAGAAATATTATTCTTTCAATATCATTATACCGAAATACTGGTATAGATTTTATTGTGGAATTTTTACCTTTTTGTGTCGGGTTTACTATTTATGAGTTACTATTCATGAGTTACTATTCATGAGTTACTATTCACAAGTTACTATTCACGATAAAAATTAGTTTCTTTTTCTAACCAAATTATAGTTGATTTACGAATATTACTCTTGAGATTAAAACTAGATGTTGATCATATTATTTTTATTATTATATATAACGTTTTTATAACCCTAATGATGATATTTCTCTTTGACTTGAGTGTAAAGATGGGTAGATTTTTGGTATGATCATGACTATGGGTTATCTTTGGCCAGTAGTGCAAAGTTGAATCGTTGATTGGTATGATCATGACCATTAAATTTATAAGTGAATATCTTTAGCTTAAGTGCAAAGGTGAATTGATCAACATGGTTATAATTATTGTTTATATAAATTCTGAAATGATTATATATTTCTTTGAGATATTAATATCTTTGGCCTGTAGTGCAAAGATGAAATATTGATGAATATCTTTGGCCTGTAGTGCAAAGATGAATTGTTGATGAATATCTTTGGCCCGTAGTGCAAAGATGACATGTTGTTGAATATCTTTGGCTAGTAGTGCAAAGATGAACAGATGTTGAGATAAACTTGACCAACTGGTGATACAAATGAATATCTTTGGCCGTAGTGCAAAGATGAAGCTATGAGTATGATTATGAATAGGAAATGTGATTTGGTGTAACCATGATCTTTGATGTTTCAGGTAAAGATAGGTGATGAAAATTATCTTCGTCCTGGGTGCGAAGAAAAATTTAGAGTCACAATTATGATTATGAGTTATTTATATGATTGTGGACCAGAACTGTTGATTGATGTTACAGGGATAAAACATTGTTGGTGGATTTTTAACATGGAGAAGATAATAGACTTTATAGTCTATTTGACTCTTCTAATGGATTGCATGTTCCGCTGTAACTATGGTTGAAATTTTTTATCATCTACCATATGTTCTAAATCTCTGATTTATTATTGATGAAGACTATTGATAATTTATTTATCTTTAGTCATGATATTCTTTACTGGGCTAGTTGCGCTCACCCTTTTGCTTCACAATTCCTTTCAGGTAATAAGAGTGTAGCTGGGTCGAGCGGGGGTAACAAGGGAATAGAACGGTGGTCATCATTTAGTAGTTATATTTGGTGAAGAAAATAGGGTGAGGCGAACTCAACGTTGGAAGGGTGTTTTGTCACTATCATACAAGATGTCTAATGACATACAACCTCGTGTCATCATAAGACAGGGTTGTGCTCATCCACTTGCTGAGTATATCTATGGGCACTACCTATATAATCTTGGTGTTTGTTTGAAGTATAATTCTCAATTAGAGACAGTGGAGATAATGATAAGTCAAGAGAAGACTCACCATTGGGAAGAATATGATAGTAATCTTCTCGTTTTTTTTTGGGGTCTATTGGGTCAACCAAGGATAATTCTGTGGCCATATGATATCTATCATAACCTAGACGCGTGGCCTCCCATGTACGAAGGTTTCCTTGAGCACTTCCCAAAGATTCTAATTTCTAAAACAGTTTTTGACTATACCTTTATGTAAGGTGTCATTGTGAGGTGATGTCCACGGTTGGAACATGAGTCACATTTGGTATATATTTGTATCCAAACTCACAACATATGTGTTGTTGTATTTTGCACGACAATTGTTGTAATAAAGTTGTAGTTGTTTTCTGTACCATGTATTTGACGACTCAGAATGGGTTGGATGGAATGGACCTATTTTGGGGTTGTCACAGGTGGTATCAGAGCTTAGGGATATGATCTCTGGCGGAGATCGGAAAATAGAACTAGGAGGGGAGAGATGAGTAAATCCTTCGCTAGTGTGTCCTACCTAAGCTTATTTGTTGGTCAGTCATAATATTGGGATATTATGTGATGTGTTAATTTGTTCAATTAACCCTTATTTTGAAGATGTATTCTAGAATGATATCTGAAATACAGGAGATGAGCAATGGAGAAATCATGATGATAGGGAAGATGGAATCTGAAATGAAAGCAAGGTATTCTCAACTCTTTGAAATACCAGGTACGTAAATTTCGGGGACGAAATTTCATAAGGAGGGGAGATTGTAAGACCCCGAATTTTATGAAATAAAAGTATTCAATTTTTCTTATAATTACTATTCAGTAAATGGTTAAATTGATAAAAGTTTAAAGTTATGAGTGAAATATGATTTTTTTTCAAAATAAGCAAGTGGTTATAAAATAATCATTGTTGTCGGGGAATATTCGTTTGGTCGTGGAATATTCTTTCTGTCGGGGAATATTCGTACGACGGCGCAGCCATTTGTGGGCCCCATAACGAATAACTGTCGGATGAAGAAAACGATAAATTTGAGTTTTTACAAATAACGGCGTAGTTGTTACTGTTAATACTGTTGAAATACCCGGTGGTTAAAATACAGTAATACGCGTTATTGTACAGTAGCACACGGTATTGCACCAATTATTGATTCTTACGTAAGAAGACACTACTCAATAATGGTTACAGTAGTTATTATTCAATATTTTATTTTATTGATTCAATAATTGTTGCGTTGATATTTTATATTATTGTTGTTTCAATAATTGTTGCTGCACAGTATTTTCCTTTATCAGATCAATAATTCATATTATTTGAATAATATTATTAGATAACATTATTGGCAATGTCTAGAAAGTTCTGTCTAAGGAGAGGTTTGGTCATCTAATTGCGCGCTAGTAAGGAGAAATCCTTATTGGAAAGCCCCCTCTTTCCTGGGAACGGCCTGGTTGTCATAAATGTGATTCTGTAATATTATTTGTGAATAATTAATTATTGATTCATATGATAAGGAAATATTTATTTTATGTGGATATAAATGAGGGATATATTTTTGTGGTTAAAAAATGAAGGAGTTAATGTTGAGATTTTTATCCGTATTTTTGTCGGAATGGAGGTATTAAAAATCAGGGTTTTTGAGATATTTTGCGGGGGTTATAATTTTTAATCCGACCGTTCGATCGTGATAATTTTTGGATATGTTATACATATAAAAGTTGAGTATATGTCCACAAATTTTGAACCGTTAAAAATGAACGTATGATTTGTTATGAATTTTACGAGATGACTGGTTCAGAAATTGTTGAATTTTCGGAGTTAATCATTTTGGTGTAAAATTCTAGAATTGGTGGGCCCCACTTGTGGTTGGTGAAGAAATGTGCTGAATTATATTTCAAATGTGGTGGGTGGGAATAGTAGCAGGTAAAGCCATCAGGTTGCAGGTCAAACCTACCAAAATTTTCCTATAAATAGAGGGCTAAGTTAGAATTGAAAATCACACCAGAAACATAAGCTTTCTCTCTTTCTCTCTCTATATTATGAAGCATATTTTGTGAGTTTTTAGATACTCGGTGAGTTGCTATTCATCAGTGCAAGTTTTCTTCAGCATCATATCCGATATCCAGTCAGAAGTACTGCTCGTTTGAGGTAAGGGATATTAAGGGATTTTAAGGGTTGTTATGATTTTCAGTTTCGTAATTTTTCTAATCTTCAAAAATTCTGGAAAAATTTGAAATGATATTTTGATGAGTTTTCTTGATTGTGTCCAAAAATGGTGATTTTTGGATGTATAGATTGAGAGTTATGAATTTTATGAGAAAAGACTATTTTAGAAGTAACAGCTCATAATTCCTTGTGGTTAACTCCAAAATTGATGAAATTTTTATTGGGAGTACATGTATATGATAGAAGTATACTTTGTAAATTTCAGAATTTTTGGACAAAAGTATAATTTTTGATAAATGTCTAAATATTCGGCTGTTTTGGCCATATGAAAAATAGTAAATGACTTTTAAAAATTTTGAGAAAAATATATGTTCACTATGGGACTATATTATGCTAAATCTCAGAAAAAAAATATTTTTAGAACTGATTTGGTATTTTTCATGAAAATGGTCTAGTTGTGAGTAAATGAATTAAATATGTTATGTGAAGTAAGAAAATTAGAAAATAGAATTTTATGGCTTGAGAATTCTATATGAGGTATATGCAGATTTTTGATGAGGGTTTTGATTATTGGTGATAAAATCTTATGAGTTTGGTATTTTAGAATGATTAAATGCATTATTTAGTAAAGTGTAAACAATTTAAATAAATTGTTTATAAGCTTAAGAAATATTATTCTTTCAATATCATTATACCGAAATACTGGTATAGATTTTATTGTAGAATTTCTACCTTTTTGTGTCGGGTTTACTATTTATGAGTTACTATTCACGAGTTACTATTCATGAGTTACTATTCACAAGTTACTATACACGATAAAAATTAGTTTCTTTTTCTAACCAAATTATAGTTGATTTACGAATATTACTCTTGAGATTAAAACTAGATGTTGATCATATTATTTTTATTATTATATATAACGTTTTTATAACACTAATGATGATATTTCTCTTTGACTTGAGTGTAAAGATGGGTAGATTTTTGGTATGATCATGACTATGGGTTATCTTTGGCCAGTAGTGCAAAGTTGAATCGTTGATTGGTATGATCATGACCATTAAATTTATAAGTGAATATCTTTAGCTTAAGTGCAAAGGTGAATTGATCAACATGGTTATAATTATTGTTTATATAAATTCTGAAATGATTATATATTTCTTTGAGATATTAATATCTTTGGCCTGTAGTGCAAAGATGAAATATTAATGAATATCTTTGGCCTGTAGTGCAAAGATGAATTGTTGATGAATATCTTTGGCCCGTAGTGCAAAGATGACATGTTGTTGAATATCTTTGGCCAGTAGTGCAAAGATGAACAGATGTTGAGATAAACTTGACCAACTGGTGATACAAATGAATATCTTTGGCCGTAGTGCAAAGATGAAGCTATGAGTATGATTATGAACAGGAAATGTGATTTGGTGTAACCATGATCTTTGATGTTTCAGGTAAAGATAGGTGATGAAAATTATCTTCGTCCTGGGTGCGAAGAAAAATTTAGAGTCACAATTATGATTATGAGTTATTTATATGATTGTGGACCAGAACTGTTGATTGATGTTACAGGGATAAAACATTGTTGGTGGATTTTTAACATGGAGAAGATAATAGACTTTATAGTCTATTTGACTCTTCTAATGGATTGCATGTTCCGCTGCAACTATGGTTGAAATTTTTTATCATCTACCATATGTTCTAAATCTCTGATTTATTATTGATGAAGACTATTGATAATTTATTTATCTTTAGTCATGATATTCTTTACTGGGCTAGTTGCGCTCACCCTTTTGCTTCACAATTCCTTTCAGGTAATAAGAGTGTAGCTGGGTCGAGCGGGGGTAACAAGGGAATAGAACGGTGGTCATCATTTAGTAGTTATATTTGGTGAAGAAAATAGGGTGAGGCGAACCCAACGTTGGAAGGGTGTTTTGTCACTATCATACAAGATGTCTAATGACATACAACCTCGTGTCATCATAAGACAGGGTTGTGCTCATCCACTTGCTGAGTATATCTATGGGCACTACCTATATAATCTTGGTGTTTGTTTGAAGTATAATTCTCAATTAGAGACAGTGGAGATAATGATAAGTCAAGAGAAGACTCACCATTGGGAAGAATATGATAGTAATCTTCTCGTTTTTCTTTGGGGTCTATTGGGTCAACCAAGGATAATTCTGTGGCCATATGATATCTATCATAACCTAGACGCGTGGCCTCCCATGTACGAAGGTTTCCTTGAGCACTTCCCAAAGATTCTAATTTCTAAAACAGTTTTTGACTATACCTTTATGTAAGGTGTCATTGTGAGGTGATGTCCACGGTTGGAACATGAGTCACATTTGGTATATATTTGTATCCAAACTCACAACATATGTGTTGTTGTATTTTGCACGATAATTGTTGTAATAAAGTTGTAGTTATTTTCTGTACTATGTATTTGACGACTCAGAATGGGTTGGATGGAATGGACCTATTTTGGGGTTGTCACAGAGTTGGTGCAAAGTTCCTCCTCATCTTATCCTCGAATTCCCACGTAGCCTCCTCAGCATTGTGGTTTCGCCAAATTACCTTTACATAAGACATAACTTTATTCATCAGCGTTTGCTCTTTCCTATCTATTATTTGGACATGAATCTCTTCATATGTTAGATTTTTCTCTATTTGAATGGGCTCGTAGGAGATCACGTGCTTATAGTCGGGCTTGTAGGGGCGTAACACGCAAATGTGAAACACATTGTGAATGTGTTCCAATTCGGGCGGTAAAGCTACCTTGTACACCACTTCACCTATTTTCCTCAATACCTCGAATGGTCCTATAAACCTCGGACTCAATTTTTATTTCTTTTTGAATCTGATCTTTCCCTTCTAGGAAGATACTTTCAAAAATATGAAACTACCGACTTCAAAGTCTAGGTTCTGACGATGCAAATCTACGTACTTCTTCTGGCGATCTTGAGCTGCTACCAATCTAACTCTTATCATTATTACCATGTCGGCCGTTTGTTGACCTAATTCTAGTCCCAAAATTCTTCTTTCTCCAACTTCATCCCAGCACAACGGTGTTCTGCACTTTCTCCTGTAAAGAGCTTTGTACTGTGGCATGCCGATACTCGCATGATAACTATTGTTGTAAACAAATTCAACTAAGGGTAAGTGGTCATCCCAGTTTCCCTTGAAGTCCATCACGCAAACTCTAAGCATGTCTTCTAACGTTTGTATGGTTTGCTCACTCTACCCATCGGTTTGTGGATGATAAGCGGTACTCAATCTTAACTGGGTTCCCATCCTCTCTTGTAAACTTTTCCAAAAATTCGACGTGAAATGCGGATCTCGATCGGAGACAATCAACATTGGCACTCTATGTAGCGATAAGATTTTCTTTACGTATAAATTTGCTAACTGATTGAGATTGAATCGGATCTTGATGGGTAGAAAATGAAATGTCTTTATTAGTCGATCCACGATAACCCAAATGGCAGCATAACCCTTCTATGTAATCAGAAGTCTGTGATAACCCGAATACTTACAAGATAGTGAATTATGAAGTATATGATTTTGACTAGTAGAGTATATGGTAATGATCCTTAGAAAAAGAAAATAAAGAGTTAATGAATATATAATAATCAAGTTATAATTGAGTTTAAGTGAAGGTTATGAGATAAAGCTTGCAATAATTTATTGAGAAAATAAATTGAATAGGAATTATTAAACCTATATTAAAGTGATGCGTTGAAATTATTCAACGATAAATTTTGAAAGAGAGTAGATAAAAACAGAATAAGGGAGGTTGCGTTGATTCCAAGGACGGAATCCTTATAAGGAGGGAAGGATGTGACAACCCAGATTTTCAGAAGTTATTAAATAAGAATTTAATAAATAAAATTCTTATTATGAGATGTATCTATTTTAGATTATGTGGTTTGGTGGTTAGAAACTTAATATGCATAAGGTTTGATAATTAATTTAACTATTAAAGAAATTAAACGGAATTGTTATGAAAAGGAAATTAACTATATTATATTAGTTGATTTAACTGAGTTGAAATAATATTATGAAATAATATAATTTGATGGTTGTCGTCGTCGAGATTTTTATTTGTCCCTTTTCTATTCTTGTTCTTTTGTGTTCTCATGTTAAGTGAGATTTGTTTGAAAAAACAAGTGAAAAAGGTCCGACATTTATATGTCGACGATTTGACTATAAGAGCCGTCAGTTGGTTTTTTAACTGGTTGTACCAACACAACCGAGAAAAGATTTGCACATTGACCCAGTGATGTGACACTGCTAAATGGGTCTATGAAACCGAGATTCATTAGGGTCCGGAGAATTGCTTATGCGGAGGAAAGATGTTAGGCACCCCCCGACATCCGTGTTGCCACAGTGACCGTCACTTTTCAAGAAACCGTTATATGAATATGTGTGTGTGTGGGTCAATGTATTGTTATTTGGAAGTAGTGTTATGCCTCGTTTGCACCTATATACAAAGGGTTTGAATTTTGTATAAAAGTTCAGTTTTAACAAGATATAACAGTGAGGATTTGTAAAAAGAGGTTTTTCAAACCCTGTGCTCAATAGTAATTGAGGCCTTTGATACTTACATTTTATTAAAATGTTCGGCTTGATTGCTTTTATTTTCGAGATGCAAAGCATCTTCGAGAAAAATAATATACATAGCAATGCCGAACTCCTCATGGACATGAAAACCATCTGAGGAAATCCAAACACCGTGAATAAATTTACAAGCTGCTTACAGCTGAAAATGTCCATCACGGGAACCGAATCTAGATTCAGTAGACTAAATCTGTGATCACATAATTCATAGGTTCACATGATACCGCAATTTATATGAAAGCAATAAGCAGTTATATATATAAAAGTTGTAAATATATATATACAAACATGATCAACCACCATGAAGCATCTCCATGGGGGATCGAAAATGTAAATATATAAAAGCGGGAAATATATATATATTGACATGATCAACCACCACGAATCACCTCCACGGGGGATCAGAAATGTAAATAAAGTTATAAAAGCAATCAACCGTCACGAAGTAAACTCCAAGTGGGACGAAACGTAAATAAAACAGTAAAAACGGTCAACCGCCACGAAGTAAGCTTCATGCGGGACGAAATATATATATATATATATATATATATATATATATATATATATATATATATATATATATGTATAAAAGTGGTAAACGCACTGGATGTAAAATCCAGGCTCATCGAACAAAGTCCGACAATAGTTAATATACAAAAGTATATATATATATATATATATATATATATATATATATATATATATATATATATATATATATTAAAGTAGTAAACGCACCGAATATAAAATCCAGGCTCATCGAACAGAGTTCGACACACAGTTCATAAATATAAGTATATATATATATATATATATATATATATATATATATATATATATATATATATATATATATAAAAGCAAGTAAACGCTCCAGACATAAGTCTAGGCTCATCGAACGGAGTTCGACACATAGTTTATATATATATATATATATATATATATATATATATATATATATATATATATATATATATACGAAAGCAAATAAACGCTCTAGATGTAAGTCTAGGCTCAATCGAGGCATAACTCGATAATGTTAGTCCATATATAAAAATATATATAAGTATATATATATATATATATATATATATATATATATATATATATATATATATATATATATATATATATATATATATATATATATACAAACTGAAATGAAACCACAGACCGAAGTCCGGGCATACACACGCAACACGACTCTCAACATGAAGAATAGTGTGTGAAAATATGAAGAGAAAGGCTTTAAAGTATGTAAGAAGGCTTACAGTGGGCTGCCAAAGAAGACTTCTATAGCTTTAAGTGGATGAACACTCGGCTCTCGCCGGTAAAAAGTAGCTATATATAAGCTTACAAGTGTTTAAAATGAGAAAACACTAAATTTAGGGTGTGTACGGAGCAAATTAGACAGGGCTTCCTCGCCTTTTTCTCTTACAAAATGGCCATCCCAAGCCCTCTATTTATAGAGGAGGGGGAGCCACAGGTGTACCTATGGCTATTTGGGTGCCCCGAGCTCCGTGTGTCCTGCCTTCTCGAAGTACGTGCACGCATGCAACGTGATGTCCGCTCGAACTTTTAGAACTTCAATCCGGGCATCCGATTGTGGTGTATAAGACCTATTTTGGACCACCGTTGTCGAGAGTTACGCAATGACATGTGATTAGAAGTTGTACGAAGTCAGGAAGATGGGACCATGCCCTCCAGTCTTCAAGCTTTAAATTCTATCTGTTGCCCTACGCAATAGTCACTCGGGATTGGACTTCCTTGATTCTTGTGGGACATTGCTGTGTAGAAATGTATGTCTAAAATGTTGAGACGGTGTGATGTGGCATCAAGGTGGCAAGATGATGACTTTGCCCCTCACCGAGGTTATCTCCAGCTTGGGCTGATAAAGCAGACGTTGCTCAGGGTTATCTCTGAGATTGGACTGCTGCAAGTGCTGAAGGTCCTCAATGTCATCTCTGAGGTGTGCTTGTCTACTAGGGGTTATCTCCGGGTCTTGTACTTAGTGCCTTGGTGTGAGTGTCGAGGTTGAAGCTGATCGCATGCATTTAAAATAAGCATTTTCGGGGTTATATCTAAAACTGCAACTGCATTCCTTGGGGTCATCTGCAAGGTTAGTGCTTGCTATTCCCGGTGTTGGGACTAAGACTGAATATCTTGGGGTTATCTCTGGGATGAATCAGCCTTTTTCGGTGGATTTTCTGATATTGGGACTGCATGCCTCGGGGTTATCTCTGAGGTTGGAACTGATACTCCTGGTGTGTGTTCCGGGGTTAAACCTAAACTTCCGGTAGTATCCAGACTGGATATGAGCTGTCTTCCAGGGTTATCTCTGAAAGATGAATCTGCCCTCCTTCAATGTCAGTGACAGGTGTGTAGAAAATTTTGAGTGTCTACAGATGCCCTTCTTTATCATATTCATGCAATGTAATGGCATGGATAGGATAAAGAATCCTAGACACTTGAACTGTAACAAGATAAACATGATGTCATGTGTAGCAACATGATGCATATGGATTGTATTTCCACATACTGGGGATGATTGCCGACTCCCTGTTGCTTCTACTGGGGATGGCAATAAATAAGCAGCCTGATGAACTGTTATGGACGTGCGATCCATAGCTAACAGGAATCTGTAGGATTGTTGACATTTGCGTTATCACCAAAGTCCTGAATCCTTGATACAGACTTTATTCCCAAGATGTGCTTCTCGTGTACAATAGATCTGGTGGGATAAAGCTTTGTCTATTTGAGGATGTGTATAACATATTCCATCATCGATTCTCTGCGATGATGCTAATCCTTCCTGGTTTGTACTGCCAGAACATATCAATGTTCTGTTGGATTTACTGCCAACAGTATGTGTTGTCAGGGCTGCCTGACCTTCACTGATATGTGCATCGACAGATAAAACCCTCTGTTGGGCAGACTGTCAAGGCTGCTTGACCTTCGATGAAGTGTGAATCAACGGATAAACACGCGTTGTAACCCCCGCCAGGGATATCCTTGATCTTTGTTAACGTGTACATCAACGGATGAAATCCCTGCTAGGGATAAATTTCAAGGTTGCTTGACCTTTGTTGATGTGTATCACCTGATGTAATCATTGGATGGCTTCCGATACATCGTTGGGTTTACTTGCCAACGGCTGAACTGACGTCAAGGTTGGTTGACCTTCATTAACATGTGCATCAACAGAAAATGCGTTGTAACTCCCACTGGGATTCTTGAGAATTGTAGAATGCGTGATGCCCCCGCCGGGGAATATGTATTTGGACAAATGACCATACGTTGTAACCCCCGCCAGGGATTCTTTGGGAATGATGACCCTAAACTGACGACATTGGACCTTTGTGTGGTATTGCCAAATGTGATCTGCAACTACTGAGATCATCGGTATAGTATACCCTGTGTTTGCGTGAATACCAATGACTGATATGAAAGCCACAATCGGGTCCAGGATTTTAAGCTATTCTGCTCAATCGCGTAGCATTTTTATCCCTGATTTGGCCTTTTCAACTTATGAGAATTCCTTTGCAACTCGAACTGGACCGAGCCAGAGGGGTGGGCGCCACATAGGGGTGTCGCAGGTACACCTACAATAGCTGTAGGTGGATATGCGGCCAGCCGTGGATGGCTATTAATGGGCTAGTTTGCTTTTGTAAGTCATTTTACATTGTGTCGCACAAGAAATTTGAGAGTTCTTCTTCAGATCTACTGAGTTCGGATGACTTTCTATAAATTCTGTCACCGTTCAAGTCTTCTACACTGTCTGGGTAATGTATGCATGTCTTTTTTTCTAGTTTTTATCCGTTGAAAAATGACTTATTACATGAAATGTATCTAAGCACATAGTAGTGAATATGCATGCTCAAATGACTTGATAAAAAATATTTAACATAGTAAATGTTAGTATTAAACCATGCTGAACATAATGATGTGAAAAAATTTGACTTTTGAAACAGTCAATTTGACACCTTTTTCTGTTATTTCTTATCCTATTTGAGGACAAATGAGCAAAGGTGGAAAAGTAAAGTAATCCTAGTAATTAGGCTACCCTTATGGATTGATGACTTTGCCATTTAAATGCATATAGTATGTATATGAGTGTGGGTTGGTGTGCTACTGAATGACCACCTAGTCATACATGTGTGCATATGGATAGTCCTATTTATAGAGGAAACTATGGCAAAATTTTTCCAAAATATAGGTATTGAATAGTCATGCATTTTTAACTCTATTGTAGATGTATGTTAAAGTAATGCATGCATGCATGTAGTCATAAAAATGCATTTTGAAAAGAAAGCTCCAGGTTTAAGAATTACCACACCCTTTCTGAGGTGATTTGGAGACTTGTTGTCCAGATATTATGGATCCTGATCAGTCGAGTAGTTCCCGTAGGACTACTTCTGGTGTACGGAGGAGGGCTTCTGAAGTGCCTCTACCCCGTTCTGTTAGACAGCCTCGTCGTCTGGTGGAGGCAGTGATACGTCCAGTCCAGGTTGATGTGCCGGACATCGAGGACGAGGTGGAGGATGTTCCGATTGTGGACCCCGCTCCTGCTACACATGTTCCTCGTAGGGACCTCTCGAGTATTTAGGTGGCAATCCTAGAGCTTCTGGGTGACTTGAGTTGACATCCCTCGATGTATTTGCATGCCAATGAGGTATCAAGTTAGATCTTAATCTTCCTTCTTTCCTATTGATGAGGAGTTCTAATGTTGATCTGCATTTTATGTAAGTTCTTGGCTTTACACAGCCTCGAGGGAACTGGTTCAATATTCACTCCATATACCAGGCTCTGCATCCTGACTATAGAGCGATTGTGCATGACTGGGGATTTGGGGCATTCTTTTCCATCCTTCCCCGTCGCTGTCCCTGGGGTTACCTCAGGGCATTGTCTGAGTGCTGGTTTCACCAAACTCAGTCACTCCATTTTATGGACTGTAAGGTGATGATGACGCCTATGGATTGGCAGTTTATCGTAGGTATGGAGTTTGGAGGGGCACCAGTGCCTTGCACAGCTGATATTACCCCAACTACCGTCAGATCCTTGTTAGGAGTTCCGGCAGAGGCGCTCAAGGGAATGACTATCCATATGGGTCCTTTGAGCGTAGATGCTATGAGTGGGCTATTGAGTGAGCCCATACCAGCTGATGTCATAGTCAGCTTTCGCATTCTTTGGCGATTGTTCCTGATGATCATTAGGGGCTGCTTCATAGCAGATAACTCTTTTACGGTGTCGTTCGCTTTGATTAGTGCTACAAGACATGTGGACCGTATTGGAGAGTATGATTGGGGTTCCTACACCTTTGCCTATTTCCTCAGGGGCATGTGTATGCGCTCGCAGGGCTTGACCGAGGTTTGGTTAGGATTTTACCAATTTCTACTGGTGAGTGTTTCTCTTGTAATTTACCATGTACAGGTTAAGAGTGTTAACTGCCAGCAGATGTTTGCCTTTGTATTGACAGTTTTGGGCCTATGAGAGGCTCCCATGTTTACGTCCTGTGTGTGTGTTAGGGTTGGATACCTATCCACGAGGATGGCAATGGCATCATTCCATACTGGCGAAGGCCCCTGTAGCCGAGGGTTTCACTCATTGTCGCCTATAGCTGGAGTTATTGACAGCTGATGTCATCACATGGATTCCCTATTCTGGGGAGCACTTGGCCACTGGATTTGAGGATGGGCACCCAACTGGTGTTGAGTACGTGATTTCCACCCGTAGGGTTCCTCTCTTTACTGATGGAGGATGGGAACTCTATTTAGGAGAGCGTGCTATTAGGAGCACCACAGGAGAGATCCGTACACCAATCTTGCCTCCTGCCAGGCGTTCTTGGTATGTGTCACAGTCACCCGTCATTGATATCTCATTGTTGGGTGTTGACGGTTTTGCATTGTCAGAGGGTCCCTACACTCAGGATGTATTCCAGATTAGTGGATCCCTCGTACCATTAGAGTCCAGACCCGCGCCACATAGTTCATGGGGGATATGGTTCCAAGATCCATAATGATGACGAATTGGCTAGCCTGTGTCTGAGATTCGATTCATGTGACACAGATTGAAAGCTTGACCCAGCGACTGGACCGGGCACATTTCTTTATCCGACATTTGAGCAAAGATCCGACAGAGGCAGATTCGTTTGATCCTTTCAGCGCAGGTGCTGGCCCCTCAGATGACCCATTTGGCTTTGACGGCGTAGATCCTCCTTTGTATAGGCCTGACATCCCTGTTGATAGAGATTCAGTGAATCAGGAGGAGTTACATCAGGTGGACATGATTGATGATGTAGATATTGACACCATTGTCTTCTTCTGATGTATATTCTCGTCATCTCTTTTGATAGGCCTCTTGTTATATATTAGGTGGTTGTGCCCCATTCTCGCTATATCTTTTGATAGGCCTCTGTTAGTAGTAGGGCGTCCATTTCCCTATATTTTTAACTGTACAGAGATTATGTATATAGATGATGATGTATTTAGGAATGTATGTACTATCTTCTATTCCCTGCATCATATTGCCATCTATTATATGTTATGCATGTATCATGTTATGCATATGTATGTATGTCCAGAGATGTTCAGCATTGACCCCTGGATGATATTATGATATGGCCCACACAGATGTCTTCTTTGACAGTCAGCTGCATAGATCACACCCCGCCATTATTGGTGGCATCCCGTCTAAGATACTGGTATGAAAATATGTCACCCTCAGATAGGGTGACCGTAGATCAGCTATTGTAGCATACCATGACCCTTTTGATGTTTCAGGTTCCCACATGATTTATGGAGGGCATGCTGGAGCACTGGGCACCGGAGAGGCAGGTTTATGGCTCGGGACCCAGGAGTTGACTCTGACTATAGATGAGTATACACGTTTGACGATGCTGCCACTTGACAGACCTTGTGTGCATATGGCCATTGGTGACATGAGCCGACAGTTTATGACTCTCACCGAGCTGAGGCAGAGAGTTGTGCAGGATGAGATCACATCCAGCCACGTGATATCCCAGCATTTTTTGATTGACAGATTTAGCTTTGAGGACAGCTATACTCGGCATTCTGGGGATTTCACCATACAAAAGGATTAGTGGCATTTGACCAGAGTAGATGTATTGTTTCTGTATGTATTATCATACGTGTGCATGCCACGATATATGGATGACTAACACCTCGGTGCCATTATGGCAGTGAGAGCTCTCAGGGAGGGTCGTACCATTATTCCAATGATTATGGCAGAGACACTGAGGTCGGCCACATTCTTCGGCACTTTCCCTACAGGGGTATTCACAGGCAGTTCGGTCATGTTGTACGTGTGGTTTATGTCACACTTGAGACCGATTGGCACATTTAGACGACATAGGTATTGTTTCACCCATGAGATAGCTATGTCATATTCCTTCCAGCCTATAGAGTGTACAGATCCTGCATCTTGGTCTATTTTCCTAGCTGGGATCGGAGATCCGTTTACTATCTTGCCGTGTACAGGGCTCAGTTCGCCCTACAGTTTCATTACTCATGCTCTGGGTATGGATTATCTCCCTCTGGCTGGTTTGAGGGGCATGACTACCTACCACCCACTGGCCGTGATATCGCAGTTTGACCAGTTCCAGGATTACGATCCTTTTGATGGGGCGTTAGGTCAGCGCTTAGCTTCTCGCCACTTGTCAGTAGAGGACCGATCCCGGGTGTATGCTTGTTGGGATCAGCGTGAGATAACTGCTTTTTCTGTTAGCCGTTCGGGTTATTCGCCAGAGTATTTTGCGTGAATAGAGACAGAGACTTTATCGACTGCGACAATATCCACAGTGCCGAGTATGGATTCAGATGGTGGAGAGCCCATGGAGGACATTGATTTCCACATCGAGGAGGAGCCATTTACTGGGTTGCCATCAGCTCTCTTAGATTCTCCCAGTACTAGTATTGTTGTGATCTAGAATTTAGCATAGTACTTTGAGCAGAGTCTTCATTTGATGACCTTTGAGAGAGATCAGGCTAGAACCCTGAAGTTAACAGCTCTTGATGGGAGAGACGCAGCTCTATTAGAGAGAGAAGAGGCATTAGCTTGTAGAGATGCCGCTGTTGTTGAGTTGGATAAGCCCATATTAGACAGAGATGCAGTGATCGTTGAGCGGGATGCTGCCCTATCTGATAGGGATGTAGCTGTTGCAGACAATACTTCAGTGAGATCCCTGACCACTAGTATGCTTGCCGAGATTAGTTCATATATTGATGAGCATCGCGTCACCATGAAGATGGCCTCAGACTTGCTGGCTCGTGTGGATATCCTTGTACAGGAGACCACAACTTAACCTCCTTCTTCGGATAGAGATGCTATGTTAGATCTATTAGCCCGTATGCATACCAATCTGTAGATAGCCTTGTATTTTCCTACACAGACTAGCTTAGCCATTTTGTCATGTATAGTTTATATTGTGTATATCAAACATTATTATATATAGCAGGGAAATATATTTTTGATCACTTCCCTTTTAGATATGCCTGAATACTTGCTTGATATTTGCCTACTTCTTTAGGGCTTGTGATCTTGATGTATTCTGGATTCGTCCTTGCTGGAAGGACATTGAGTTGTCTCTGGATAGTTCAGAATGGATCATTGATCTGTGTGTATCCCTACCATCTTTGGTGTCTTGGAACTAGTTTCTGTATAGAAATATGGAGAGGAATGTGGCTTTCCTCTCTGAGGTTGACCGCACCACAGATGGTCGCCAGTACTCCTATTTAGGAGGAGCCTAGTTAATTCCATCTCTTATGAATTGGTATTGCTCTTCAAGGTACAACCGAAGCTTAGATGGTCGCCAAGTCTCCCGTTTACATGGGGAGGTCAGGTAATTCCATCCCTTTGGTTTGAAGCCAATGAAATGTGGTGGATTGAAGTTTGATCCTAGTACCGTTGACAAGTGTTTATGTTTTGGTAGGGAGTTAAACCGAACCATAAATGGCTTTCTACGTACTCCTGTTGAAGAGGAGATCAGGTCTGCGTAGTTCGAACCTGGTGTAAGAGGTTCAATGCTGTATGTGGCAGAAAGGGTGTGGGAATGTTTTTGTTGTTTTTGTTTTTATAAAGAGAATGGTGTAGAGATGTTTTTGTTATTTTTGTTTTATTGCGACCGGGCCATATAAAATGGTTACCTATGTACTCCCGTGTGTCAAGGAGATCAGGTCGACGTAGTTCGTCCCTCAGGACGATTTGTAGCTAACGAAAAGTTTGATCCTATGTGGAGGACAAACTGCGGGGGAAGAAAGTTTAATCCTAAGTTCTGGATAAACTGCAGGTGTGAAAAGTTTGATCCCATGTTTGGGGATAAACTACAAGTATGAAAGGTTTAATCCCTAGTGGGATAACCGAAGTTGAGTAAGGGTTAAAAAACCAAGTGGAGAAAAAAGATTTGACAATCTGAAAACCAGGCTGCTGGCTTGAAAAGTGTGCTTTCCTGAGGGGCTCAGAGTTTAAAAGAGTTGTATGTAGTGAAGGGGAATGACTGGTGATCTGATGATCCAACATTAGGATTTTTGCTTATTGGTAACTTCAGACATAGTACCGTTTCACAGTATCCGAGTTAATGAGTTGCGAAAATTCATCGCCGTCCATTTCCTGCAATCTGAGAGCACCTCCTGTCAATACTTCCTTGATAATAAACGGGCCTTCCCAGTTAGGAGCGAATTTTCCCTTAGACTGATCTTGGTTGTCGTTGATCTTCTTTAAAACTAAGTCATGTTGTTTAAACTGCCGTAGCCGGACTTTTCTATTATAGGATTGGGTGATCCTTTGTTGATATAACTGACAATGGAAGATAGTTGCAGTTCACCTTTCATCTATTAGAGACAATTGGTGATACTTGTCTTGTACCCATTGGTCTTCATCCAGCTGAGAGTCTATCAACACTCTGAGGGATTCCATTTCTACTTCTATGGGGAGAACTGCTTCCATCCCATAGGTTAATGCGTAGGGGGTTGCCCCAGTTGAAGTGCGCATTGATGTTCTATAAGCTAACAGAGTAAGAGGCAATAAGTCATGATCTTCTTGATGTTTTTGTTAGCCACTTCAACAACACCATTCATCTTTGGACGGTAGATAACAGAGTTAAGGTGTTTGATGTGGAATTTACTGCATAACTCCTCCATCATTCTGTTGTTGAGGTTGTTAGCATTGTCTGATACAATCACCTCTGGTTGCCCATATCGACAAATGACCCTGGGAAAGAAGGCTGCTTCTACCCACTTGGTGAAGTAGTCGATCATGGTGAAAATAAAGCGATGTCCATTACTGGCTTTGGGCTCGATGGACCCGATCACGTCCATTCCCCACATTGATAAGGGCCAAGGCGAACTCATATTGTGGAGCTCCAGTGGAGGGGCGTGGATAGCATTTCCATGAATTTGGCATTGATAACATCTCCTGACGTGGTCATTGCAGTCAGCCTTGAGAGAGAGCCAGTAATGTCACGCTCTGAGGATCTTCTTTACAAGTAAAGGGTCGCTCATGTGTGGGCCACATACTCCACCATGGACCTCATCCATGAGTCTTTGAGCTTGGTCCTAGTCCAGACATCTGAGGAGACCTAGTCCTGCATCTCTCTTGTAGAGTGCATCTTCGCTCAGGTAGAATTTCATAGCAAGTCGATGAATCCGCCTTTTCTTAGTCAGGCTCACCTCAGCGGATGTAGATCCATCTCGTAAGTACTCCTTGATATGTTGATACCAAGGTTGTTGGATGGGAGGTAGCTCATCTGATACTTCTCCAACATAGTTCCCATAGGCTAGCGCCTTTTGCAGGTCAAATGTGATGCTTGGCATGTGTTCCTTGTCAGGTATGTGAATCAAGGAGGCCAAAGTTACTAGCGCGTCTGTGAAGTCATTCCTATTACGAGGAATGTATAGAAAGGAGATCTCTTCGAACTCCGAAGCCATCTGTAAAACTTACCGATGGTAAGGCAGCAAATATAGCTATTTGGTTTGATAGATTGTCGTGGATTGTTTGACTACCAACTCTAAATCCCCAAAGACAGTTAACTGCCTGATGCCCATTGAACGGGCAAGTTTTAGCCCCATGATACAGCCTTCATACTCAGTTGTGTTGTTGGTGCTGACAAATTGCAATTTGACGGTGACGGGATACTGCTCCACCGTACCTGATATTAGAACTACTCCAGCTCCAAAACCTTCCATATTAATAGCTCCATCAAAATACATGTTCCATGTTTGGTGTGTATCGTACTGATGGTGTTACTGAATTGTCATTACCCCTTCATTGGGGAAATATGTTTCCAAGGGTTTGATATCCCCTGAAGGTGTGGTAGCAAGTTGATCCGCGATTCCTTGACCTTTAATGGACTTTTGCGTCACGTAAACAATGTCAAATTATTGCAGAATCAACTGCCATCTGGACAGCGGATAATTCAGTATGGGCTTGCTGAACACATACTTGAGAGGATCCACGCGGGGTATGAGATGTGTTGTGTGCCCATGGAAGTAATGTTGTAACCTCATGGCAGCCCATGCTAAAGCACAACAAGTCTTCTCAATCAGGGTCTACTTGTGTTCACTGCTGCTGAATCTTTTGTTGAGGTAATAGATAGCTCGTTCTCGGCCTCCATCGTCTTTCTGACCCAGCATGTAGCCTATGGCATTGTCACTTATGGACAGGTACATGAACACGGGAACATTATCCCTGGGTGGTACCAAGACAGGAGCTTTGACTAGCTACTCTTTGATTATAAGGAAGGCCGTCTGACACTCATCATTCCATTTCATGGAGGAGTTTTCCTTAACAACTTGAAGATAGGCTCACAGGTTGCTTTGAGTTCAGAAATGAACCTACTAATGAAGTTAACTCTTCACAAAATCCCTGTATTTCCTTCTCTGTCTGAGGAATGGGCATTTTCGTAATGGCCTGGATTTTGATGGGATCCAGCTCGGTCCCTTTATGGCTGACTAGAAATCTTAGCAACTTGCCTGATTTAACGCCAAAGGCGCTCTTGGCTGGATTGAACTTCAAATTGTACTTACGTAACCTGTTGAAGAGCTTTCTGAGATGGTCTAAATGGTCTTGCTCCCTTCGGGACTTGACAATAATGTCGTCCACGTAGATCTCTATCTCTTTGTGCATTAAGTCGTGGAAAAGAGCCATCATAGCTCGATGGTTGGTGGCTTCGACATTGATGAGGCCAAAAGATAACCGTCAGTAGCAAAAGGTTCCCCAAGGCGTGATGAAAGTAGTTTTCTCACGATCCTCCTCAGCAACCATGATCTGATGGTACCCCCGCAAAGCAATCAGCGAAGGAGTACATGTCGTATTGAGTAGTATTGTCAACAAGAATGTGGATAAATGGCACGGGAAAGCTATCTTTAAGGCAAGCTTTATTCAGATCCCAATAATCTGTGCAAACTCGCACATTTCCTCCAGGCTTAGGCACGAGAACGATGTTGGATATCTATTCAGGATATGTGGACACCATGATAATACCAGCTTGAAATTATTTCATAATTTCTTCTTTCACTTTTAAACTCCACTCAGGTTCTAATAGCCTGAGTTTCTGCTTGACTGGCTTGAATCTCTCTTTAATGGGAAGGCGATGAAGGATAATGTCAGTGGACAAACCCACCATGTCTTCATGAGACCATGCAAACACATCTTGGAATGAGGTTAGTAGTGTAACCATGTCATTCCTCTAGTTTGGGGTAAGGTTTGAACCAATCCGGATTAACTTAGGACTTTCTAAGGTTTCGAGATTGAAGGAGGTGGTTTGATCAAGGTTGGGTTTAGGTTTGTCTTTGATCCATTCTTTGATCTTTTGAGGCACCTCAATGTCCTCTTGTATTTCCATCAAGTCTGAGTTCAACTTTTTATCAAAGTTACAATCCTTGTGGAGAAGAGGCATCTTATCAGCAAGTACATGCACATCTAAGTTCAGAGTCCTGAAACAAAATATGCTTTCACTTAATATATATAAAACTGTTTAATCATACAAAGTGTTAGCATGTACGGACAAAACAACTACTAATATTGTACAGAAAAGTAAGCAGTTATGATATCTACAGGGCAGAAAAAAGTCCTGTCCATTTTACCCTTGTCAACCAATGCAAGGAGTGCTGCTCCAATTGGCAAGGGTAAAGTCCTAGTGGACTACAGTAATGGAGGGGCTGTCATCATCCTCATTCTCTCGAATGATGACCATTACGTTTGGGTAATCACCGTCTGGGCAGATCTATTTGTATGTTCATCATAGACAATGATGCGTATGCCTAACATCATTCGGACGATATCTTGTTTAATTCTTCGTTCCTCTTCTTACACCTTGGGATCTGGAACAAAGACTTCCTTCTCCTTTACCGGTATAGGTTTAGGAAATAACATAGCCATTACATTGGCTGACACCTTTACTGGAGGTTGTGTAGACTCTAAATTTACAGGTGGAGATAATCATCGTTTGGCTGAAGCTGAAGGAATCTTCTTATGCTTGTGCGGATTCCTATAACTGGAACTGTCAGAATAGCCTAGTCCGGCTGTCCCAATTTGACTGGACACTTTGCTTAATACCCTGATGACTTTTACCCAGCCCTTTTCCCGTCTGGTGTCCCAATGACATCATTTCTTGAGTAGCTGCCATCACTTCGGCAGAAATCTTGGGTACAGGCAATGGCGTCCCAATGGAATTTTATTGAGTGTTGCTCACTTCCAAGGCATGAAAACTGACCGGCTCAACATTTGAATTGACATTGATGAGTGGTATGTCACCATGTTGAGGACATTCCGATTCAACGTTGACTGTGACTAGGCTATTGTTGATAATGTATTTAAGTTGCTGATGAAGAGTGGAAGGGACTGCCCCGGCCATGTGAATCTACGGTCTCCCCAGAAGTAGGTTGTATCATGTATCTATTTTGAGAACGTGAAAAGATACATAGAATGTATGGGGACCAATCTCAATTGGCAGCTCAATCTCTCTAACCGAATTCCGGCGGGATCCATCAAAAGCTTTGATAATCGTATGGCTACTTTGGATCCGCTTAAGATTGACGTTCATCTTCACCAACGTAATGTAAGGGCAGATATTCAGAGACGATCATCCATTTATCAAAACTCCAGCTAGCATATATTCGGAGGGCAAAATCGTAATATGTAACAGTTTATAATGACCGGTCCCTTCGGGCGGTATGTCATCATCAGTGAAAGATATCACATTGTTGTTGAAAATGTGATCAACCAAATGTTGAAATTTTTCTACATTCACTGATTTCGGCAAGTATGCTTCTTCCAATACCTTCAGTAAAATCTTCCTGTGATCCTCGAAAGTTAAAACCAAGTCCAGTATTAAAATTTGATGCGGAGCTACTCTTAAGCTTAAAATCACCTTGGCTTCATTATGACCTATAGTATGGAGGAATTTTTGAATCTTCTCCATGGAAATTTTCCCCTTTGATTTGATGGTAGGCTTCATCACCCATTGGGGAAGACACAGTGGATTTTCCTTCGACACTACAGCAGTTGTATGAGAAGTGGATCCTTCAGTTTCTCCATAATTCTAAGGGACTTTTTGTAAGCTAATAATAGGATATTGTGGTCAGAATGGTAAGTTGATTAGCTCTAGTGTAGCCACTTTCAAAGGATTGTCAATTCATTTCAGTTGAATTGCTTGTATTGTTAATGGTTTGATAGTCCCATCAGCCTCAGCTGATATAACTGCTACCAGTCCCTTCCATTTAGTAAGACAAGTATTTTCACTCTCAAATAGCACAGTATCATTGTCTGCCAGTTGCAGGACACCACTATCAATTAGATTCTGCATAAGGTGGCGGAGTGCCTAGCATTCTTCTGTGCTGTGACCGTGAGAATGGGAGTGATATTGACATACTCCATCAAAATTAAACCGTCCTGAATGGGGATTGATTGGAGGTAGGAGGGAAGTGATCCTCCCTTCATTGATTAGCATCTGAAGTACCTCCTCCATAGGTTGGCCCACGTATGTAAATTCCCTTCTATTTGCAAAATCCCGTCGGGCTTTGGCAGTTTCTCTCTTCGTCACTTTGTCCTCTAATGTTTCATATTTTGAAGGTGACGAGGGAGTATTCATAACCAAGGGGAGGAGACTAGCATGCTCCTAGCTGACTAATTGGAGTGTGACTTGATGCTGATAGGTCACCAGTTCTGCCAATTGCTTAATCTGCTTACATAGAGCTTTCATCTTTCGTTCCATCATAAACTGGAACTTTGCATAATCCCATTTGTCAACACCGTCTTTGATGGTCTGGGGGGATTCGCAGTTAAAATTGGAACTCTGTCCACTGCTCATCATGTTGCCTTCTTCCTTTTTGTGTTGAGGAAGAGGGTTGTCTTGTACGTGATGTTGATCTGGCTTGGTGACCACGATCTCACCGTTGTCTATCACATCTTGGATCTTGTGTTTCAAGGCCCAACAATCTTGAGTATCATGTCTAGGTGCCCCGGCATGATAAGCACATTTCCGAGCAGCATTGAAACCCTTCCCATTAGGGTTGGCTGGTGGAAGAAGATGCGTAATTTTCTTCTGATTGGTCAGAAGATTGAGAATGTTCTCGCGTGAGTCCCCTAGGGGTGTGAACACTCGAGGGCGTTTGGCTTCTCCACCCTTAGGCAATGGAGGGTTTGAAGACTATGCTTGAAAGGGAGTGTAATTCCTCCTCTGAATAGGCATATTCTGATTGCCCTTTTGACCTTGTAGTATCAAGGAAACATCCTCCTCTTTCTTTTTATGGACCCTCGGGGGGTTGTTTCCATAAGTTTCGGACTGGATGTGTTCAGTAATAGCTTTAAGAGCGGCTAGGTCTTGAATCTTTCCTGACTTCAACCCCATTTTAGCCATCTCTCCATGTTTGATCATTTCAGAAAATGGTTTTCCAATGCCAGCTAAAACTCTCTCATAGAAAGGAACTTCTTGTATGTCGATAAAGGTCATGACCATTTCTGACTCTATCATAGAAGGAATCACTTGAGCAGTAAGGCACCTCCACCTTTTAGCATACTCTCTGAAAGACTCATTAGACTGTTTCTTGACCTTAGTAATCTGGTACCGGTCAGGAGCCATCTGAGACTGGAAGTTGTATTGTGTGAGGAAGGCATGAGGTAGTTCTTCCCAACTATGGATCTTTGAATTGTCTAATCTAGTATACCACGAGCGGGCTTCTCTAGTCAGACTCTTTTGGAATAGCTGCATTCTGAGCTTCTCGTCCTCTGCATAAGATCCAAGTTCTCCAATGAACACCTTCAAATGTGTGTAAGGATCTCCTAATCCGTTATACTTTTCGAAGTCAGGAGTTTTGAACTTTTCTGGATAATGAACACTAGGAAATATACAAAGGTCAGCATATGAGACACTCCCATGTGCTCCAATTCCTTTGATAGAATGAATGGTTTCTTCCATTTGAAGGACCTTTTTCCTGATGTTACCGGTGTTTAGATCTCCTTTGAGATGGGTGTTTTCAGGTTTTTTGTCTGTGGTAAGCAATTGTACTTCCAGATCTGTTTTCTCCGAACATTTAGTTCCTCCCTGTGTAGAGGATTCAGCATGTATGGGTATCTTCGTACCCTAAGTAGACTGATGTAGTTCTTTAAGCAGAACAACCAAATCTGTGATTTGTTTACTTAATCCGTCAAATTTTTTGCGAGAAACTGGATTATACTGGTCAGATGAAGACATGATTGGTTGTAGGCTCGTGGCCTTTTTGGACTTTGATTGGGTAATAGGTCTGATTGCTTCCCTGCGACAAAACTTGCATAGTTTAGTCTTAGGGATTGCGTAAATGTTTACATGCTATGTGATGTGTCCGTTTTAGGATTATTATCCTGCAAAACGGATGTTAGCTGTTTGTAATACAGGATAGCATGTTAATTTAAATTTGCACATGCACATATTTCTTCATATTTCTCATTACATGGATATGAATATGGAATGAAATTACAAGTAATTGACTTTACGAGTAATTTGAAATGAGAAATCATGAAGAGACTTTCCTCCGCATTTGGTTTATCAGAGGCTGACCTGTCTTAGGTTACTCTCGCGGCTTTTTGGCATGAAGGTTCCCAAATCATCGCAATTTACTCAACGGGAAGTTAATTCGGTCTTTCAACTGGAGTGAATTTGGGTGGTGCCTTTCCCGAGCCTCGTTGGAATTAGTATTCCTACGAGTACAATAATCAAACACCGACAGGATAGCCTCCTGGTGGAGGAACCACACAACATACATTCATATACAACGTGTCTCACCATTTATGAAAATGATGACATGTGCGAAGCACTAATATCACAGATAGATATATTGCAGTACAATAAAAATGCATTCGTACACATTCATCAAATGTAAATGCAACATCCACACACAAGCATATAACAGTTTGGAAAAGGTTGTAATAGCGGCTTAAGTCCTCTTACTGGTGTCCCCAGCAGAGTCGCCACCTGTCGATGTCGGGATTTTTATTTGTCCCTTTTCTATTATTGTTCTTTTGTGTTCTCGTGTTAGGCGAGATTTGTTTGAAAAAACAAGTGAAAAAGGTCCGACATTTATACGTCGACGATTTGACTATAAGAGTCGCCAGTTGGTTTTTTAACTAGTTGTACCAACACAACTGAGAAAAGGTTTGCACATTGACCCAGTGATGTGACACTACTAACGGGCCTGTGAAACCGAGATTCATTAGGGTCCGGGGACTTGCTTATGTGGAGGGAAGATGTTAGGCACCCTCCAACATCTGTGTTGCCACGGTGACCGCCACTTTTTAAGAAACTATTATATGAATGTGTATGTGTGTGTGGGTCAATGTGCTTTTATTTGGAAGTAGTGCTATGTCTCGTTTGCACCTATATACAAAGGGTTTGAATTTTGTATAAAAGTTCAGTTTTAACAAGATATAGAAGTGATGATTTGTAAAAAGAGGTTTTTCAAACCCTGTACTCAATAGTAATTGAGGCCTTTAATACTTCCATTTTATTAAAATGTTCGGCTTGATTGCTTTTATTTTTGAGATGCGAAGCATCTTCGTGAAAATAATATGCATAGTAGTGCCGAACTCCTCATGGGCATGAAAACCATCTGAGAAAATCCAAACACTGTGAATAAATTTACAAGCTGCTTACAGCTGAAAATGTCCATCACGGGAATCGAATCTAGATTCAGTAGACTAAATCTGTGATCACATGATTCCTAGGCTCACATGATACCACAATTTATATGAAAGCAGTAAGCAGTTATATATATAAAAGCTGTAAATATATATATACAAACATGATCAACCACCATGAAGCATCTCCATGGGGGATCGAAAATGTAAATATATAAAAGCGGTAAATATATATATATTGACATGATCAACCACCACGAAGCACCTCCATGGGGGATCAGAAATGTAAATAAAGCTGTAAAAGAAATCAATCGCCACGAAGTAAACTCCGGGCGGGACGGAATGTGTGTATATATATATATATATATATATATATATATATATATATAAGCGGTAAACGCACCGGATTTTGTTCGGTGAGCCTAGATTTTACATCCGGTGCGTTTACCGCTTATATATATATATATGTATATATATATATACACACACACACACACACACCGGATATAAAATTCAGGCTCATCGAACGGAGTTCGACACACAGTTCATATATATAAGTATATATATATATATATATATATATATATATATATATATATATATATATATATATATATATATATATATATATATATATATATATATATATATATACACACACGAAAGCAAATAAACGCTCCATACGCAAGTCTTGGCTCAATCGAGACATAACTCGATAATGTTAGTCCATATATATATATATATATATATATGTATATATACAAACGTGAAGAATAGTGTGTGTAAAGATGAAGAGAAAGGCTTTAAAGTATGTAAGAAGGCTTACAGTGGGCTGCCAAAGAAGACTTCTATAGCTTTAAGTGGATGAACACTCGGCTCCCGCAGGTAAAAAGTAGCTATATATGAGTTTACAAGTGTTTAAAATGAGAAAGCACTCAGTTTAGGGTGTGTACATAGAAAATTGGACAGGGCTTCCTCGCCTTTTTCTCTTACAAAATGGCCACCCCAAGCCCTCTATTTATAGAGGGGGCCCGCAGATGTACCTGCAGCTGCCTGGGGTGCCCCGGGCTCCGCGGGTCTCGCCGTCTTGAAGTACGTGTATGCATGCAACGTGATATCCACTCGAACTTTCAGAACTTCAATCCGGGCATTCGACTGAGGTGTATAAGACCTATTTCGGACCGCCGTTGTCGAGAGTTACGCAATGACATGGGATTAAAGGTTGTATGAAGTCAGGAAGATGGGACCATGCTCTCCGGTCTTCAAGCTTCAAATTTTATATGTTGCCCTGCGCAATAGTCACTCGGGATTGGACTTTCTTGGTTCTTATGGGACATTGTTGTGTAGAAATGTATGTTTGAAAAGTTGAGATGGTGTGATATGGCGTCAAGGTGGCAAGATGGCGACTTTGCCTGTAGCATCCCCAAATTCGGGTACTTGTTAATACGAATCTGGTATACTAATTCTATAATTATTGCTGAAGATATAAACATAATTTGTTTATACATTAAACTTTTACACATCATTCCCAAGGTCTACAATCTTAACTTAATACATACCTTCAATATCTTAGAAGATTTACAATACTATTTTTGTCAAAAAATTTAATAGATCTAACTGCAATGTAATTTAATCTTGCACTTTGACTTTGTTTCTGCCTTTACTCGAGCTTTCATCTAAATCTGAAAATTTTTATCATGATATAGCAAGGGGTGAGCAACAAATTTGCCCAGCAAGTTTTAAATACAATGAAGATATATCATGACTGAAAAGAATGAATAAGCTTTCAAGTTTTCAACAATATAATAATTGTGAAATAACATGAATCAAGTTTCAATAATTTCATGACTGATCTTTACAAATCATTCCATAGTGGGCTGACGATCTTTAGATCACATACCACACTAGGTAATTCTGCATTGATAACTCCATCATTTTTATCATCTCTGCACCAGGTTGCATGATGCATTAATGATATAAAAATACATTTTGATAATTCAAATCATTTTCGTCTAGCCGAATCAATTGGCCTAGACTCTTCTTTAAACAGTTCAAAACCTTTACAAATCATTTTTAGTGTCATCATGCCACAATAGGTAACGATGTGTTAGTGGCCCGAAGTCCACACCTACACACTTGTCACCATGTGTTGAGGATAATAAAAAATTCATTTTTAAAGGCACATCAGTGCGAATTTAGCTTGATGTCAAAAACATCGAAGTCTAGCATAGCTAGAAGATTTGGAATACCTATGCTTCCACCATCAACTTCAATTTCTCTACTGATCCATTTCTTAATAAATCTATCTATTTCTATCATCTTCAATTCTCCAATCTCAACATAACTATACCAGTTCGTCAAACTTACCACACATTATGAGTTCAGGAACTTTCCACAATCATATGAGTTTAAGAACTTGTCCTAGTCAGACCTTTGGCGTCTATTCGCTGAGGGGTTCATAAATATTTCATATAATTATGAGTCACGAACGTACCATAAGTATGAGTTTTAAGAACTCGTACTTAACCTTATATTCTCTACCTATTCGTTATACACATGAGAAAAGAATCACCTTATCCACATGCATATAGCAAATAGCGCGACATTAGGTTCCAATGATTATCAATGTAAGAAACTAAGTAGTTGTCAAACCAAATTCGGCCACTAATCAATATAGGAAGCTAAGCGAACAATTCCCCGCCCATACAAAGAATCGGTCAACCTAACCACTATATCGACCAGGAAGCTAAGTGATTCTAAAACCAAGTACAAATTTCCTGCCCATATAAGGAATCATACAACTCAGCTGCTGACATGAGTCCTCAATTGAAATCCCTCACCATTCTAACTTTCTCTTTTCTTAATACGAATTTTCTTTAATCCGCATCTTAACATTTACCACTCTTTTCTGAGTTTATATTGTACCATTTCATAGTACATTCTCTTTATAACGTCAAGCTATATCATTCTAATCACTTAACATATCTTATGTTATTTCACGATTTAATCTGATCACGTCGTGATCTTATTTAGTAATCATTTCTCCTTATACTTACGATCGTTTTATTTTACGATCTTCTTAGTCTTCTCTTTAATCATATTATATTATGATTTTATTAACACTTCTCATCTTATAGACATAGTCTATTTATTATCGCTTTTTCATATCTATTATTGGAGTCAGGTAACTCCGGATTCTTATCCTTATAGCTCTTCAAGATTCTTCTTTGAATCTTAATTATCGTTCTCTTTACTTAATAATGAATTTTCAAAAATTTATCTCTTATCGCTTAAACTCTATTCGAGTTTATTACTTATTATCTCTCCGCGGTTATATCCTAAGGTACACCTACCTAAGGTTTATAACCTATAGCTTTGATACCAACTGTAGCATCCCCAAATTCGGGTAATTTTTAACACGAATCTGGTATACTAATTCTATAATTATTGCGGAAGATATAAACATAATTTGTTTATACATTAAACTTTTACACATCATTCCCAAGGTCTACAACCTTAACTTAATACATACCTTCAATATCTTAGAAGATTTACAATACTATTTTTGTCAGAAAATTTAATAGATCTAACTGCAATGTAATTTAATCTTGCACTTTGACTTTGTTTGTGCCTTTACTCGAGCTTTCATCTAAATCTGAAAATTTTTATCATGATATAGCAAGGGGTGAGCAACAAATTTTCCCAGCAAGTTTTAAATACAATGAAGATATATCATGACTGAAAAGAATGAATAAGCTTTCAAGTTTTCAACAATATAATAATTGTGAAATAACATGAATCAAGTTTCAATAATTTCATGACTGAATCAATAATGTTTGAAGGTCAACAATGACCATAAACAATTTAACTGAACCTTATGGTAATGAAGGTGATCAGCCTTTCATACCTGATGAACATATGCAACATGCACTAAGTGCGAATCAATAATCAGTTAAGACATGAATAATCATCAATAATCATTCACTAACATACTTTGAAATATAACTCGAGTTTGAGTTAAGAAAACTTGCCTGATTCGTTGACTACTGATACGCAGTTTAAGTTAACTTCTTTTGGTAAGACCTATCATTAATAATAAGATTGGTCTTTCAATCAGCACATTCTACTTTGTATCATAATACAATTACTTTATTACTAGATTATCTAACACTTAATCAAATATTAGATAACATCCTAACACATCGGTATTATCATCATTCTTGGATAATTCTTCAATCACTGTATCATATTCATTATGATTACACACTTAATCTTATACATTATACGTTCTTCTTTATACTCTAATAAGTCAAATACTAATCCAACAACCTGGATTCTAAATTTAACAACCAAATTGCCAATCCAGCAGACTGAATACAGAATCCAGCAACCTGGATTCAACAAATTTCCAATCCAGCAAGCCAAACTGCAATTCAGCAAACTAGATTACAAATCCAGCAACTAGATTGCAATCCAGCAAGCTGGATTCAACATATTTTCAATTCAGTAAACTTCTTTTCAATCCAGCAAGCTGGTTTCATCAGATTTTCCAATCCAGCAAGCTGTATTCCATATCTGCTCACGAAAATACCAAATCAACTTATTATTTTTCTATCCTTTGTACAAACATGTATACATATATTTCATACACAAAAAGTATTTTTCCAAAATTTTCCAACTTCCTTTGGTATTTTTCAAAAATCATTCTTAGTTAATTCATTAAGAAATTAGCTACCTCGTGCTTAACTCCAGAAATTTCCATCTCTTGGCACAATCTTATACGTCTTAACGTGACACTCCAGTTTAAATTTCGTGGCCATCGGAGTTATAGAACTCCGGTTATAACCATTTTCGTCGGAAAATCACAAAAATTGAAATGGTCATAACTTGCTCATTTTAACTCGGAATGAGCTCATTTTTGGACAGTAGGTACTTGATATCATATATTTTCATGCCCCAAAAGTCCGGAATTTATTACATAAACTAAGTTGCCAAAACAGCCCTCGCAAAATCTGGGCAGCAACTTTTTGGCCAAAAACAGTTTTGGAGTCCTTTACTAAATCTTAAATAAAATGAGATCTATAACTCTGATTAGCGATCCGTCAATTTTGTTGGATTTGTATCTTTCCAATCTACAATTTTCATCTATCACAATCCATATTTGGACCTGTTAAGCTCCCGGAATTTAGCCCGGAAGTGGCTGGTCAAAACAGTGGTTCTAACAGTTTTTCTTAGCTTTGAGTAGTTTGTGATAAATTCCATAACTTGCTCAATTTTCAACCTAATTGAGTGATTCTAAAGGGGGTTTTATCCTTAATATATAGATCTAGCATCCCAAAATAATAAATCACAAATATCCATCATAGATTTCAAAAATCAAAAGCTAGATCACACTTTCAAGTTTCAGTTTTCCGAAAAAATTCTATTTTTCTAATCCTTTTGATTCCAACCAAATCAACACCCAATATGGGTAGATCTGAACATAAAAACACTCATCAACATGGATACCCATGATTTTTGAGTTTATAAACATAAATCCAAGCTTTGATTTGGAAAAACTAAAATCAATTACATAAACTAGTTTTAAGATTTACCTTTTTCCTCAAAATCTTCCTTCCTTCTTCTTCCTCTTTCCATGGAGGATCCTTCTATCTCCTCCTCTCTCTTCTTCCTTCCATTAATGGCAGCCCTCTCTTTCCTTTTGTCTCTCTAAGTGCCGCTCCTCCCTTCTTTCTCTCTCTAGTTGCTTTAGATGCAAAGTAGAAAATAAGAGATGATAGAGAAAATGAGTTTTATTGGTTGTTAGTAATTTATGTATAGATATATTTTATATATCTACATATATTCTCCAACTTCTTTCTTGCTTTCTCTCTCTCACTAACCACTAAAACTTTGCTTGGAAGTATTGCCAAAGTGTTGGCTAAATGGAAAAATGACACCTAAGAGGTTTATTCACCAACTAAAGTGAAATAATCATCACATTCATCTCCCCTCCTTTTCCTTCTCTACACATCCGGCCATGTGGCCTTGGATTTACCCAAAAATTGGTTTCTTTTTAATTCTTATTTAACATACCAAATGTCCAATATGCCCCTCCTTAATTGAACTTAAAGTTGGGCCACCAATTTCATCTTTTGGGCTTTCTAATTAACATGTTTGGGCTATGTAATTTACATAGTCCACTACCTTTCCATCTTATCTCACCTTAAATATTTAATTAGGGTATCCATTCCAAATATTTAGAATTTAAATCACCACTCTTATATATTAAATTCTATAACCCAACTAAACTTGTTTTAATTAAGTTATAAAATTAATAACTTGAGATAATAAAAATATATCTCTTAACTTAATATTATTTTTAATATTATTGTTCTCCCACAAGTGGGCCTAGTTTTTGCCCTTAATTAATCTCATTGAGCTAACAAATTTAATTGTTTTACTTACTAACAAAACTAACTTGGGCTTTCAATCCCTAATTAAATTGGGTCAATATAATACTTGTCACATACATAATATATTGGGCTAGATTAAATAATTTAATCACCCTTAGTCACTTTATCTACAAGTCCCATGCTTAATAATTAATTGGGCTTGTTTAAATAATATAACTTCCTTTGTTCATCAAATTTAATTCTCTTGAACTCTAAATAAATTAATGGGCTATGATATTATTATAGTCCATTACTTTTAATACTATTTTACCCTAATTATTTAATTAGGGTTTTTATTTCTCACTCTACAAAATAAATTCTTTACTCATGCATTTTTAATTTCATAACCCTTAAGTTATTTAATTCTTCATTCCTAATATATAATTAGGATTACACTAGTTTCTTTTATTTGATTATATAATAAACAAATATAAATCATCACATAATATTCGTATTCACTTACTCACATAATCATTAAATAAATTATGTCATGCTCCACAATTCTCTTAGATTAGGTCACTAGTATATATTTAATTACAAGGACCACTAAATAACAATAACCATTTAGGTTATTTAGTTATCATACTTAATAACTTATTTAAGTTATACAATTTATATTGTATAATTTAATTTAATTTCCTCCTCCTCTCCATAAATTGTTTTCAAACAATTTATTTATATATTAAATATATAAATTAATATATTTAATCATTTATTCAAATATGAATTTAATTTACTGACTGGTTTATACCAATATACATATTTGCATATTGGATCTCCTCTCATATTTTTACTTTACATCATTTGGTATAATATTAAATATTATACCATTAATCATATAACATAATATCATAACATATTTCACTTCTAGCTCTAATTTTGACCTTTTTCTCTATAAAAAGTAAACTGTTGACTTTGACCAAAAGTCAACCTTTACACATTTTGTGTTTACTGTCCATTTTGACTAAACTTGACTTTTCGGACGCAACCGAGCAGTCTATGCTTCAAAATTCTATCTCTAACTCAAATTTTGAGTTTTAAATTACTCCCTTCTTATTGCTAATCGTATTAACTAACGACTTTAAACTTATTTATCTTCTTATTTGCTATTCAAGGCCAACGTTCAAGCTATGTTAATTACTAACATAGTTTTATCTTGATCTTTATATCATTAACTTAATTCCTCAATCCTCTTGCTAAAATATATATAGCACCTTACTAAGTATATATATTTCTATACATTTACTCATCTTCGTTTAACCTCATAACATCTCTTCATGTGAAATCTTATCTCCTTAATAAAATTTTCATATGTACTTATATAACATTCTTAGACTATTCAGTTCATATTGAATTTACAGGTATCGTAATACCTTATTCTCGATATTTCTTCAAGTACATATTACTTCATTTCTAGGGTTTTGAAATTTTGTAACCCATATTTCTTTATTCTCATTCAATTAAGAAACCATATAGGTTCTTCTTAAAAATTTTGAAATCCTTAAAATTCCTTCACAGAAACGTCAATTCCATATACTTATTTTCTGTCTAGGTTCATCTTATAACCTTTAATCCATCATTTTAGGATTTTAATAATTATCTAAATTCTCGGGTTGTCACATTGCCCCTCACCAGGGTTATCTCAGGCTTGGTCTGATAAAGCAGAGGTTGCTCAGGGTTATCTCTGAGATTGGACTGCTGCAAGTGTTGAAGGTCCTCAGTGTCATCTCTGAGGTGTGCCTGTCTTCCCGGGGTTATCTCCGGGTCTTGTACTAAGTGCCGAGGTTGAAGCTGATCGCATGCATTTGAAACAAGCATTTCCGGGGTTATCTCTGGAACTGCATCTGCATTCCTTGGGGTTATCTCCAAGGTTAGTGTTTGCTATTCCCGGTGTCGGGACTGAGACTGAATATCTCGGGGTTATCTCCGGGATGAATCGGCCTTCTTCGGTGGAATTTTCGGTATTGGAACTGCATGCCTCGGGGTTATCTCTGAGGTTGGAACTGATACTCCCGGTGTGTGTTCCGGGGTTGAACCTGAACTTTTGGTAGTATCCGGACTGGATATGAGCTGTCTTCCAGGGTTATCTTTGAAAGACGAATCTGCCCTCTTGCAATGTCAATGACAGATGTGCAGAAAATTTCGAGTGTCTAATGTGATAACCCAGGATTTTGAATAATTGTGAGACCGATATTATTGGTTATAGGTCTTTCGAAAGAAAATAAGTATATTGTGTAGCAGTAATCAACGAAGAAGGCAAGTTTCCTTAACTCAACATTGAGTTAATATTTTTTAATTAATATGGTGGTTAATTATTGTTAATTAGACCACGTCCAAGAATTTATTGTTGATTATTTGCAGTTAGTGCATGTTTATTAATTCAAATTGAATTAATGATTCTGAAAATATATATTCGTAGAATGATTGTTGTTGGATATTTAAATCCGTAGAAGCTATCATTGATAGTACAGATAATTCCTGTCTATTGTCGAATAATGTTGAGAAATGTCTGAGCTAATTATCTTGGCTAGATGAACATTTGTTAGAACTGGATAGGTTCGAGAAGAGAATTCAATTAATATTGACAGATCGATGCCAATTAATTCAGCTAGATCGAGAAAGTTACTAAATATTAAAATCATAGTATTTCATTGTTAAATCAAATCTTGATTATGGGACTGAGAAGAACAATCTTTTATATAAAGGGAAACATTTTATTGGTCGTATATTCGACCTTTACGCGTGATTAAGTATTATGCATAATATAGGGTACAAGGAGTTGGCCACTCTAAGTACTTGCAGAGGGGTATAATTTAATCTTTATGGTTATCTGATACACCTGGGTATATCAAAGTCAAATCTTTGATAGTTACTCGAGAAGAGAAGTTCAAGATCCAATGGATCACTTAGCATAAATCTGGAAAACATTCCACTTTGTTAATGCGTAGAATTGATTTTTGATTATTCAATAGAATATCGTAGAAACTTTGAAAGCATTATATTCTTTAGTTATCAAATTATAGTGTTGCATAGATTGCGAGAAAACTTGTTATTGATTAATGAATTGTTTAGCTATTTCAAAGTTCCCCGAACTTTGGTATTATCTTATCAAATTAGATAGTCTGTTCTTGTTGATTATTATACATTTATTGTACGTCTTAACTTGCGGGGAAAACTTGTTGCTCACCCTTGCTAAATAAAACATTTCAGCTAGGGAAGAAGAGACCAGTGGGTCCAAGAAGAACAAAGGCAAAGGCAAAATGCTGGAATAGTTATAATGAACGTATTATTATGTTATGTTTGAAAACCCTTTTTGTATAATTAAATGGTAAGTTTGTAATGTTAAGGTTAGAGAACCTGGGACTATTGTATTAACAATCCCTGTTAATGACTTATGTATTACTGTTTCTATATGAATGGGTAGTTATATGTTATTATATTGTGGATCGTGAGCACCAAACTCGGGGGTCAGGTAACCCGGATTTGGGGGTGTCATAGGTTGGTATTAAAGCTGTAGGTTATAAACCTTAAGTGGGGTGGGAAAAACCCTATGATTATAACTATAAGCGAGATAGAGAATACTCATTTAGAGTACTAAGTGAGGGATTGCCAAAGCGTATCGATAGTGAGATATGCGAACACATAGTGTGAGGAGTTTGTACTATTGAAGTACTAATCAAGTTATTTAAATTGATTGTAGGATATCTGGAGAAGATGAAATGAGTGCGAAAATGCCAGCGACTGTTGCACCAGTGCCAGTAGCTGAGGTGTCAGCACAGAGCGAGTCAGTGGAAGAAGTGGGAAAGGATGAACCATGGTGAATCTAGGGAGTGATCATGACGATTATCCCGAGATGTATCTGAGTGGTGATGAGGAGGCGGAGTCCGATGAAGCTTAAGTGGAAAAAGAGAATAAGATAAAAGTTAAAGGACAGGATCAAGTATCTACAGAAGTTCAAGAACTCCAGAGTAAAGTATTTCTCTTGTAGGAGTTGTGGAAGACGGAGCGAGCGTTACGCGAAATGACTGAAGAAAGGAACAAGTTGAAGGCGCAGGTGGAAAGGATGAAGACTGAAGGTGGTGGATCATCTGAAGGGACAATCAAGTAGCAAAAATACAAGAATAAGAGAAAGAGGGACAACAACAACGATAATTCTAAAAATTCAAACTCGAAGAAGAAGCAAGTCTGTAGCAAGTGTGGAAAGACTCACGCGGGGGAATGTATGATGTGGAAGAACGTGTGTTTCAACTATAAGCAGGAAGGACATATTTCCCTACATTGTCCTAAGCCGAATATGCGGAAGTGTTTTTAATGTGGGAGAACGGGTCACGGATTCAACAAGTGTCCCAGCAAGAAGAAGATTGGTTAGGGGAGTAGACGGTAGACAACTTAGATATAAGTGATAGTATCTTTTGGTAGTAGATTATGATATTAACGGCTGTAATATCGAGAACGATGTGTGAACATATGTAAATATATATGTTTGTATGAATGAAATCTTTATTTTCTATATGAATATAAGATTAAGATTAATTTGTGTTTTCTTAAAACTCATACTTATGGTAAGTTCATGACTCATAATTATATGAAATGTTTGAACCCCTCAGCGAATGGACGCCAAAGGTCTGACTAGGACAAGTTCGTACACTCATATAATTGTGGCAAGTTCCTGAACTCATAAGTGTGGTAAGTTTGACGAACTGATTATAACTATGTGTGAATGGAGAATTGCAACTTTTTGTGTAACGTTATGTTGTTAATCCTGATATGATTTAAAAAGGGATAGTAATATGTGTTAAGTACTAAATGTACTATATGCTATTTGAATAAATATGCTATTATATGAGAATTATGTGTTGAATTCTTATTGTGTTAAGAATTTGTGTAGAGAGAGAGAGAATTAATGTAAGATTTTTATTTAAATCAGATAATGCCTCCTAGACGACAGAATCGAAATAAAAGAGAAGAGCAGTCAGTGAATAATGAAGGAGGTCAAGCTGACCCGATGCAGAATTTTGTGGATATGCTGGCCTAAGCTATGCGAAATAGAGCTCCTGCTGCAAGAGGAAGAGCGAGAAATCAGCCAGCCGATAGATTGGCTAACTTCAAAGACTTTAAAGCGGTAGGACAGCCGGAATTCAAGGGAACCACGGATCCGATTGAAGCCCAAACTTGGGTAAAGGAGATGGAGAAAGCATTCATTATTGCGCATGTGGCAGAAGAGCAAAAGACAGCTTTTGCAACATATCTGATGAAAGGAGAATCCAATTACTGGTGGGAGACTAATCAGGCGAGAGCTGGTACAACGGTAGTAACTTGGACAAGATTCAAAGAATTGTTATTTGAGAACTACTTTTCGTCAAGTATGTAAGCTCGAATGGAAGTCAAGTTTCTAGAACTGAAGTAGAAGATTATGTCTATTTCTGAATACGCTGCTAAATTCAACGAATTAGTGAGGTTTGCACCTCATCAGGTGGACACAAAGCTACAAAAAGCGAGTAGATTTAAAAATGGACTGAAGCTGGGTATATACAACAAAGTAGCCGTATTGTAGATAAATACGTTTGCGGCTTTAATGGAGAAAGCGTTAATTGCTGAAGGAGGGAGCGAAGCTGCGTCTCGATTTAACCAAGAGAAGAAGAAGAAGACAAATGATGGAGGTAGTAGTGGTGGTAGTAATCCTAACAAGAGAAAGTGGAGTGAAAATACCCAGTCGGGTAGTAGGACAGAAGGAAAGAAGAAGGTAAGAGAGCCATGTGCAACTTGTGGGAAGAATCATGCAGGGGTTTGTCTGAAGAAGAAAGGAGTCTGTTACAACTGTGGGCAAGAGGGGCACATGTCACCCAATTGTCCCAATCCGAAAAAGATGCAATGTTGTTATGCCTGTGGATCGACTGATCATCTGGTTCGAAACTGTCCGAAAAGAAATGCGGAGAAGGAAAGTGGCAACAAGGGACCTGGTAGCGAAACTTTGGCAATTAAAGGACCTGCACAGCCAGGGAGACCAACGGCCCGTACATTCAACATGACGGCACAAGATGCAGTGGCTACTCAGGAGGTGGCAGCAGGTAACGATTTCATTTAGAAATTTAATTACGCGAGTAATCTTGGTTAAATATTGCTGTGAATTGTTTTCTTTTATATATCCAAATCACAGGTTAGAATATGAGACAGAAATTAGTATTGTGTTGATAAAAATGAATTGATAATACAACTTCAAAAGATTGTCGAGAATAAGAAAGTGGTGATTCTGAGGACGGAATCTTTTTAAGGAGGGGTGAATGTGATAACCCGTGATTTCGAATAATCCGAATTTTACGAATAAATTTTTTTTATTTAATATTAATATTGACTGATAATGTTGTACTGTGTATCTATGATACGAGTTTTGAGAATTAGTCAATTTGTGAATTGACTGAGAAATAAGAGTAGAGTTGTGCTTAACTGAGAATTTAAAACCCTAACCCTAAGTCCGGATAGGGATTCAATAGAAAATATAATTAAAATAATTATATTGATGAGTACGTGTTTGTACTGTATCGAATTTTTGATCAATGATTAGAAACCCTAATGCAGGGTTAGAAATCCTAATCGAAAGTTGGGAAACCCTAATTTCATATCCGAGATTCCTAAACCCTAATCCTAATTGACAAGCTTAATTTGTTTATTAAATGTTAATATAATTAGGAAACCCTAATTATACTTTAGAAATATTAATTTCTATTTTAAAACCCTAATTTAGAAAATCTTAGAAGTTAAAGTTGTAAAACCTAAGGGTTAGAACCTTAGGGTTAAACCCTAAGGGTTTGGAAAATGTCAAGTATGCCATTAAAAATATAAGGAGAATGACCCAAAATTCCCTTTTTACATTTTTATAGTAAGTAACTTGTAAAAAATTCAAAACCTTTAGTTGGTAACCAACCACATTGACTTTGTGACTACAAATCTCCAGCAATATCAGTCCATTACTTCAGATTTTAGCAACATATCTTAATATATATAGATTTGAGAGAGAGAAAGTCCAAAAATATAAGTCATTTGCTCTCAAGCTCTTACCAACTCTCTCTCTCTCACCTATACCTCCGAAATTGTTAAGTTACTCAGTCCTAAAAACAGCCCCTTGATCAACCAAGATCAGTTAGTAAGATCAAGATCAAGAATTTAAAGCTAGAAGGTATAAATCTAATTTGATTTTTGATCCTAATGGTTAAGAAAAATTTTGTGTTTATGTGTTTATATTTGTGTTAAAAGATGTCTTTTGTTGATCTATGGTGATATACCATAAATCCGTAGCATCAAAGTTCTTTAAAATTGAGTTTTTTAAAAACTGTCCAAGAACAAGATTTGTGGTCTGACAAGCTAATGTCAGGAGCCACAGATTCTTGTTCGTTAATGATTTTTGTTGATTTAAAGTTGTTATATGTAGCTTGGCATGTGGTCTTTTATCTGGAAGTGAAATCACAGTTGTTGAATGTCCAGATTGTGTGCTATAATCGGTCAAAGTCGGTTGACCGACCATGACCGAGTGAAAATCTGGGTAACCCAGAAAGTATAAAACTGAGTCTGACAACATCTTTAAGCTCCTTAATCTGTCAGTCGTGTTAGTATTTTGATGATGTGTTATATTCAGATTGTAGCTTGTAATGTGGACTCTAGATCCATGGTCTTAGAACTCTTAAACAAACAACAGATCGATCGTAGAAAGTGGTCAAAGTAGGCCACTAGCACTGATTTGCATTTCTGGGATTTTCCAGAAACATGAAGAACATTATTTCTGACAACCTTTGACCGAGCTGTAGCTGGTGATTTGGATGTTGTTGAATTGTGATCTTGATATGTTGTTGTTGCTTGTCATGTATACTACCGGTTTGAACCATAAAATAATAAAAATCGTGAACAGAACCTAGATTAAAATGATCTAGAAAGTATCTAGATGAATTGATGGGTTTCTAGGAAAACCCAGAAACCATCTGACAAGGAGTTTGAAGGCACAGATCGTCTTTATATGTTGTTGTATGATCAATCTATGTATTGTAACTTGTAGTGCTACATAAGCACTACAAGATACGAGTATTAGATTGAACAGGGCATGCAAGAATAGAAAATCAAAGCTGGTCAAACTTGGTATGTTGGTAACCGACCTGTCAGTGTTCTTGAGGTCCAAGAACACCAACAACGACGGTTACTGTCGCTAAAGGCATATAGCAACGGTTTTTAATATATTTAATTTCTGATTTTTCAGAAAATACTTAAAAATAGAAAATAAATTATAAAAATTACAAAAATGGTTTTAAAAATCATTTTAAATTCTGAAAAATAACTTTTAATTATTTGGGACATTTTTCATTAATATTAATAATTATTTGAATATTAATGATATTTAATTTATTTAATTAGTATATTAAATAAATTAGAGAAAAATGATTTAATATTATGAAAAATTATTTTAAATAAGAATAATGTATTTAAAAATATTTTGAGTTACAAAATATAACTTTTAATATTTTTGGAATATTTTTATTAATAATTTAATATTAAAGATATTAGATTTATTTAATTATTAAATTAAATAAATAAGTTAAAAATAATTTTATTGACTTAAAAATTAATTTAAATGAGAATAAAGTGTTTAAAAATATTTTAAATTATAAAATATAATTTTCAATATTTTTGGAGAATTCTCATTAATAAATTAATATTAATAACATTAGATTTATTTAATTATTATATTTAATAAATGAATTAAAAATAATTTTATTGATTTAAAAATCATTTAAAAATGAGAAAAATGATTTAAAAATATTTTAAGTTATAATTAATGACTTTTAATATTTTGATGATAATTTTATTAATATTTAAATATTAATGGTGATGATTTAAAAATAATTTTTATTATTTTAAAAATCATTTAAGTAGAATAATGATGATTTAAAAATCTTTTAAGTTATTAATAATAACTTTAATATTTTGACAAGTATGTCATTAATATTTTTATATTATTGAATATTAATGATGATAAGATTATTTGATATTTAAATTATTTAAAAATGATTCAAGTGTTTGAAAAATTATTATAAATTGTAATAATTGTTTATAAATTATTAAAAGCTTCCGAAAAATATTATGAATGATATTTGACTTATCTAAAATAATATTAAAGCTTTGAAACCGATTTGTAATTGACAAAATAAGTGTTAATTGTCAGATAGGGTGACCAGTACACCGAGATGAGACCGAAGTCCAACCAGACCGAACTAGTTAGACTTGATAAGTGTTTATATAGGTTATAAACACTGATGTGGCTATGTGGTAATGTGCCTAGGAAAAGATTAACTATAAATTATAATGTTGTGTGTTATGAATTATTGTGCTAATTGTGAGACCGATATTATTGGTTATAGGTCTTTTGAAAGAAGATATGTATATTATGTAGCAGTAATCAACGAAGAAGGCAAGTTTCCTTAACTCAACCTTAAGTTAATATTGTTTAATTAATATGGTGGTTAATTATTGTTAATTAGACCACGTCCAATAATTTATTGTTGATTATTCGCAGTTAGTGCATGCTTATTAATTCAAATTGAATTAATGATTCTGAAAATATATATTCGTAGACTAACTGTTGTTGGATATTTAAATTCGTAGAAGCTATTATTGATAGTACAGATAATTCCTTTATATTGTCGAATTATGTTGAGAAATGTCTGAGCTAATTATTCTGGCTAGACGAACATTTGTTAGAACTGGATAGGTTCGAGAAGAGAATTCAATTAATATTGACAGATCGATGCCAATTAATTCGGCTAGATCGAGAAAGTTACTAAATATTGAAATCATAGTATTTTGTTGTTAAATCAAATCTTGATTCTGAGACTGAGAATAACAACCTTTTATATGAAGGGAAACATTTTATTGGTCGTATATTCGACCTTTGCGCGCGATTAAGTATTATGCATAATATAGGGTATAAGGAGTTGGCCGCTTTAAGTACTTGCAGAGGATATAATTTAATCTTTATGGTTATCTGATACACCTGGGTATATGAAAGTCAAATCTTTGATAGTTACTCAAGAAGAGAAGTTCAAGATCCAATGGATCACTCAGCATAAATCTGGAAAACATTCCACTTTGTTAATGCGTAGAATTGATTCTTGATTATTCAATAGAATATCGTAGAAACTTTGAAAGCGTTATATTCTTTTATTATCAAATTATAGTGTCGTATAGATTGCGTGAAAACTTGTTATTGATTAACGAATTGTTCAACTATTTCAAAGTTCCCCGAACTTTGGTATTATCCTATCGAATTAGATAGTCTGTTCTTATTGATTATTATACATTTATTGTATGTCTTAACTTGCGAGGCAAACTTATTGCTTACTCTTGCTAAATAAAACATTTCAGCTAGGAAAGAAGAGGCCAGCGGGTCCAAGAAGAACAAAGGCAAAGGCAAAGGCAAAATGTTGGAATAGTTATAATGAACTTATTATTATGTTATGTTTGTAAACCCTTTTTGTATAATTAAAGGGTAAGTTTGTAATGTTAAGGTTAAAGAACCTGAGACTATTGTATTAACAATCTTTGTTAATGACTTATGTATTACTATTTTTATATGAATGGATAGTTATATGTTATTATATTGTGGGTCGGGAGCACCAAACTCGGGGGTCAGGTAACCCGGATTTGGGGGTGTCACATCTACAATGGTTATGCCTTGTTGGCAATGGAAATGTTTTGAATTAAATTCAAGAATAATGTGAGTAATTCACTTAATTTAAATAGTAAATTAATATAATTATTTTAATAAAATGAGAAGGTAATATAATGCATGAAAATGTACTATGTTAATGTATTATGATAGTGAATTTCGCAAATAGTAAAATATTTACTAAATGACATAAATATTATAGTTGAAATATTTATGGAATAAAATGAATATTCGATTAAAATTATTAGAGAATAATTTATTTAAGTACGATAATATTGATAAAATGATTTTATAATCAGTGCGTACTTTATTACGCTAATGTAATGAAAATATTCTAATTTAATTAAAAAATTAAATTAGAGAATTAATGATTTGTTAAACAAATTATAACTATATTAGCTAATTAAATATTGTGTTGGCTAAATAAAGATTATAATTTAATTGGGTAATGTGTGACATGAGTACTATAGGATAAGAGAATTATAAATACAAAATAGAAAGGATTTTAAAGTGTGTCAACCAAACAAGGTCTTATGACCTTTGGTATATTGTAACTGCTGAGACCCTTAATTTATTTGAGCGTAAACCATTTATCAGTTTTTATGTTACACATTATTTTACTAAGTCTAAATAATAGAGAGAAAGGGGAGCCTTATAGAGGGTTTGAGAGATAAAGAAATTTTCTTTGGATTAAGAAGAGAAATCTTGAGAATCAAGAGGGAAGAAGAGGTATAATCAAGGTTTCCTAATCATCTTCTAACCAATCTAAAGAAGAAATCAAAGGTAACAACTTGGTTGTAAAATCTATTTTGTGTTCTTATATATACTTCTCTGTAAATGGATGTTGGTAGAGGATTTGCTAAGAATTGGTGATATACTTGTTAATAGATGTGTATAATTTGGTATATAACCTCTATAATGGGTTTTGTAGTAATCGAATTGGTGTAAATTTGTTAAAAGATAAAGAATTTGAGTTTTGGCATAATATGTACAAGATGGCTTATTTTAAACACAAAATTGATGATTAAATCATGTGATAAACTATAAATTGATGATAGTTTGTATTAATACATTGAGAAACGAAAAGAATGCAAGTTGAATGAATCAATTTGGTTAAGAAACGAAATCGTGGTGAATGAATTCGCTAAACATGTTAAAACATGTAAAACTAATATGAAAATGAGTTTTGGGTCAAGATCTAGGTTGGTTAATGGTTCTGTAAATTGTTGATTCTTTGGTATATTGTAGTTCTATGAATTACAAATCTATATAATTGTAAACGGACTAATTTGGATGTGTATAACTCAAGTTATGAAGATTATGAGAAAAAGTTCAAAAATCGCGAGAACAGTAAACTATAGAATCTGGCTCTGTTAACGGGCGCAGCTACGCTGTGCTCTAAGTCTTTTGAGGCGCAGCTGCGCTGTGTTCAAGGCTTAATTGGGCGCAGTTGTGCTCTAGGTGTGTCTGATTCGACTATTTTGACCTACTATAGTAAAACAACCATAAGTTTTTCATAAGAACTTTGATTGAGGAGATTCAAGATGATCCAGAATGAGGAAGAATAGACCTACAACTTTTATTCTTTAAGTTTTTCGATTTGAGGCGGGGGAAGGGGTCAAAATTGTAATATTTGGAACTGATGTGTATTCGAAGGCAATTGAAGGGCGTTGGGCATGCACGTATGCAAGTGTAGTGCTTCTGAAGATAAAAGATGTTGTTATAAGTTATAAAATATGAATATTATGAATTATAATGATGCTTAACATTAATAAGTGATGTATTAGATAACTTGTATAAGCATACTAAGCACACACAAGATAGGCAAATCGGGCGTGTGACGAATAAACGTCGAAACGCCGTGTCAAGTGTTAATGAACTTAAAAAGTGTTTCAAGTCAATTGAAATGAACATTATAAGTTATGGAATGGGGTTAATATAAAACCAATAAGTAGTCCTAGCAAGACTTAAACACTTGAATGAACTTTGAGTATGACTAAGAAGAAATATAGTGAGATATAAGTCAAAACTTAACACAACCAAATTGAACATTGTGTATTGATTAATAAGAAGGGTTATGAGATGTAGAGTAAAGTTTATATTACAACCATTATTCGTTGCTATATGACTAATAGTTAATATACATGATTATATAATTGTGTGGGGCACGTGAAGTACAGATAGCTGTAAGCTGTTAAACTGTTATTGGTAAACAACGATCAAGACAAGTCTTTCAGTTCCTATTTGTTATGTGAACATGATGATGAACTTTTTTAAATCCTTGTGTAAAGAGCATGATGTGTTATATATATGTTAAAAGTATAAAACGTTAAAGTCAATTTATGACTACGTTGATTGAGTAATGAATGCTGATTGAGTAAGGAACTCAATCTTTATACTTGTTATATGAACAACATCATGTATGTTATTTTGGTCCAATGTTTATGAGATATATATTGAGCATGTTATTATGTGCTACATGATGCATGAAAACTGTTAGATTTGCTGGGTTGTTAAGCTTAACCTTGCAAATAACCACTTTAGCAAGTTAAGGATTTAAGGTAATGTTAAGTGCTGCTTGAAAGACATGAATCAGATATAATGCATGAAGACGTATATACTTTGGGCTGAGTTGTTATTATTTGTACCATGTTTAAGGTTCCGAATAATGTATGATGTTTAATAGATGTTGAGTTATAAAGTTTAAGTTTTTTTTTTGTTGAATTAAAGGGTATTGAACCTGGATGTAATTTTTATTTATTAACTCTGATAAAGTGAGTATTAAACTAAGTATGGTTCAAAAGTAGGTAAAGATAAATGTTTTGAGAAATGTTCTTGATAAATCACAATAATTATGTAATAATAAACTGTAAAGTTTGATGTATCTGATATGTAAAGGTTATCAGATTGAAATGTAAGATTCTATATAATAACTTTGATGAAGCGAATCATAAAATAAAATTGATTCAGAGATGTGTAAATGATAAAGGTTTTGATTTAGAGAATTAAAGTAAGAAGACATAAAAGTTTTAATTATTCTGTATTTTATTAAGTTTAACATCAAATAATGATGTAAAATCAGAAGTTAGACGTATTATTAACGACCAAAGTCGTTAGTTAAATTGTTTGAATTTTGGGGTTGTTACAGTTGTGATGTAATACGTTATGCACGACGTAGTGGTATGATAGGCTGACCACCTAGAGTACTTGCAGAGGGTGTTTTTATGTGACGCCCCCAAATTCGGGTATCTTCCAACCCGACAGATGGTGTTACACGGTGTTACACGGTGCTACAGTTCATACATACATTCAATTGAAATACCTCAAAATGGTGTATATGTCTTCTATATATTACAAAATAATATTTCCCTTCCCAAGTTCTTTGTAACCATTACATATGTTCATCGTCATAGAATCAAAAAATTATAAAGTTCATACCATACTATTACAAAGACGACTATTTGTCCGCCTTAGCCTTTCCTCTATCCTTACTGGATCCTTCGGTCCGTTCATTCTTAGCTGCATTCATATGGTTCAAGAAAGGGTGATCATAACTAGCTCAGCAAGTATTACAATTTCAATTAAGCAACATGTTATATGAATACATATATCTTCTATAACTGAATCAATAGTTATGAAGTGCTACAAATAATTCAAAATAGCACTTCTCTTTTCTTAAAATAAATTTAACAATGAACAACATACGTTAAACATTAATTTTGGTCCAAGACCTTGAGCATTTCATTCTTTCTTTGAAAAGGACAACCCGACACCAAGTCCGTAAGTTCGACATTTCTTACGAGCACGTCTAGGTGATCAGTCTATAGTACTCTATATTGTACAACACTACTTCATTAAACGTATCTACGTTTAAATTTTGGCAACCTCACGTGTCGGTCGATTGACGAAAAAATATTTGTTTATTCATACTCAGTCTTTCTTAAAATTCATACCAAATAGTTGGCATAAGATAGCAACATTGATATGATTTGATAGATTATAAGGAAATCCACAAAACACATTAAGTCTAGCAGAAGGAATTGGCTTTGACTTCTTTATACATCAATTCATGTGTAAGATACATGATTTACAAAGCTTGTCCAAAAAGAACATAGACAAGGGTTTAGACCACTTGCCTTCAGCGTCTTCTACAGATAATTCACTTCTCTTTTGAGTCTCTATGGATTCTACAATACATAATTACATAACATACCACATTAGGTCATAAACAATCAAGTATTGTCACTAACCTATCTTCTTCTTCTTCTCGGTATAATCATTCGTTAGATTAGTTAACGTTCGTTACGGTTTATCGTATGACTTTGTGTTTACATTCTCGTAACCTTTCGTCAACTTTGAATAGTTAAACTTAAGGTTATAACCATCCTTAATGATGTTACTTTAAGTTAATTAAGGTAATAATTCACATTCAATCAACTTCCCTTTTCTTTATATTCATTATCTTTCTTTACTGTCTCTTTCCTAGTATTGGCGCTGCGATGCCAGCTTCCTATGCATATCTCGCGCTGTGGCGCTAGTTAGCAGTGTCTGGGACTTGGTCTTGGCGTTGCGGCGCCAAACTCTTCACTATGTACCGTGATACGGCGCGACTTAACAGTAGGTGGGATTCGGTTATGGCACTACGGTGCCAACCTTACAAGCTTGGACGGCGCTGCGGTGCCCACCCTGAGCCTCAGAGAAATTTTAATTTTTTCCACTACAATCCTTTCCGGGCTCATAACTTAATCGTTATAAGTCATAATTGGCTCGTTCAAAAGTTGTTATCTCACATATCTTGTGTACTACAATTTCATTAAGACATCTTACATTTTCGAATCTGTTAACACTGAATTCACAGATTAAGTTTCTTATCACGCGTTCGTTAAACGTTCGTGAATGTTCATAGCTCATTTCTTCGTTTTAAGTCAGAATTCGACCATTCTTGAGTCCGCAACTCTTGAATGTAAAGTTATACTATACACCATCGAAAACTACGGTTTCTGAGTTAAACGGCGACTTTTGATTTTCATTCTGAGAATTTCACGATATCGTCTAATCTCGTAAATTTCTCCATACTTCGTTACTTGAGATTTTTACTCCGTTCCAAAATGGATTAATTCCATCATTCTATCATCCTAAACAAGCATATATCATCTAATCCTATACACAATGGTTTTAAACTTGTCCATCAACAACATATGATAAATTTAAAATGTTCTTCATTAGTTCATAACTCTATGATTATGATTCCACTTGCAACATGGTTTATTAATGTTTAAGTCCACTAATAGCCATCCTTGTTACTCTTTATGATACATTCCCCACTAATATTCATTTCTCTATCAAACTACAATTGAAGAGATGAAGATTAATGGTCTAAAGATTCATTACCTTTGATGTTATAACTTTATTCTTCTTCTTTTTCTTCTTCTTGGATTAGTAAGACAACTTCTCACTTTTCTCTCAATATAACTAGCTTTAAGCTATTGGTGATTTGAACAAGGCAACAAATGACCAACAAAGCTCTCATATTTATAGACTTCCAAAGTGAGGGTAATTTGGTCCTTTGGTCCCACCTCCATACTATTCACACCTCCTAAACCAATCTTCCAATACAAGCCTTCCCACCTCTTTATTTGGCCAGCCATGACTCATCATGGGGGGCCCACATGGGTTGCCCCATGGGTTTTTCTCACCTGGTGACCCATCGGTTCGATCGACGGGTCCGGTTCTTGGTTCGGGCTTAGGTTTAATTAATGTTGGGCCTATCATTGGGCTTACATTACTTATCTTTGGGCTTTAACATAATTCCATTTGGGCTTGCCCAATTCATAAGAAATCCTACTAGTCCATTACCATTGGCTTAAGCTTTTAACGTATAATCCTCGTACTCTTCTCGTATACTAGTTCGTATAATCATTCATTACATACGTTATGTCATCTTTCATATATACTTGTATAATACCTCGTATTATACTCGTATTCATTACCTTGTATAATACTTTCTTATTATATAATCGACATTCATTCAAATCTTCATTTTCCTTAACATTCTCAAACTTAGTACGCAGGCAAAAAATTACGGTTGTCATAACTGAATTATTATTACATAATCCATCCTTCCTTATCATTCTATCATCGCGTATTTCCCAGAAGTTCAAAAATAATTCCCGAGCAGAAATGGATGAATAGTGTTTTTCAGAGAATTTCTCGAAAAGCTTTTATTTTCGTCTTGAAAATTCAAACACATTAATTCTATCACGTAGCCAGAATACTATGAATTTATTCCCCTTTTAGGTTATAGAATAACCTTTATCTTGTTTACTCATTGTAAATAACATATATTATAATTTTATTCATTATTTATTCAAATAAAATTATTTTACAATTAATCCAATTTTCTCGGTTATTACATTCTTGTCCCATATAAGGATTTTGTCCCTAGAATCTCGCCGTCTTCAAGTTTCCACGTTGCTTCTTCGGCATCGTGGTTTCTCCATACTACCTTCACCGAAGGTATGACTTTATTCCTCAGAACTTGTTTTTTTCTATCAACGATTTGAACAGGCATTTCCTCGTACGTCAAATCTTTCTCCACATGAATAAGCTCATACTCTATTACCTACTTATAATCTGGCTTATAAGGACGTAACACAGATACATGAAATATATTGTGAATATGTTCTAGGTCTGGTGGTAATGCTACATTGTAAGCTACCTCTCCTACCATATTTAAGATCTCAAAAGGTCCTATAAACCTGGGACTTAATTTTTTTTTCTTTCCAAAACGTATCTTTCCTTTCCAAGGAGATACCTTTAGAAATACGTACGAGCCTACTTCAAACTCTCTTCTCATTCGATGAGAATCCGCATACTTTTTCTGTCTGTCTTGAGCTGCTACCAGTCGCAATCGTATCAGCTAAACTATATATGCTGTTTGCTGTGCCAATTCAGGTCCTAGCATTTGACGTTCTCCTACTTCATCCCAACAAAGTGGTGTTATGCACTTCCTTCCATATAAAGCTTCGTAAGGCGGCATGCCTATGCTTGCATGATAACTATTGTTATACGCAAACTCTACTAGCGGTAGATAATCATCCCAACTACCTTTGAAATCCATAACGCAAGATCTTAACATATCTTCTAGCGTCTAAATTGTTCTTTCACTATGCCCATCTGTTTGCGGATGATAAGCTGTACTTAACTTTAACTGCGTTCCCATTTGTTCTTGCAAACTTCTCCAGAAATTTGATGTGAATCATGGATCACGATCTGACACTATCAAAATTGGTACCCCATGTCTTGAAATAATAACCTTAACATAGAGTTTAGCTAACTGATCTAAGTTAAACTTAACCCTTATTGGAAAAAAGTGAGCCGACTTCACCGGTCCATTATTACCCAAATAACGTCATACCCTTTCTGAGTAGTTGGAAGTCCCACCACAAAAATCCATCGTGATATGCTTCCATTTCCATTCCGAAATCTCCAATGACTGTAACAAGCCACTTGGTCGTTGATGTTCGGCCTTAACTTTTTGATAAGTTAAGCACTTACTTACATATTCTGTTATCTCCCTCTTCATGTTTGGCAACCAAAAACTCTGTCGAAGGTCTTGATACATCTTAGTACTACCAAGATGAATCGAGTACCTTAAACTATGAGCCTCTTGTAATACTTCCTCCTTTAATTCTATTTCATTCGGAACCCAAATTCTTCCTTCAAATCTTAATAATCCCTCATTATCAAGACTATACTTTAACTATTTTTCATCTGGTAGCCGCTTCTTCATCTAGTCACACTCATCATTTCTGAGTTGTACCTCTTTGACTCTCTCTAAAATTGTAGATCGAATCTCCGTTGTAAACATTTTTTAACCTGACTCACTCGGTAACTTCACCTCTAACTCCATTCTAGCCATCTCTGTTATTAACTCAGTTTGAGCCGTTAACATAGAAAACTTTTTCCGACCCTTAAGGCGTCGACTACTACATTGGCTCTTCCTAGGTGATACAAGATATGGCAGTCGTAATCTTTTATCAACTCTAACCATCTTCTTTGTCTCATATTTAAGTCTTTTTGTGTGAAGATATATTTTAGACTTTTATGGTCCATATATATCTCACATTTTTCTCCATATAGATAATGCCTCTAAATCTTTAAGGTAAATATCACCACTGCCAGTTCTAGATCATGAGTAGGATAAACTTTCTCATAATCCTTTAACTGTCGTGATGCATACGCAATGACCTTGTCATGCTGCATGAGCACACAACCTAGTCCTCTATGCGAAGCATCGCTATAAACTACAAAATTCCATGTATCATTAATTAAAGATAATACAGGTGCTTCACTCAACATTCTCTTCAGTTCTTGAAAACTGTTTTCACACTTCTCCGTCCATACATACTTCACTGTCTTTCTTGTCAAATTAGTCAACGGAGTAGCTATCTTTGAAAAATCTAGGATAAATCTTCAATAGTATCTTCGCTAGGTCCACTGAAATTCCATCTCTGTCAATAACGTGGCCTAAAAACTGTACCCTTTCTAACCAAAATTCACACTTAGTGAATTTCGCATATAACTTCTCCTTCCTTAGTGTCTCCAACACTAATCTTAGGTGTTCAGCGTGATCTTCTGGCGTCTTAGAATAGACTAGAATATCATCGATAAACACTACAACGAACTTATCCAAATATTATTTGAACACTATGTTCATCATATCCAAGAATGCAGCTGGTGCATTTGTCAACCCAAATGACATTACCAAAAACTCGTAATGGCCGTAACGAGTTCTAAATGTCGTCTTAGGTACATCCTCCTTCCTAACTTTTAACTGATGATACCCCGTTCGCAAATCTATCTTAGAAAAATACTTTGCCCCTTTCAATTGATCAAAGAGATCATCGATCCTGGGCAATGGGTATTTATTCTTTATCGATAACTTGTTTAACTCTCGGTAGTCGATACAAAGTCTCAACGATACGTCCTTCTTCTTCACAAATAGTATCGGTGCTCCCCACGGCAAAACACTCGGTTGAATGTATTTTCTGTCTAACAGTTCTTGTAATTGAACCATCAAATCCTTCATCTCTACTGGTGCCATACGATACTGTGCCCTTGAAACTAGTGTCTCTCCTGACACAATAGCTATTACGAATTTGATCTCCCTATCTGGTGGAAGACCTGGTAATTCACTTGGAAATACATCCACAAATTCTTTGACTATAGCAATTTGTTCCATCGTTGCTCCCACTCTCTGGGTATCAACAACATGACACAAATAACCTACACATCCCTTTCTCAACGATTTCCTAGTTTGTGTCATGGTAAGACATCACGAACATCCCGGCGACTTATTACCGTAAAACACTACATGAGGCTATCTCAACGTTCTAATGTTTACACATTTCTTTTGACAATCTATAATTGCGTCATGGTTAAACAACCAATCTATCCCGAGAATTACATCGAATTGTCCCAACTTTATCGGTATCAAATCTACCGATAATTTACAACCTCGTAATTCTACACAACAATGCCTATGAATATTTTCAACAGGAATTATCTTTTCGTTTGCTACCTTAATATTCAAAGGTATAGGCAATCTTTCGGGAAGTAATCCTAATCGTTTAGCAAAATCACATGCTATAAAAGAACAAGTAGCACCCGAATCAAACAACACATAATCATTTATATCGTTGATTGGGATAATACCTGTAACTACATCCCTTGATGCAACTACATCCTGGACCGTCATATTAAAGGTACGAGCCATCGGCCTACTCGTCTGAGCTGGACCACTAATAGCTAACTTACCACTATTAGTGCCCTTACTACCATCCATCCCCTTCTTCGGGCAATTCTTCGCCATGTGATCAATTGGCCCACATACGAAGCATCCGTGATTCTTCTTCGGACTTGGACAGTTTGGCGAAATGTGCCCCTCATATCCACAGTTGTAGCACACCGCTTTTCCCTTGAGATAAACTCCTCAGTGAATCTTCACACAATTCTTATACACCTCCATCCTCTTCTTAGGATCTCCTTGCTTTACCCCGATATTCTTAGAGTTAAAAGTCTTTCTCTTCTGCCCGTTGCCACTCCCGCTGGCTCCCTCCGTTTTCACTCCTCCGTCTACCTTATTCTTGTTCTTCTTCTCTCCGTGGTATTGGCTTAAAGCCTCATCACCACCCTCGACAATTATTACCATCTCCAGAATGGTTCCAAAGGAGTTACTTTGAAACACTGATATCCAACTATATATGTAAGACCCCAACTTTTATAAATAAAGATGAATTTTCTATAAATATCATTTTTGAATATTATGAAGTTAATTTGATATAATGTTATAGTTGTGGGTAATATTTATAAATTTTACAAAGTATGCAAGTTGTTATATAATATTCGATTGGTCGAAAATATTCGTTTTAACAGGGAATATTCGTACAACGGCACAATCATTGGTGGACCCCACAATAGAATTATTGTCGAATTGAGAAAATGATAAAAATATTTTATTAAAAATAACGGCGGAAGTTTTACTATTGATACTGTTGAACTACTCGGTAGTAAAAGTACAGTAATACGTGTGATTGCATAGTAGCACACGGTATTGATTATTAATACTTATGTGAGAAGTCACTCAGTTTGATTCAATTATTGTCAGTTAATAATATGAATTATTTAGCGATAATGAAGTTTTGTTTTATTCGTATTATTAACGTAATAAAATAGAAACATCTTTTTATATAAAACAGAATACTTTATTAAAGTTATTCTATAAATAGAACATATTATATTTTATTTAAAAGATTTTTCTTTGAATATGGACCGTCAGATTAAAGTAATCAATCTGGACCGTTCATGGATTAGTTACTATGCATTCTATTTTTCTATAAATAGCAGCTCATTCCTTCATTATTTCTTACGAATTCACTGAACTCTAGAGAGAGAAACTATAGAGAGAGAGAAGAAAAGTATTCTGCTACTTAACTACTTCTTATTTCAGTTCTTCTTTAAAACGGTAAGGGGTGTTATTCTTTCTTATTCATGAAGAGAACTGTTGTTATTCCATTTCTTATTATTTTGTTGGAATAACCTGTATACGCGGTCTACCCTATACTTAGTGACATTCTTCTGTTATTCTGTTGGAAAATCATATCTGTGTGTTTTACACCGGACCTGGTTCCGTCTTGTTATTATTCTGTTGGAACATCCTGTCTGTGTGTTTTACACCGGACCTGGTTCCGTCTTGTTATTATTCTGTTGGAACATCATGTCTGTGTATTTTACACCGGACCTGGTTCTATTATTTATTATTCTGTCAGAATATCATGTCTGTGCGTTTACGCCGGTCCTGGTTCTATTATTTATTATTCTGTCGGAATATCCTGTCTGTGTGTTTACGTCGGACCTGGTTCCATTATTTATTATTCTGTCGGAATATCATGTCTGTGCGTTTACGCCGGACCTGGTTCTATTATTTATTATTCTGTTGAAATAACCTGTCTGTGCGGTCTATCGCATGTCGGGTGATTTCTTTTGTTATTCCATTCTTTATTATACTCAGTTGGTTAAGTTTTAACTTCTATACTCCATGAAATTAGTGGAATATCCTTGATAATTGCGGTTCATCCAGTATCTTTTCATGAAAAATATTATTCTAAGCATTCTTGAATTTTACTCCACAAAGCAGTATCATGTTGACAATTTGGACGTTGTTAATTCTTGGATAAATTAATTCTTGAACTTGTTTTATTGAATTCTTATATCATTGTCATCATCCTCATGTTTATAAAATGTTGAAAGTCATCTATGGCATGTAATGCATAGATGAACTTGGTATGATTATAACCAGGGATTATTCAGTGTAATCATGACCGTAATGCTACAACTGACGTGGTAAAAGTCTTCATTGGCCCGTAGTGCATTGATGGACAGTTGTTGACATGATCATGACCATTAATAAATACACGAATATCCTTGGCCGTAGTGCAGGGGTGATTCGATGATGTGGATTATTTTATTAAGCTGAGCCCCAACGATAACAGTGTTGAAAAACCTTTTAAATCATAGAAGATAGTAGATTTTATTCTCTACTTGACTCTTTTAATGAATTGCTTGTTCCGCTGCAGTTAAACTTGATGTTCGTTATATTTTATCAGTTTAACACTGTTGAAGGCTAATGATAATTTATTCTACATTATCTTAGTCATAATATTTCTTACTGGGCTAGTTGAGCTCACCCTTTCTTTCATTGTTCTCTTCAGGAAATGAGAATATAGCTGGGACGAGTCAGGGAACGGAGTGATGGAGCATATGATAGTATTAGTAGTCCTTACTACTCTATTAAATAGTGTGACAATAATTGTAATGATGACTCCTTTTGAGTTTGTATAGTCTCTAGTAGACAATAATTGTATTCAAACTCACAGTTATGTTTTGTCGTATTGTACACGACAGTTGTATTAGTAAGTTGTATTTGTATTATGTACCATGTATCTGACGACCCAAGATGGGTGATGTATACCTAATTTTGGGGGCGTCACAGTTGGTATCAGAGCTTAGGGATATGATCCCTGGCTAAGATGTGAGAATAGAATTAGGAGGGGAGAGACGGGGAATTCCTTCGCTAGTATGACCTACCTAAGTTTATTTGCATGGTATTTAATTGGTCGGTCATAATATAAGGATAATATATGACATATCAATTAAATTTTGTTTTGTGGCAGTATCTGAAAATGGCATCTGAGAATGTTGAGAATAGCAATGGAGCACTGGCGACTGTTGATTCACCACATATCAATAATCAGGATAATGTGCATCAGGAAAGTGACAATCCTCATGCAAACAACAACACTGACCAGATGATGAATGATGAAATGTTCAGAAGCTTTATGCAGTTTATGCAACAGCAGGCGAGAGCGGCTCCTGTCCAAAATATTAGTGGAAACACTGAAAACTCTCGGACGGTCACCGCTAAACAGTTCAAGGAGCTGGGACTACCAGAGTTTAAGGGAGAGCCAAAACCACTTATAACGGAAACATGGATAAAGCAGATCCCCAAGATATTTGATGTCTTGGGATGCTCCGAGGAGAAAAAGGTTCCCTTTGCCGCCTTTATGTTGCGAGGAGAGGCAGATTACTGGTGGAAATCGATTAAGCGTACTCAACCTGCCGCACTGAAGATATCTTGGGAGAAGTTCCAAGAGCTGTTCAATGACAAATACTTTCCCGAAAGTGTTCGTCACATGAAGGAGGTGGAGTTCATCAAATTGGAGCAGAATAATATGTCCGTGTCGCAGTATGAGGCTAAATTTGCTGAGTTGTCCCGATTTGCGTCCCACTTGGTGGATAATGAAGAGCGAATGACGCGAATATTTTTGGGAGGTTTGAAACCTGAGATACGTCAACATCTTATTTCTCATAAACTGTATTTGTATTCAGATGTTGTGAATAGGGCTCAGTTAGTGGAGCACGATAACAAGTCAACGCAACCAAAAGAGAGCAGCAGGCAAAATGATAATACCAGTGAGAGCAGTCATCGAAGCGGTGACAACAAGCGTGGAGGGAATCAACAGGCCATAAATGGTAACCACTTCGGTGGTAATCAGGGTCAAAATAATAAGAATGGTCATTTCAAGAAGAGGAGATTCAACAATGATGGAAAGACGTCAGTACCAGCACCCGTTGTTAAGGAAGGAGAACGACCACCTATCATATGTTTCAAATGCGGAGGGGAGGGGCACATCAGTCCAAACTGTGCGATGTCGTCTAAAGCATGTTATAATTGTGGAAGAGAAGGTCATTTAGCTCGATTTTGTCGTTTACCAAAAATAAGTTCAGCCAAGATGGAGACACCAAAGGCCGTCCCAAAAAAGTCAAAACCAGTAGTGCAAGGGAGAGCGTTTGTTGTGACCTCCCAGAAAGTAAGGAACCCGAATGAGGTCATCACTGGTAAGCTTATCATAAACTCTAACGAAGTCTATACTTTATTTGATACCGATTCTATCCATTCTTTTATTTCTCCTACTTGCGCTCATCGATTAAATTTGACTACGGAGAAATTAGACTTTGACTTATCTGTTGAAACTCCATTGGGAGAAACCTTCATTACATCCACGATTTATAAGTCTCGTTTGGTTCAAGTTGGTACCCACGCATTACCTGTCGATCTTATTTCATTAAAAATACTTGCATTTGACGTGATTCTAGGGATTGATTGGTTAACTACTAATCATGCAAAAATTGATTATTTTCGCAAGGTTGTTAGCTTTCATATTCCTAATCGACCTATTATGCGAATTCAAGCAACCAAACCATTAAAATCAATCGCTGTCATCTCAAGCTATAAAGCTATTTGTTTATTAAAAAATGGATGTCAAGCTTTCTTAGCTCATAACACGGATCTAAACAAAAATACGTCAGTTTTGAATGATATTTCTATTGTTAATAAATTCCCTGACGTATTCCCTGAAGAACTTCCTGGCCTACCCCCAGAGCGTGAAATTGAATTTTGTATCGACCTTGAACCCGGTACAAAACCCATTTCTAAAGCCCCATATCGAATGGCTCCTATTGAACTTCAGGAGTTAAAAATCCAACTGCAAGAATTATTAGACATTGGCTTTATTCATCCTAGTACTTCTTCTTGGGGTGCTCCTGTTCTATTCGTGAAGAAGAAAGATGGAAGTATGTGACTTTGTATTGATTATCGGGAGTTGAATCATGTCACCATCAAAAACAGGTACCCATTGCCACGTATTGATGACCTGTTTGACCAGTTACAAGGAGCACAATTCTTTTCAAAGATCGATCTTCGTTCTGGATATCATCAGCTAAAGGTTAGAACTGAGGATATTCCAAAGACGGCTTTCAGAACTCGGTACGGGCATTATGAATTCCTAGTCATGTCCTTTGGATTGACTAATGCTCATGCTGCCTTCATGGATATGATGAACCGGGTATTCAAGGAATATTTGGATCACTTTGTGGTCGTCTTTATTGATGACATCCTTATTTATTCCAAAAGCTGTGAAGATCATGAGCAACACTTGAGGTTGGTACTCCAAAAGCTTCGTGAATACAAGCTTTATGCCAAGTTGAAGAAATGCGAGTTCTGGCTGGAGGAGGTAGCATTCCTTGGGCACGTAGTATCAAGTCGTGGAATATTGGTTGACCCGACAAAGATTGAAGCTATTCAAAGCTGGGAGCAACCTAAATCAATGACCGAAGTACGTAGCTTTCTTGGTTTAGCTGGTTATTATCGGAGATTCGTGGAAGGATTTTCTCGAATCGCTACTCCATTAACTCAGCTGACTCGGAAAGATACAAAGTTCGGTTGGAGCGAAGAATGTGAGAAGAGTTTTCAAGAACTCAAGAGGAGACTCATTTCAGGACCTGTTCTAACAATACCATCTGGCTCGGAGGGATTTGTCATCTACAGTGATGCTTCGAGCAAAGGGTTGGGATGCATTCTCATGCAACATGGAAAAGTCATAGCCTATGCATCAAGACAACTCAAGGAATATGAGAGGAATTATCCTACTCATGATCTAGAGTTGGCAGTTGTTGTCTTTGCACTTAAAATTTGGAGGCATTACTTGTATGGGAAGAAGGTGGAGATCTTTACGGATCATAAAAGCCTCAAATATTTCTTCACTCAAAAGGAACTCAACATGCAACAATGATGTTGGCTTGAACTGTTGAAAGATTATGATCATACCATTCAATACCATCCTGGAAAAGCGAACGTGGTAGCTGACGCATTGAGTAGAAGATCATATGCAAGTACGAGTGCGATATTGTCAACACAAAGGCCCATTTTGTGTGACTTACAAAGAATGAAGATATAGTTAAAGACTCCAGGGACCCATATGATGATGGCAAATATACGAGTAGAACCAACTTTAATCGATAAAGTTATAGCTGCTCAAGCTACAGACCTAGAGCTGATGCGTATGAGGAAGAAAGTGCAAGAAGGTGCTATGCCGGAAGTAAGAATCGATGAAGAAGGAATACTTCGAGTCAACTCCAGACTTTGTGTTCCTAACAACCCTGATTTAAAGTATGAAATCATGATGGAGGCGCACAACACACCGTTTGCAATCCATCCTGGAAGTACCAAAATGTATCATGATCTTTGTCATACATTTTGGTGGAGCAATATGAAGAGAGAGATAGCGCTGTTTATCTCAAGGTGTCTAACTTGTCAACGAGTCAAAGCGGATCATCAAGTACCAAAAGGTCCATTGCAACCACTTGAAATTCCAGAATGGAAGTGGGAGCACATTACCATAGATTTCGTTACCGGTCTTCCTAAGGTTTCTCAAGGTATAGATGCTATTTGGGTCATTGTTGATAGATTGACCAAGTCTGCTAATTTCTTACCGATACGAGAAACTTATACACTTGAACGTCTTGCTCGTATGTACATAAACGAGATTGTAAGACTGTATGGTATGCCAGTATCCATAGTTTCTGATCGAGACCCAAGATTCACTTCATGATTTTGGGTTAGTTTACAAAAAATTATGGGCACGGATTTACGATATAGTTCGGCATATCATCCTCAGACGGACGGACAATCAGAGAGGACTATTCAAACTCAAGAAGATTTATTAAGACTCTGTATCCTTGACTTCAAGGGAAGTTGGGACAAGTTCTTACCATTGGTGGAGTTTTCCTACAACAACAGTTATCAAGCAAGTATTGGCATGGCTCCATTCGAAGCATTGTATGGAAGAAAATGTCGTTCTCCAGTATGCTGGGATGAGGTGGGTGAAGCAACGTTGTTGGGACCGGAGTTGGTACGTATGACTACATAAAAGATTCAAACGATCCGACAACGTATAAAAACCTCACAAAATCGATAAAAGAGTTATGCTGATCTTCATCGAAAAGACGTGGAATTTGATATAGGAGATCATGTGTTCTTACGTGTTTCTCCATGGAAAGGAGTTACGAGATTTGGAAAGAGAGGAAAGCTCAATCCTCGATTCATCGGTCCATTTTTGATCCTCGATCGAGTAGGAACTACGGCTTATAGACTCGCTTTACCACCAAGTATGTCTCGTGTTCATAACTTTTTTCATATATCCATGTTACGTAAATATGTGGAAGACCCGAACCACATTATTGAGTTAGAACCGTATGAAATAGCAAACGATTTGACATATGAAGAAGTTCATGTTCAAATCTTGGATAAGAAGGAACATATTCTACGCTCCAAGGTTATACCTCAAGTCAAAGTTTTGTGGAGAAACCACGATGTTGAGGAAATGACTTGGGAGTTAGAATCTGAAATGAAATCAAGGTATCCTTACCTCTTCGACATACCAGGTATGTACCCTAATTTCGAAGGCGAAATTTCATAAGAAGGGGATGTGACGCCCCCAAAATAGGTATACAACACCCATTCTGAGTCGCCAAATACATGGTATAGAAAGCAAACTACAACTTCAATAATACAATTGTCGTGCAAAATACGACAACACATACTGTGAGTTTAAATACAAATATTGTCTTCTAGACAATATCCACACTCAAATAAATCCTCATTACAATTATTCAAACACTATTTTACAGAAATAGTGAGGACTGCTAAAACATCTTTCTAGAACCATCACTCCATACCCCGACTAGATCCTGCTATGTTCTCACCTCCTGAGAAGAAAAATGGAACAAAAAGGAAAAGGGTGAGCTCAACTAGCCCAGTAAAGAATATTATGACTAAGATAATATACAAACAAATTATCGTTAGTCTTCAACAGGGAAAAATCTGATAGAATATAATCGACAACAAGTTTTAGATCAACAACTACAGCGGAAACAGCAAACCATTAGAAGAGTCAAGTAGAGAAAGAATTCTACTATCTTCTAAGATTTAAAAGTCCATCATCAATATTTTATCCCTGTAACATCAATTAATAATCATCTTTATCCAAATATTCATCTTTGCACTACAGGCCAAAGATATTCATTTGTATCACCTGTCAGTCATGTTCATCTCAACACCTGTTCATCTTTGCACTACAGGCCAAAGATATTCATCAAGTAATCATACATCTTTGCACTACAGGCCAAAGATATTCAGTAATATCATCATTTAGGACTGAGGATGATGAAAAATATCTTAAAGAGAACGAATCCAGTGAGACAGAAGGACAAATAGTAGGGATTCGTATAACAGTTTATCCAAGATCAATAATACTTCATAATAATCAATTGTGAAGCAGAATTCAAAAATAAAGATCAAAACATGGATACAATCAAAGATAGTAACCATAACAGACATCTTGGATAAAAAGGGAAAATTTTATTTTTCGGTGAATAGTGTCGTATTCGTGAATAGTACCGTATACGTGAATAGTGTCGTATACGTGAATAGTAACCCCGACACAAAAAGTTCCAAATTTGATAAAAACTCATATCAATATTTCAGCATAATGATATTGAAGAAAATAATATCATTTAAGAAGAAAATAATATCCCTTACCTCAAGATATCAGTACTTCTGGTCGGAATACCGGTATAAGGCTGAAAGAAACTTGCTCTGATGAATAGAAACTCTCAAAGTATCTAAATACTCACAAAATACACTCAATAATCTAGAGAGAGAAAGAGAGAAAACTTGTTTCTGGTGTGATTTTCAATTCTAACTTGTCAAACCTACTAAAATTTTCCTATAAATAGAGGGACAAGTTAGAATTGAAAATCACACCAGAAACAAGTTTTCTCTCTTTCTCTCTCTAGATTATTGAGTGTATTTTGTGAGTATTTAGATACTTTGAGAGTTTCTATTCATCAGAGCAAGTTTCTTTCAGCCTTATACCGGTATTCCGACCAGAAGTACTGATATCTTGAGGTAAGGGATATTATTTTCTTCTTAAATGATATTATTTTCTTCAATATCATTATGCTGAAATATTGATATGAGTTTTTATCAAATTTAAAACTTTTTGTGTCGGGGTTACTATTCACGTATACGACACTATTCACGTATACGGTACTATTCACGAATACGACACTATTCACCGAAAAATAAAATTTTCCCTTTTTGTCCAAGATGTCTATTATGGTTACTATCTTTGATTGTATCCATGTTTTGATCTTTATTTTTGAATTCTGCTTCACAATTGATTATTATGAAGTATTATTGATCTTGGATAAACTGTTATACGAATCCCTACTATTTGTCCTTCTGTCTCACTGGATTCGTTCTCTTTAAGATATTTTTCATCATCCTCAGTCCTAAATGATGATATTACTGAATATCTTTGGCCTGTAGTGCAAAGATGTATGATTACTTGATGAATATCTTTGGCCTGTAGTGCAAAGATGAACAGGTGTTGAGATGAACATGACTGACAGGTGATACAAATGAATATCTTTGGCCTGTAGTGCAAAGATGAATATTTGGATAAAGATGATTATTAATTGATGTTACAGGGATAAAATATTGATGATGGACTTTTAAATCTTAGAAGATAGTAGAATTCTTTCTCTACTTGACTCTTCTAATGGTTTGCTGTTTCCGCTGCAGTTGTTGATCTAAAACTTGTTGTCGATTATATTCTATCAGATTTTTCCCTGTTGAAGACTAACGATAATTTGTTTGTATATTATCTTAGTCATAATATTCTTTACTGGGCTAGTTGAGCTCACCCTTTTCCTTTTTGTTCCATTTTTCTTCTCAGGAGGTGAGAACATAGCAGGATCTAGTCGGGGTATGGAGTGATGGTTCTAGAAAGATGTTTTAGCAGTCCTCACTATTTCTGTAAAATAGTGTTTGAATAATTGTAATGAGGATTTATTTGAGTGTGGATATTGTCTAGAAGACAATATTTGTATTTAAACTCACAGTATGTGTTGTCGTATTTTGCACGACAATTGTATTATTGAAGTTGTAGTTTGCTTTCTGTACCATGTATTTGGCGACTCAGAATGGGTGTTGTATACCTATTTTGGGGGCGTCACAGTTGGTATCAGAGCTTAGGGATATGATCCCTGGCTGAGATGTGAGACAAGAACTAGGAGGGGAGAGACGGGGAATTCCTTCGCTAGTATGACTTGACTAAGTTTATTTGGTGTTTATTTGGTCGGTCAGAGTATAGGGATAATATATGACATGACTATTAACCCTTGTTTTATGGCAGTATTTAAGAATGGCAGCTGAGAACGTTAATAATGGAGTAAATCAGACCGTGGAGACACCTTTGATCACCACCCAGGGGAACGTGCAACAGGAAGGCAATATTCCTCCTGTAAACAACGTTACCGAGCAAACGATGAATGATGGAATGTTTAGGAGCTTTTTGCAGTTCATGCAAAATCAGACGAGGGAGACTCGTGTGCAGAATACGGGTGGAAATGATAACGCGCGGTTTGTCACAGCTAAGCAGTTCAAAGAATTGGGACCACCAGAATTTAAGGGAAAGCCGGATCCGATCATGGCGGAAACGTGGGTCAAGCAAATTACCAAGATATTCGATGTCTTGGGATGCACGGAGGAACAGAAGGTTCCATTCGCCACCTTTATGTTCCGCGGTGAGGCAGACTACTGGTGGGAGTCTGTGAAGCGTACCCAGCCTGACGCACTCAACATGTCCTGGGAAACATTTCAAAAACTGTTCAATGACAAGTACTTTCCTGAAAGTATTCGTCATATGAAGGAGGTAGAGTTTATCAGACTGGAACAAAACAACATGACGGTGTCCCAGTACGAGGCGAAGTTTGCAGAGTTATCCAGGTTTGCACCTCATTTGGTCGAAAATGAGGAACGAATGACAAGGATGTTTCTGAGAGGTCTAAAACCCGAGATTCGATAATATCTTATCTCTCATAAATTTTCTTTATATTCAGATGTTGTAAACAGGGCTCAATTATTAGAGCGAGATAATGAGTATGTGCAACCGAGGGACCACAACCAGGGTCATACCGGTGGCGGCAGTCATCGAAGCAATGAAAACCAGCAGGGAGGAAAATATTCGGACAAAAGCGGTAACCACTCTGGTGGTAATCGTGGTCGTGATAATAGAAGAAGCGAGTCGGGAGGAGATTTCAAGAAGAGAAGGTACAACAATGATAATGTGAAGACGTCAGCACAAACATCAACTGTTTCTAGGGGAGGAGAACGACCACCGGTCGTATGTTACAAATGTGGGAAAGAGGGACATATCAGCCCAAACTGTCCACAACAATCCAAGGTATGTTATAACTGTGGAAAGGAGGGTCATATAGCTCGAGAGTGTTCTGTAGCAAAACCAAGTTCAGCGGGGATGGTGACTCCAAAAGCTGTCCCGGATAAGTCAAAATCAGCGGTTCCTGGAAGGGCGTTTGTCGTTACTGGCCAAAACGCGAGAAACCCGAACGAGGTGATCACGGGTAAGCTAATCTTGAATTCTTGCGAAGTTTATACTTTACTAGATACCGGTTCTACCCATTCTTTTATCTCTCCTGCTTGTGCTCAACGTTTAAACTTGACTCCGGAGAAATTGGACTTTAACTTATCTGTTGAAACTCCGTTGGGTGAAACCTTCGTTACATCTACAGTTTATAAATCTTGCATGATCCAAGTTGGCACTATCACATTACCTGTTGATCTTATCTCTTTAAAGATACTTGCTTTTGATGTGATTTTAGGAATTGATTGGTTAACCACTCATCATGCTAAAATTGATTGTTTTCGTAAGGTTGTTAGTTTTCATATTCCTAACCAACCTGTCATACGAATTCAAACTACTAAACCACTAAAATCAGTCACTGTCATATCAAGCCACAAAGCTATTCGTTTATTGAAAAACGGATGTCAAGCTTTCTTAGCCCATGTTATGGATTTGAACAAAGACAAGTCAGATTTGAATAATATTTCTATTGTTAGAGAATTTCCCGATGTATTTCCTGAAGAACTTCCTGGTCTACCCCCAGAACGTGAAGTTGAATTCTTTATTGACCTTGAACCCGGTACAAAGCCCATTTCTAAAACTCCATATCGAATGGCTCCTATTGAACTTCAGGAGTTAAAAGTCCAACTACAGGAGTTGTTGGACATCGGTTTTATTCGTCCTAGTACGTCTCCTTGGGGTGCTCCTGTTTTATTCGTAAAGAAGAAAGACGGGAGTATGCGACTTTGTATCGACTATCGAGAATTGAACCATGTCACTATCAAGAATAGGTATCCGCTACCTCGCATTGATGACCTGTTCGACCAGTTGCAAGGAACACAATTCTTTTCAAAGATCGATCTTCGTTCTGGATATCATCAGCTGAAGATTAAAACTGAGGATATTCCAAAGACTGCCTTCAGAACTCGGTACGGGCATTATGAATTCTTAGTAATGTCTTTTGGATTGACTAATGCTCCTGCTGCCTTCATGGATATGATGAACCGTGTATTCAAAGAATATTTGGATCAGTTCGTTGTTGTCTTTATTGATGACATCCTCATCTATTCCAAAAGCCGTGAAGATCATGAGCGCCATTTGAAGCTGGTACTGCAAAGGCTTCGTGAAAATAAGCTATATGCCAAATTGAAGAAATGCGAGTTCTGGCTTGAGGAAGTAGCATTCCTTGGGCACGTGGTGTCAAAACATGGAGTATCTGTCGACCCGGCGAAGATTGAAGCCATACAAAGTTGGGAGCAACCGAAGTCGGTAACCGAAGTACGTAGCTTTCTGGGCTTAGCTGGTTATTATCGGAGATTTGTGGAAGGATTTTCTCGAATCGCTACTCCGTTAACTCAGCTGACTCGGAAAGATACAAAATTCGTATGGAGTGAGGAATGCGAGAAGAGTTTCCAAGAACTCAAGAGGAGACTCATTTCGGCACCTGTTCTGACAATACCATCTGGTTCGGATGGATTTGTTATCTACAGCGATGCTTCAGGCAAAGGGTTAGGATGTGTTCTCATGCAACATGGGAAAGTCATAGCCTATGCCTCACGACAACTCAAAGAATATGAGAGGAATTATCCTACTCATGATTTGGAGTTGGCAGCAGTCGTTTTTGCGTTGAAGATCTGGAGACACTACCTGTATGGGGAGAAAGTGGAGATCTATACAGATCATAAAAGCCTCAAATATTTCTTCACCCAAAAGGAACTCAACATGCGGCAGCGACGTTGGCTCGAGCTGTTGAAAGATTACGATCATACCATCCAATATCATCCTGGAAAAGCAAACGTAGTAGCTGACGCATTGAGTAGAAGATCATATGCGGGTACGAGTGCAATGTTGTTAACACAAAGGCCCATTTTGTATGACTTGCAAAGGATGGAGATAGAGATGAAGGCTCCAAGTACCCACATGATGATATCAAATATACGAGTAGAACCGACTTTAATCGATAAAGTTAAAGCTGCTCAAGCTACGGACATGGAGCTGATGCGTATGAAGAAGAAAGTGCAAGAAGGTGCTATTCCAGAAGCAAGAATCGATGAAGAAGGAATACTTCGAGTCAACTCCAGACTTTGTGTTCCTAACGATTTTGACTTGAAGCATAGAATAATGATGGAGGCACACAACACACCGTTTGCAATCCATCCTGGGAGTACCAAAATGTATCACGATCTTCGACATACATTTTGGTGGAGCAATATGAAAAGAGAGATCGCGGAGTTTATCTCGAGGTGTTTAACTTGTCAACGTGTAAAGGCGGAGCATCAAGTGCCAAAGGGTCCATTGCAACCACTTGAGATCCCGAAATGGAAGTGGGAACACATTACTATGGATTTTGTTACGGGTCTTCCCAAGGTTTCTCAAGGCATAGATGCGATTTGGGTTATTGTTGATAGATTAACCAAGTCCGCTCATTTCTTGCCGATACGTGAGACTTATTCCCTTGAACGTCTTGCTAGTATGTACGTGAACGAGATTGTGAGATTGCATGGCATGCCAGTATCCATAGTTTCGGATCGTGACCCAAGATTCACTTCACGATTTTGGGTTAGCTTGCAGAAAGCTATGGGCACGGATTTACGATTCAGTTCGGCATACCATCCTCAAACGGACGGACAATCAGAGAGGACTATTCAAACTCTTGAAGATCTATTAAGACTTTGTGTCCTAGATCTCAAAGGGAGTTGGGATAAGTACCTACCATTGGTGGAATTCTCCTACAACAACAGTTATCAGGCGAGCATAGGTGTGGCTCCATTCGAGGCGTTGTATGGAAGAAAATGTCGTTCTCCAGTATGCTGGGACGAGGTGGGTGAAGCAACATTGTTGGGACCAGAGTTGGTACGCATTACTACAGAGAAGATCCAAACGATTCGACAACGTATACAAACGGCACAGGATCGACAAAAGAGTTATGCGGATCTTCATCGGAAGGACGTGGAATTTAATATTGGGGATCATGTATTATTACGTGTTGCACCATGGAAGGGAGTTACAAGATTTGGGAAGAGAGGAAAGCTCAATCCAAGATTTGTTGGTCCATTTGAGATTCTTGAGCGAATAGGAAATGTGGCATATAGACTCGCATTACCTCCAAACATGTCTCGTGTTCATAATGTTTTTCACATATCTATGCTTCGTAAATATGTTAAAGACCCGAACCACATTATTGAGTTAGAACCAGACGAGATAGCTGAAGATTTAACGTACGAGGAGGTACCTGTTAAGATCTTGGATAGGAAAGAGCATGTCCTACGCACGAAGGTTTTAAGGTTTTGTGGAGAAACCATGCTATTGAAGAAATGACCTGGGAGTTGGAATCAGAAATGAAAGCGAGGTATCCTCACCTTTTTGAAACATCAGGTACGTACGTCAATTTCGAGGACGAAATTTCATAAGGAGGGGAGGTTGTAAGACCCCAACTTATTAATGAATAAAATCAAATTTTCTCTAAATATTATTGTGAATAATAAGGGGCTAATTTGATATAATACTTTGGTTATGGGTGAAATGTGCAAATTTTGCAAAATAAGCAAGTGGTTATAAAATATTCATTTTGTCGGGGAATATTCGTTTGGTCGTGGAATATTCTTGCTGTCGGGGAATATTCGTACGACGGCGCAGCCTTGTGTGGGCCCCATAACGGAAAGCGATTGGATGAAGAAAATGACAAGTATAAGTTATTTATAAATAACGGCGTAGTTGTTACCGTTAATACTGTTGGAATACCCGGTGGTTAAAATACAGTAGCACACGGTTTGCACCAATTATTGATTCTTACGTAAGAAGGCACTACTCAATAATTGTTACAGTAGTTATTGTTCAATATTTTATTTTATTGATTCAATAATTGTTGCATTGATATTTTATATTATTGTTGTTTCAATAATTGTTGCTGCACAGTATTTTCCATTATCAGATCAATAATTCATATTATTTGAATAATATTATTAGATAACATTATTGGCAATGTCTAGAAAGTTCTGTCTAAGGAGAGGTTTGGTCATCTAATTGCGCGCCAGTAAGGAGAAATCCTTATTGGAAAGCCCCCTCTTTCCTGGGAACGGCCTGGTTGTCATAAATGTGATTCTGTAATATTATTTGTGAATAATTAATTATTGATTCATATGATAAGGAAATATTTATTTTATGTGGATATAAATGAGGGATATATTTTTGTGGTTAAAAATGAAGGAGTTAATGTTGAGGTGTTTTATCAGTATTTTTATCGGAATGGAGGTATTAAAAATCAAATCAGGGTTTTTGAGATATTTGCGGGTGTTATAATTTTTAATCCGACCGTTGGATCGTGGTAATTTTTGGATATGTTATACATATATAAGTTGAGTATATGTCCACAAATTTTGAACCGTTAAAAATGAACGTATGATTTATTATGAATTTTACGAGATGACTGGTTCAGAAATTGTTGAATTTTCGGAGTTTATCATTTTGATGGAAAATTCTAGAATTGGTGGGCCCCACTTGTGGTTGGTGAAGAAATGTGCTGAATTATATTTCAAATGTGGTGGGTGGGAATAGTAGCAGGTAAAGCCATCAGGTTGCAGGTCAAACCTACTAAAATTTTCCTATAAATAGAGGGCTAAGTTAGAATTGAAAATCACACCAGAAACAAGTTTTCTCTCTTTCTCTCTCTAGATTATTGAGTGTATTTTGTGAGTATTTAGATACTTTGAGAGTTTCTATTCATCAGAGCAAGTTTCTTTCAGCCTTATACCGGTATTCCGACCAGAAGTACTGATATCTTGAGGTAAGGGATATTATTTTCTTCTTAAATGATATTATTTTCTTCAATATCATTATGCTGAAATATTGATATGAGTTTTTATCAAATTTGGAACTTTTTGTGTCGGGGTTACTATTCACGTATACGGCACTATTCACGTATACGGTACTATTCACGAATACGGCACTATTCACCGAAAAATAAAATTTTCCCTTTTTGTCCAAGATGTCTATTATGGTTACTATCTTTGATTGTATCCATGTTTTGATCTTTATTTTTGAATTCTGCTTCACAATTGATTATTATGAAGTATTATTGATCTTGGATAAACTGTTATACGAATCCCTACTATTTGTCCTTCTGTCTCACTGGATTCGTTCTCTTTAAGATATTTTTCATCATCCTCAGTCCTAAATGATGATATTACTGAATATCTTTGGCCTGTAGTGCAAAGATGTATGATTACTTGATGAATATCTTTGGCCTGTAGTGCAAAGATGAACAGGTGTTGAGATGAACATGACTGACAGGTGATACAAATGAATATCTTTGGCCTGTAGTGCAAAGATGAATATTTGGATAAAGATGATTATTAATTGATGTTACAGGGATAAAATATTGATGATGGACTTTTAAATCTTAGAAGATAGTAGAATTCTTTCTCTACTTGACTCTTCTAATGGTTTGCTGTTTCCGCTGCAGTTGTTGATCTAAAACTTGTTGTCGATTATATTCTATCAGATTTTTCCCTGTTGAAGACTAACGATAATTTGTTTGTATATTATCTTAGTCATAATATTCTTTACTGGGCTAGTTGAGCTCACCCTTTTCCTTTTTGTTCCATTTTTCTTCTCAGGAGGTGAGAACATAGCAGGATCTAGTCGGGGTATGGAGTGATGGTTCTAGAAAGATGTTTTAGCAGTCCTCACTATTTCTGTAAAATAGTGTTTGAATAATTGTAATGAGGATTTATTTGAGTGTGGATATTGTCTAGAAGACAATATTTGTATTTAAACTCACAGTATGTGTTGTCGTATTTTGCACGACATTTGTATTATTGAAGTTGTAGTTTGCTTTCTGTACCATGTATTTGGCGACTCAGAATGGGTGTTGTATACCTATTTTGGGGGCGTCACATTAACTCCTTCATTTTTAACCACAAAAATATATTCCTCATTTATATCCACATAAAATAAATATTTCCTTATCATATGAATCAATAATTAATTATTCATAAATAATATTACAGAATCACATTTATGACAACCAGGCCGTTCCCAGGAAAGAGGGGGCTTTCCAATAAGGATTTCTCCTTACTGGCGCGTAATTAGATAACCAAACCTCTCCTTAGACAGAACTTTCTAGACATTGCCAATAATGTTATATAATAATATTATTCAAATAATATGAATTATTGATCTGATAATGGAAAATACTGTGCAGCAACAATTATTGAAACAACAATAATATAAAATATCAATGCAACAATTATTGAATCAATAAAATAAAATATTGAACAATAACTACTGTAACAATTATTGAGTAGTGTCTTCTTACGTAAGAATTAATAATTGGTGCAAAACCGTGTGCTACTGTATTTTAATCACCGGGTATTCCAACAGTATTAACGGTAACAACTACGCCGTTATTTATAAATAACTTATACTTGTCATTTTCTTCATCCAATCGCTTTCCGTTATGGGGCCCACACAAGGCTACGCCGTCGTACGAATATTCCCCGACAGTAAGAATATTCCACGACCAAACGAATATTCCCCGACAAAATGAATATTTTATAACCACTTGCTTATTTTGCAAAATTTGCACATTTCACCCATAACCAAAGTATTATATCAAATTAGCCCCTTATTATTCATAATAATATTTAGAGAAAATTTGATTTTATTCATTAATAAGTTGGGGTCTTACAGGGGAGGTTGTAAGACCCCAACTTTTATAAATAAAGATGAATTTTCTATAAATATCAGTTTTGAATATTATGGAGTTAATTTGATATAATGTTATAGTTGTGGGTAATATTTATAAATTTTACAAAGTACGCAAGTTGTTATATAATATTCGATTGGTCGGGGAATATTCATTTTAACAGGAAATATTCGTACAACGGCACAATCATTGGTGGACCCCACAATGGAATTATTGTCGGATTGAGAAAACGACAAAAATATTTTATTAAAAATAACGGCGGAAGTTTTACCATTAATACTGTTGAACTAATCGGTAGTAAAAGTACAGTAATACGTGTGGTTGCATAGTAGCACACGGTATTGATTATTAATGCTTATGTGAGAAGTCACTCAGTTTGATTCAATTATTGTCAGTTAATAATATGAATTATTTGGCGATAATGAAGTTTTGTTTTATTCGTATTATTAACGTAATAAAACAGAAACATCTTTTTATATAAAACAGAATACTTTATTAAAGTTATTCTATAAATAAAATATATTATATTTTATTTAAAAGATTTTTCTTTAAATATGGACCATCAAATTAAAGTAATCAATCTGGACCGTTCATGGATTAGTTACTATGCATTTTATTTTTCTATAAATAGCAGCTCATTCCTTCATTATTTCTTACGAATTCACTGAACTCTAGAGAGAGAAACTATAGAGAGAGAGAGAGAGAAGAAAAATATTCTGCTACTCAACTACTTCCTTATTTCAGTTCTTCTTTAAAACGGTAAGGGGTGTTATTCTTTCGTATTCATGAAGAGAACTATTGTTATTCCATTTCTTATTATTTTGTTGGAATAACCTGTATACGCGGTCTACCCTATACTTGGTGACATTCTTCTGTTATTCTGTTGAAACATCCTGTCTGTGTGTTTTACACCGGACCTAATTTCGTCTTGTTGTTATTCTGTTGGAACATCCTGTCTGTGTGTTTTACAGCGGACCTGGTTCCGTCTTGTTATTATTCTGTTTGAACATCCTGTCTGTGTGTTTTACACCGGACCTGGTTCCATTATTAATTATTCTGTCGGAATATCCTGTCTGTGCGTTTACGCCGGACCTGGTTCCATTATTTATTATTCTGTCGGAATATCCTGTCTGTGTGTTTACGCCGGACCTGGTTCCATTATTTATTTTTCTGTCGGAATATCCTGTCTGTGCGTTTACGCCGGACCTGGTTCCATTATTTATTATTCTGTTGGAATAACCTGTCTATGCGGTCTATCGCATGCCGGGTGATTTTTTTTGTTATTCCATTCTTTATTATACTCAGTTGGTTAAGTTTTAACTTCTATACTCCATGAAATTAGTGGAATATCCTTGATAATTGCGGTTCATCCAGTATCTTTTCATGAAAATATTCTTCTAAGCATTCTTGAATTTTACTCCACAAAGCAGTATCATGTTGACAATTTGGATATTGTTAATTCTTGGATAAATTAATTCTTGAACTTGTTTTATTGAATTCTTATATCATTGTCATCATCCTCATGTTTATAAAATGTTGAAAGTCATCTATGGCATGTAATGCATAGATGGACTTGGTATGATTATAACCTGGGATTATTCGGTGTAATCATGACCGTAATGTTACAAATGATGTGGTAAAAGTCTTCATTGGCCCGTAGTGCATTGATGGACAATTGTTGGCATGATCATGACCATTAATAAATACACGAATATCCTTGGCCGTAGTGTAGGGGTGATTCGATGATGTAGATTATTTTATTAAGCTGAGTCCCAGCGATAACAGTGTTGAGAAACCTTTTAAATCATAGAAGATAGTAGATTTTATTCTCTACTGGACTCTTTTAATGGATTGCTTGTTCCGCTGCAGTTAAACTTGATGTTCGTTATATTTTATCAGTTTAACACTGTTGAAGGCTAATGATAATTTATTCTGCATTATCTTAGTCATAATATTTCTTACTGGGCTAGTTGAGCTCACCCTTTCTTTTAATGTTCTCTTCTGGAAATGAGAATATAGCTGGGACGAGTCGGGAAACGGAGTGATGGACCAGATGATAGTATTAGTAGTCCTCACTATTCTATTAAATAGTGTGACAATAATTGTAAGGAGGACTCCTTTTGAGTTTGTATAGTCTCTAGTAGACAATAATTGTATTCAAACTCACAGTTATGTTTTGTCGTATTGTACACGATAGTTGTATTAGTAAGTTGTATTTGTATTCTGTACCATGTATCTGACAACCCAAGATGGGTGATGTATACCTAATTTTGGGGGCGTCACAATATAGCTAGTATTTCAAACCCTGCTTGAATCTCCTCGCCTTCCTAACCTCCATATCCACCTGATGTGGAGCAAACCTTGCCAGTTCATTGAACATGGCAACATATTGGGGAACAGTTATGTCCCCTTGTTTCAGCTCTAGAAATCTCATCTCCATCCTACAATGCATACTTGTGGGGAAATAGTTCTTGAAGAAGATCTCTTCGAACCGTGTCCACGTTATATTCTCTACTCCAGCCCTAGCCTGGTTCGCCTCTCACCAGAAGTTGGCCTCTCCCTTCATCATGTAGGTGGCAAAAGAAACCTTATGCCCCTCTTCGACATTTGCAATAACAAATGCCTTCTCTATCTCTTTTACCCAAGTTTGCGCTTCTATAGGGTCCGTAGTTCCTTTGAACTCCGACGGACCTACACTCTTAAAATCCTTAAACATAGTAGCACATACTACCGCGGGATTTACAGCTATATTAGACCCATTCGATTAAAGGCAACTGTTAATAAATTAACAAACTTCTGCATCGGGTTAACTGGTCCCCCTTTCGGTTGATTCACGTTTGCTTCTTGATTTCGTTGTCTTCTTCTTGGCGGCATCATTTTGTTAAAATGAATAACACTTCATTATTACTTTCTTTTTGTTAATTAGTCATTATTTATTTTTAAACAATAACTCAAACTCATTGCACAACATGTTCAATAAAAGGCTTATATTGATATGCTTCTTCCTTGTAGTATAATACTACATTGTTCATCATTACATAACCTTAGCTGATTACATTACTTTCCTGCAATTACTTTCCAAAAATTGGGATTTACAAAAGACTACCCTTTGATTATATAAAAGAGGGTTTTACGTCACTACGTAGATACAACATATTTATATATTTACCTACTCTTGTTACTACTAGATTACATTTGCCTAATGGCATTCTCGTAATCTGCATTGTCAAGACTGGCTATCACATCTCGACTGATAGTATGCCGAGTCTGCCATGCCTCCACAAGATATTCAGCCACTTGTCGCTGATAATCCTCATGAGAACTCCTATGTACATAGGACATCCTACTAATCTTCTGCTTCTTAGCCTTTTAGTTCCTGCCTAAGCTCAAAGGCCTCGTGTTTTAGCTAATTCAAAATCTCACACAACGGAAAAATAGAATAATTTATATTGTGATAACATAAATATTCCAGTCCCATAGTCTCGCAACCGTTACTACAACATCTTAGTTTAAACATAACTTATTACATCATAATAAATAAGTCTTCATACAACATAATAATAGTAATTTCTTAGTACTAAGAAATAAAGCTATTCCGAAGCCTTATCTTTACCCTTGTCCTTGCCTGAGGGTTCACCAAGTTCTGCCTTAACTGAAAGTTTTAAGAAAAGAAAGGATGAGCAACAAATTTGCCCAGTAAGTAATAAAACAATGAGGTGAACAGTTATAAGTTCAATATCAAAGGTATAAAATTCAATAAATACCGCTATGTACTGAAAAATATCAACAAGATTCAAAGAATCTATCATGTTAAGGTTTAAGAATAATGAACACTAAGCCGTCGCTAGGGACTAAAATCTCCTGCCAGAATTAACAGTATTATACTGAAAATCCAATATAAATAAGTACAACATGTGATCAGCCTAAGTACTGTACGTTATGCATAACATTTAAATGCGAGTATGTGCGCACAATAGTTCCCTGACAATTATATATGTAGACACTCAAAAATTTTGCATTCTTGTTACTAACCTTACAGGAGGGCAAAATTGTCTTCCAGAGATAACCTAGGAAGTCAAAGCAGCACAGACCCGGAGACAACCCCGGGAATTTCAGTTCAAACCTCGGAGACAACCCCGAGGAATGCAGTTCCAGTTCCGGAGACAACCCCAAAATCCTCAGTTCCATCTCAGAGAAAACCCCGAAATCTTCCGGTCCAATCTGGAAGATAACCCCGGGAGATACAGTTCAAACCTCAGAGATAACCCCGAGGCATGCGGCTGTAGTTTCGGAGATAACCCAAGAAATGCTTGTTTCAAACCTTGCGATCACCTTCAACACTCGGTGATAGCCCTGAGGCACTCAGTTCCAAACCCGTAGATAACTCCGGGAGGACAAGCACACCTCAGAGACAACCATGAGGACATTCAGCACTTCCAGCAGCCCAATTTCAGAGATAACCCTGAGCAACGACTGCTAAATCAGTCCAGAACTGGAGATAACCATGGTGAGGGGCAAAATCATCATTTTACCACCTCGATCCCACATTCACGTCGTCTTAACATTTTAACCTACATGCTACACAGAAGTGTCCCACATGAACCATAGCTCCAATCCCGAGTGACTAATACACAAGACAGCACACCGGATAGAATTTGAAGCCTGAAGACCTGGGCATGAACCTATCTTCTTGACTTCGTACAACTTCTTATCCCACGTCCTTGTGTATCTCTCGACAATAACATTCCGTAAAAGGTCTTATACACCTCGATCGGATGCCCGAATTGAAGTTTTGAAGGTTTGAGCGAATAACACGTTGCACGAGTGCACATACTTCGAGACGGCGTGGCCCGCGGAGCTCGGGGCACCCCGGGCAGCCGCAGGTACACCTGCGGCTCCCCCTCTATAAATAGAGGGCTTGGAGTGGCCATTTTGAAGAAGGAAAAGGCAAGGAATGTAATAGCCCAATATTTTCGATATAATTAAATAAGAAATTTTGCGTATACTTTTTTTTAAAATAAAGGTGGGAATATGTGCAAAGTAATGAGTATGTATATATGTGATAAATAGAAATATATTTATTACCTGAATAATTACAAATAATTTTATGTTAGAATTATTGATCATTATAAATTGTATTCTTATTATAAATTAATTTTGTAGTAAAAATATTTTATTATTTATTTTCTATGAAAAATATGAATATTGTATTATTTAAATAATGTATGAAATGATTATTAGAATTATTATAGTAAATATTTTATTATATGAATTTATTCATATTAGTTATGTTAATTATTTTAACTTAATTAATAAGTCGGATATAGATTCAAAACCCTAATTCTAGATTTTGAATAAGGTATGAGGATAATAATATAATATTAATTATATTTCAGTGCTATAAATATGTACTGTATATATGGACTGATAATGGTTGGTTAATTATGTTGTAATATGACAAAACACTAGCATTAATTTGTTTAACCCTATTTTGAAACTCAAATAGGAGTTCAAGACTATGTAGTAATTGGGTTATAAGATTTATGTCGCGTATTATAGAATTTAATGTTAATTAGAGAAATCCTAGTTAATATTTAAAAATCCTAATTGTTAGAAACCCTAATTTCTAAATTAGGAACCCTAATTTCCTAATTAGAAACCCTAATCGCTAAATTAGAAAGCTTAATGATAATTAATAAATTTTAAATCCTAATATTCAAGACCTAAGTGATTAGGAAACCTAATTGAATTAAGGAACCCTAATTTATATTTTTTTAGAAAATAAAATTTTCATTTTAGCCATAATTAAGAACCTTAAAAAATTAATGTACAAAACCTTAGGGTTAAACCCTAAAGGTCAAACCCTAAGGGTTTGGACAAGTTACAAGTTTGCCATTAAAAATACAGGCCAAAAGACCAAATACACACATCTAAGACTCTCTCTCCTCACCCACAAAAATCTTAAGCATTTCGGTCCCTTATCAAGTCCCCACCACCTCCACAAACAAATCAGAACCCTAGATTCAAGAATTTGTTCAAAAGAGGTATAACCCTAATCAAGAAATTTGTTCTTTAATCCTATGTTAGATGTTAGATTTTTGTGTTTAAACATGTTGTATGTGATGTTAATCAATGATCTGGGTTGGTATTTAGTGGATCCATAACATCTAAATGCATGAATTTGATATTTTTTAAAATCTGGAAAATTCTTAAAAGTTGTCTGACAACCGAATGTCAGACCTCATAGATATGTGTCTGCTATGTGTTTTAGTGTTTTCAAAGTTTGTAGTTGTAGTATGACATGTGGGCTCTGATCTGGAACTTAAATCAAGTTCAGATCTGTTATAGATTGAAAGTTATTAGTGGTCAAACATCGTTGACCGACCATGACTTGATAAATCTGGGTAACCCAGAATTTACCCATAACGTTCTGACAACATGTTCATGGCCACTGATCTTGCATATGTTTGTTGATTTGTATTTTATGTTATATCTTGGTTGTAGTTTGGTATATGGGCTGTTGATTCAAGGTTTTAGAACACATAAACATCAAGCATGTTGGATTTAATGGAAGGTCAAACCGAGCAAGATGAACACGAAATACGTTTTCTGGGTAACCCAAAAATGTATAATCATGTATTCTGACATGGTTTGACCTGTCTGGATCTGTAGATTGTGTTGTTATATTGGTTTTATGTGATAAATCTCTTCCTTTACATGTTGGCTACACACTAGAATCCTTAAATCACTAAAACATCACAAGGATTGCAAGTTGTGGAAGCCCACAACTAGCCAGTCGAACTGTTCTTCATTTCTGGGTAATCCAGAAAATGAAGAACTGCTCTGACAACTTGTTCAAGGGCTTGGATCTCACTCGTGTTATGCTTTTTGATCAGGATTATTGTTGGATCATGTAGTCTTACATTAGTACTACAATATCCATGTCATAGCATGCCCAGAAACAGATTATACAAAGAATTAAACTTGGTCAAAGTGGGCATCTCGTTCACTGACTTTGAATGTTCTTGGTGCTCAAGAACACCTAAGGCGACACTTTCTGTCGCTAAAAGCTATAGCGACAAACTTTTTAATTTTATTTAATTTATTTTCTAAAAATTATTTAAAATAAAAAATAATTTCTGAAAATTACAAAAATTATTTTAAAAATTATTTTAAGCTATAAAAATTAACTTTTAATAATTTGACATATTTTCCATAAATATTAATATTTATTTGAATATTATTGATATTTAATTTATTAAATAAATTAATTAAAAATAATTTTATTATATTAAAAATCATTTTAAGTTATAAAACCTAACTTTTAATATTTTAAAGTAAATTTCATTAATTATTTAATATTAATGATATTAGATTTATTTAATAATTATATTAAATAAATTAATTTAAAAATTATTTTAATATTACAAAAGTTATTTTAAATAAAAATAAAGTGTTTAAAAATATTTTAAGATATAAAACCTAACTTTTAATATTTTAAGGATAATTTTATTAATTATTTAATATTAATGATATTAGATTTATTTAATAATTATATTAAATAAGATTGACTAAAAATGATTTTAATATTATAAAAATTATTTTAAATGAGAATAAATAGTTTTAAAATATTTTAAGTTATAAAATATAACCTTTAATATTTAAATGTAAATTTCATTAATAATTTAATATTAATATTATTAAAATTATTTAATAATTATATTAAATAAATAGTTTAAAAATGGTTTTATTAATTTAAAAATTATTTAAAAAGGATATAAATGATTTAAAAATATTTTAAGTAATAATAAATGCATTTTAATATTTTGATAAAGAATACATTAATATTCAAATATTAATGGTAATTATTTAAAAATAATTTTAAATGTTTAAAAAATTATTTAAGGGTAATAAAAATATTTTAAAAATATTTTTGAGTTATTATAAATAACTTTAATATTTTGGCAATGGTCTCATTAATAATTTAATATTAATTAAATATTAATGATAATAGAATTATTTAATATTTAAATCATTTAAAAATAATTTCAGTGTTTGAAAAATTATGATAAATTATAATAATTATTTGAAAATTATTATAAGTCTTTTAAAAATAATATGACTGATATTTAATATATCTAAAGGAATATTGAACTACAGAATAGAGTTTTAACCTCGATAATTACCCGATAAAACCGTCGGTACACCGAAATGCTACCAAAATCAATTCGAACCTATATGGGTTGACCTAATAAGTGTTTGTTTATGATATAATGATTGATATAACTATGTTGTAACGACCCCAAAATAGGTCCAATCTATCCAACCCATTTTGAGTCGCTAAATACATGGTATAGAAAATAACTACAACTTCATTATTATAATTATCGTGCAAAATATAACGACACATAAGTTATGAGTTTTGATACAATTATATATCAACTGTGACTCTCATCCCAACCTTGGATAGCATGTCACAAAGGCATCTTACATAAAGGTACAATCAATAACTGTTTTAGAAATTAAAATCTTTGGAAAAAATTTAAGGAAACCTTCTTACATGGGAGGCCATGCATCTAAGTTATAATAAATATCATATGACTGGAGAATTATCTTTGGTTGACCCAATAGACCCAAAAAAAACGAGAAGATTTTTATCATGTTCTTTCTAATGGTGAGTCTTCTCTTGACATATAATTATCTCCATTGTCTCCAATTGAGAAATATATTTCAACCAAACTCTAAGATTATATAGGTAGTGCTCGTAGATATACTCAGCAAGTGGATGTGTACAACCTTGTATTATGATAACACGAAGTCTCATATCATTAGACATCTTGTATGATAGTGGCAAACACCCTTCCAACGTTGGGTTCGCCTCACCCTATTGGATTCACTAAAATATAACTACTAAATGATGTATAAAATACAACCCACTATTCTAAAGTTCTCAATAAAATTATTTTCATACTGTTTAGGAAGAACCTCCTCAGCTAGAGACCATCGTTCTATTCCCCTGTTATCCCCGCTCGACCCAGCTACACTCTTATTACCTAAAAGGAATTATGAAATAAAAGGGTGAGCACAACTAGCCTAGTAAAGAATATCATGACTAAAGATAATTAAATTATCAATAGCCTTCATTAGTAATAAATCAGAGATTTAGAACATATGGTAGTTGATAAAACTTTTCAACCATAGTTGCAGCGGAACGAGCAATCCATTAGAAGAGTTAAATAGATCATAAAGTCTATTATCTTCTCCATGTTAAAAGTCCACCAACAATATTTTATCTCTGTTACATCAATCAATAGTTCCGGTCCACAATCATATGAATTACTCATAATCATAATTGTAGTTCTAAATTCCTCTTCTCATTCAGGACGAAGATAATTTTTATCGCTTGTCTTTACCTGAAACATCAAAGATCATGCTTATACCAAATCACAGTTCCTGTTCATAATCATACTAATAAGCTCATCTTTGCACTACGGCCAAAGATATTCATTAACAGTTCATCTTTGCACTACGGCCAAAGATATTCATTAACAGTTCATCTTTGCACTACAGGCCAAAGATATTCAATAATAGGTCATATTTGCACTACATGCCAAAGATATTCAACAACATGTCATCTTTGCACTACGGGCCAAAGATATTCAACAATAGGTCATCTTTGCACTACAAGCCAAAGATATCAATCAACAATTCTTTTTTGCACTACAGGCCAAGGCATACAACTGTAAAACCAATAAACAACAGTCCATCTATGCACCACGGGCCAAAGATGACTTTCATCATAATATAAGCATGAGGATCATGACAAGGATATAAAGAATCAATCACATGATATAAAGGATAAATTTTAAAGACTTTAACAATTTAATTTATCCATAATTCAATAATATCCAAATTATCAACATGATACTGCTTTGTGGAGTAAAATTTAAGAAAAATATTATATCAAAAATAATTTGAACAGCAAATAATATTTCAACGAATACTTAACAAAGATAATAACATTATTCATTATATTATAAACTCCATTTAATATTATTCATTATATAATAACATTAAATTCATTTACTAATATTATTAATCATTAAATAATATTTTAAATCAATAATTTCATAACACCTTAATCCAAATGGTATAAATCACTTAATAATCTCATAATCTAATATTATTAATATTACAACAATATTTTAATTATTTTATAAATAATTTATTTTAATTGTTTACACTTTACTAATTAATGCATTTAATCATCCTAAAATTCCAACCTCATAAGATTTCATCACCAATAACTAACACCCTCATCAAAAATCTGTATATACCTTATATAGGATTCTCAAGCCATAAAATCCTATTTTTCAATTTTTTTACTTCACATAACATATTTAATTCATTTACTCATAACTAGTCTATTTTCATGAAAAATACCAAATCAATCCCAAATTTTTTTTTCTTCTGGAATTTAGCATAATATAGTCCCATAATGAACATATATTTTTCTCAAAATTTTTAAAATTCATTTACTATTTTTCATATGGCCAAAACTGCCGAATATTTAGACATTTATCATAAAATGTACTTTTGTTCAAAAATTTTAAAATATACAGAGTATACTGCTGTTATATACATGTACTCCCAATAAAAATTTCACCAATTTTGGAATTAACCACAAGGAGTTATAAGGGTTTACTTTTAAAATAGTCTTTTCCCCTAAAATTCATAACTCCTAATCTATACATCCAAAAAAATTGACATTTTTGGACACAATCTAGAAAACTCATCAGATTATCATTTTCAATTTTTCTAAAATTTTTTGAGAGTTGGAAAAATTATGAAACTGCCCCTGGTAGAAACCCCTTACTTATAACGGTTGAACGAAAATAATATTCATATGAATACGAAAAATAATATCTCTTCAGAATATAAAAAACATAATAACTCTTACGAGTATTGAAATAAAATAACTCTCTTCATGAATACGAAAGAAATAATACCCCTTACAATCCCTTATCTCAAAAGAGCAGTAGTTCTGATCGGAGTATCGGATGTAAAACCGAAAGAAACTTACACTAAATAGTAACTCTCAAAGTATCTAAATACTCACAAAAATACGCTCGATTATATAGAGAAAAAAAACTTATGAATTCTGGTGTAATTTTTAATTCTAACCTAAGCACCTATTTGTAAGAAAATGCTAGAACGCCAAAGGAGACTAAATAATAAAATATTATTATTTCTTTTCTACGCATGCTACTTTTGAAGCCCAACATTTTTGAAAACAATTTAGCACACCTCAATTGATCTCTAGCAAAATTCTCCATAAAAACAAAAGTGGGTCCCATCCAAAATTTTAATAAAATAATTTAATTTTCCAAAACTTCAATAATTCATAATAAATAGCCTTTTTATCAGAAAAATATGAATTTTATGTCCATTCCATAGGAAATCAAATTCTCTACAACTTTGTAGCTTTAAGTTTTTCCAAATTCCAAACAAAAATTGACCAAAATCCACATACGGACGATTTTCAACACCTCTTAAATTTCATAACAAATCATACGTTAATTTTTAACGGTTCAAAATTTGTGGACATATACTCAACTTATATATGTATAACATATCCAAAAATCACAACGATCCAACGGTCGGATTAAAATTATAACTCACGCAATAGAGCTTTAAGAACACTGATTTGATTTTCGGACTATAAGTCACTCGTACAAGTTTCACTCAAACAGTCACCACAAAAAATCCACAGAATATTTGGGTGATTCAAATTTCTGCGTTTAGCTTACTTCTACAGCTTTCTTTTGATATATGGCTCATCTCCTAACTCATTATACACAAAGAGTTATGGATTTTATAAAATCAAGTAATAAACTAATTTTTCTGAAAATCCCATATTTCGTTATTCATTTCGACAAAATACTAATAAAACACCTCAGCATTATTTCCTTCAATTATATACACATAAAAATAAATATTTTCTTATCATATAAATGAATAATTAATTATTCACAAATAATATTACAGAATCACAATTATGACAACCAGGTTGTTCCCAGGAAAGAGGGGGATTTCCAATAAGGATTTCTCCTTACTGGCGCGCAATTAGGTGACCAAACCTCTCCTTAGACAGAACTTCCTTAGACATTACAAATAATGTTATCTAATAATATTATTCAAATAATATGAATTATTGATCTGATAATGGAGATACTGTACAGTGTCAATTATTGAAATAACAATAATATAAAATATTAACTGTAGACACTCAAAATTTTCTGTACACCTGTCACTAACATTGCAGGAGTACAGATTCGTCTTTCAAGAGGGAACCCTGGAAGACCGTTCACATCCAGTTCGGATACTACCGGAAACTCAATTTCAACCCAAGGACACACTGGGAGCAACAACCTCAACCCCAAAACACCCACCGGGAGTAACAGTTCCAACCTCGGAGATAACCCTGAGGCATGCAGATCCAATATCGAAACACACACCGGAGAAGACCGATTAATCTTAGAGATAACCCCGAGGTATCCAGTCTCAATCCCAACCCTGGGAATAGCAGATTCCAACCTTGGAGATAACCCCAAGGAAGGCAGTGACAGTTCCGGAGATAACCTTGGAAATGCTTGTTTCAAATGCATGCCATCAGCTTCAAACTAGGTACTCACACCGAGGCACTCAGTACAAGATAGGCACACCTCAGAGATGACACTGAGGACCTTCAACATTTTCAGCAGTCCAATCTCAGCAATAACCCTGAGCAACGTCTGCTTTATCAGCCCAAATCAGAGATAACCCCGGTGAGGGGCAAAGTCGTCATCTTGCCACCATGATGCCACATCACGCCGTCTCAACATTTCAGACATACATTTCTACACATCAATGTCCCACAAAAGCTCAGAAGAACCAATCCCGAGTGACTATTGCGCAGAATAACGGATAGAATTTGAAGCTGAAGACCAGAAGACACCGTCCCATCTTCATGACTTCGTACAACCTCTAATCCCATGTCATTACATAACTCTCGACAACGGCGGTCCAAAATAGGTCCTATATACCTCAATCGAATGCTTGGATTGTAATTCTAAAAGTTTGAGCGGACATCACGTTGCCTACGTGCACGTACTTCGAGACGGCAGGACCCACAAAGCCCGGGGCACCCCGGGTAGCCTCTGGTACACCTGCGGCCTAGCTGCACCTGCAGCTCCACCCTCTATAAATAGAGGGCTTGGGGTGGCCATTTTGTAAGAGAAAACGGTGAGGAAGCCCTGCCCAATTTGCTCTATACTCACCCTAAACTGAGTGCTTTCTCATTTTAAACACTTGTGAGCTCACATATAGATACTTTTGTACCTGCTGAAGCCAGTGTTTATCTACTTAAAGATATAGAAGTCTTCTTTGGCAGCCCACTATAAGCCTTCTCACACACTTTAAAGCCTTTCTCTTCATCTTTGCACACACCCTTCTTCAAGTTGAGAGTCGTGTTGCGTGTGTTTGCCTGGACTTCGATCCGTGGTTTTATTTCAGTTTGTATATACATATATATATATATATATATATATATATATATATATACTTATATATATGAACTGTGTATCGAACTCTGTTCGATGAGCCTAGACTTATGTCTGGAGCGTTTATTACTTATATATATATATATATATATATATATATATATATATATATATATATATATATATATATATATTTACATTTCGTCCCGCCTGGAGTTTACTTCGTGGCGGTTGACCCTTTTTTACAGCTTTCTTTACATTTCGTCCCGCCTGGAGTTTACTTCGTAGCGGTTGACCATTTTTTACAGCTTTCTGTACATTTCGTCCTGCCTGGAGTTTTCTCCGTGGCAGTTGATCGCTTTTACAGCTTTATTTACATTTCTGATCCCCCATAGAGGTGCTTCGTGGTTGGAGATCATGTCTGTATATATATATTTACAGCTTTTATATATATACTTGCTTACTACATTTATATCAATTGCAGCATCATGTGAGCCTATGAATCATGTGATCACAGGTTCAGTCCACTGAATCTAGATTCGGTTCCCGTGATGGACATTTTTCAGTTGTAAGCAACTTGTAAATTTATCTGTGATGTTTGGATGTCCTCAGATAGTTTTCATACCCACAAGGATTTTAGCACCTTTTGTACATTATTTTCATACAGATGCCTTGCATCTGTAAAATAAAATCAATCCAGCAGAATACGGAATAAAATGGGAGTGTAAACGGCCTCAATTACTATTGAGCACAAGGGTTTGAAAAACCTCTTTTATAAAACATCACTGCCATATCTTGCTTAAAATTGAATTTTTACATAAATTCAAACCCTGTGTATATAGGTGCGAACGAGGCCTCGCACTACTTCCAAATAACAGCACATTGACCCACATACACACACATTCAGATAATAGTTTCTTGAAAAGTGGCGGTCACTGTGGCAACACGGATGTCGGGGGGTGCCTAACACCTTCCCTCCGCATAAGCAAGTCCCCAGACCCTAATTGAATCTCGGTTTCACCGACCCATTTAGCAGTGTCACATCACTGGGTCAATGTGCAAACCTTTTCTCGGTTGTGTTGGTACAACCAGTTAAAAACCAACTGGCGACTCTTATAGTCCAATCGTTGACATTATACATGTCGGACCTTTTTCACTTGTTTTTTCGAACAAATCTCACCTAAAATGAGAACACCAAAGAACAAGTAACGAAAAGGGACAAATAAAAATCCCGACGTCGACAGGTGGCGACTCTGCTGGGGACTCCAGTAAGAGGACTTAAGCCGCTACTACAATCTTTTCAAAACTATTATCTACTTGTGTGTGGATGTTGCATTTACATTTATGATGAATGTGTACGAATGCATTTCCTTATTGCACTTAGTGCTTTGCACCATATCTGCTTATGATATTAGTGCTTCGCACATGTCATCATTTTCATACAGTAAGACACGATGTATGTGAATGTATGTTGTGTGGTCCCTCCACCAGGAGCCTATCCCGTCGGTGTTTTATTACTGAACTCGTGGGAAGACTAATTCCCCGAGGCTCAGGAAAGGCACCACCCAAATTCGCTCCAGTTGAAAGATCGGATTAACTTCCCGTTGAGTAAATTGCGATGATTTGGGAACCTTCATGCCAAAAAGCCGCGAGAGTAACCTAAGATAGGTCAGCCTCTGATAAACCCAACACAGAGGAAAGTCTCTTCATGGTTTTGCATTACTTGCACTATTCATGCCATATTCATCTCCATGTAATGAGAAATATGAAGAAATATGTGCATATACATATTCAAATTAACATGCTATCACGTATTACAACTAACCTCTGTGTTACAGGATAAAAAATCTTAAAGCAAAGACACACCACATAGCATGTTAATGTTTACTCATTCCCTAAAGACTAAACTATGCAAGTCTTTTACAGGGAATCCATCGGACCTACTACCCGGTCAAAATCCAAAAAGGTCGCGGGCCTACAGCCAATTATATCTTCATCTGACCAGTCTAATCCAGTTTCTCGCGAAGAATTCAGCGGATTAGACTTGGTTGTTCTACTTAAAGAACTACATCAATCTACGCAGGGTCCAAAAATACTCGTACATGCTGAATCCTCTACACAAGGGGGAGCCCAGGTCGTTACAATACCTAAACTGCAGTTGGACACAACCTACAAAAGTCATGATGCCACCCATCCCACTGGATATCCAGACACCGGTGACATCCGAAAGAAAGTCCTTCAAATGGAAGAGACTCTTCGCGCTATCAAAGGAATTGGAGCACACGGGAGTGTTTCATATGCTGACCTTTGTATATTCCATGGTGTTCATTATCCAGAAAAATTTCAGACTCCTGACTTTGAAAAGTATGACGGGTTAGGAGATCCTTATACCCATTTGAAGGTATTCATTAGAGAACTAGGATCTTATGCAGAGGAAGAGAAGCTCAGAATGCAGCTATTCCTGAAAAGTCTGACTGGAGAAGCCCGTTCATGGTATACCAGATTTGATAACTCCAAGATCCATAGCTGGGAAAAGCTAGCACACACCTTCATCGCTCAATACATCTTCCAATCTCAAATGGCTCCTGACCGGTATAAGATTACCAAGGTCAAGAAACAGTCTAACGAGTCTTTTAGAGAGTATGCTCAAAGGTGGAGGCGCCTTGCTGCTCAAGTTATTCCTTCCATGAAGGAATCAGAAATGGTCATGACCTTCATAGATATACAAGAAGCTCCTTTCTATGAAAGATTGTTAGCCGACATCGGTAAACCATTTTCTAAAATGATCAAACACGGGGAGATGGCTGAGATGGGATTGAAGTCATGAAAGATTCAAGCCCTAGCTGCCCTTAAAGCTGTTGCTGAGCACATCCAGTCTGGAAATTATGGAAACAACCCCCGGAGGGTCCATAAAAAGAAAGAGGAAGATGTTTCCCTCATACTGCAGCATCAAAAAGGCAATCAGAACATTCCTGTTCAAAGGAGAAGTTACAATCCCTTTCAAGCTCGGTCTTCAAATCCTCCAGTACCAAAAGGTGGAGAAGTTAGACGCCCTCGAGTGTTCACACCCTTAGGAGACTCACTCGAGAATATTCTCACTCTTCTGACAATGCAAAAGAAAATCACGCATCTTCTTCCACCAGCCAGCCCTAATGGACGGGGTTTCAATGCTGCTAAAAAATGTGCATATCATGTCGGGGCACCTGGACATGATACTCAAGATTGTTGGGCCTTGAAACACAAAATCCAAGACCTGATAGACAATAGTGAGATTGTGGTCACCAAACCAGATTAGCCTCACGTTCAAGACAACCCTCTTCCTCAACACAAAGAAGAAGAGGTCAACATGATTAATTGGAGCAATGGACAAAGTTCCAATTTCAGCTACGAATCATCTCAGACCACTACAGACGGGGTGGACAAATGGGATTGTGCCAAGTTCTAATTCACAATGGAACGTAAGATGAAAGCTTTATGCAAACAGATAGAACAACTGGCAAAACTAGGGACCTACCAGCATCAAGTTACACGCCAGTTAGTAAGTCAGGAGCATACTAATCTCCTCCCTATTGTTATGAATATTCCCATATTATCTTCAGAAAGTGAAACTCTGGAGGACAAAGTGGCAAAGAGAGCGAATGCCAAAGCTCGTCGTGATTTTGCCAACAGAAGGGAATTCACACATCTGGGCCAACCTATGGAGGAAATCCTTCAAATGCTAATTAATGAAGGAAAGATCAATTCCCTTCTACCTCCAATCAACCCCCGTTCAGGACGGTATAATGCTGATGGAGTATGTCAGTATCATTCCAATTCTCGCTGTCACAACACAGAGGAATGCTGGGCACTCCATCATTTTATCCAGAATCTTATTAACAGCGGTATCCTGCACTTAGCAGACGATGATACTATACTACGTGGAAGTGAGAATACCTATCCTACTAAATGGAAGGGATTGGTATCAGTTATATCCACTGAGGCTGATGATATTGTTAAGCCATTCACTATACCAACAATTCAACTCAGAGGAAGCAACAATCCTTTGAAAGTGGCCGCTCCCGAACCAATCAACTTACCATGCAGAGCACAATATCCTATTGTTAGCTTGCACACAGTTCTGTGGAATTATAGAGAAGGTGAAGGATCCACCTCACATACAACTGCTACAGTGTCGAAGGAAAATCTACTGTATCTTTCCCAACGGGTGATGAAGCCTACCATCAAATCAAAGGGGAAATTACCCATGGAGAAGATTGAAAAATTCCTCCGCACTATGGGTCATCATGAAGCCAAACTGGTTCTAAGCTGGAGAGAAACTCCACACCAAATTTCTATTTTGGACTTGGTCCTAACTTCTGAGGATCACCGGAAGATCTTACTAAAGGTTTTGGAAGAAGCCTATCTACCAGAATCAGTGGATATGGAAAAGTTTCAACAGCTGGTTGATCACATTTTCAATAACAATGAGATATCCTTCACCGATGATGATATACCGCCCGAAGGGACTGGTCATTGCAAGCCATTACACATTGCAGTCTTGTCCTCCAGATATATGCTGGCTGGAGTCTTGGTAGATGGAGGCTCATCTCCAAATATTTGTCCATACGCCACGTTGTTGAAGATGAATATTAATCTCAACCGAATCCGGAACAGCCATACGGTCATCAAAGCTTTTGACGGAGCCCGCCAATTGAAATTGGTCCCCATACATTCTGCGTATCTTTCCACGTACTCAAGATAGATTCAGGATACAACATTCTCTTGGGAAGACCGTGGATTCATATGGCTGGGGCAGTCCCCTCCACCCTTTATCAACAGTTAAAATACATTATCAACAATAGTTTGGTCACTGTCAACGTTGAACCAGAATGTCCTCAACACGGGGATTTGCCATTCATCAATGCTAATGCAGATGTTGAACCAGTCAGTTTGCATGCCTTGGAAGTGAGCATACTTAATACCATGCTCTGGGAATGCCATTGCTCGTACCCAAGATCTCTGCCGCAGTAATGTCGGCTACTCAAGAAATGATGTCTTTGGGTCATCAGCTAGGACAAGGGCTGGGTAAAGATCACCAAGGTATCAAATACCCCATTCAAGTAACCAGTCAAACTGGGACAGCTAGATTAGGCTATTCTGCCAGTTCTAGTCAGAGGGATCCTCATAAGCATCAGCAGATTCCTTCGGCTTTAACCACGCAGTGTTTATCTTCGCCTTCTAACACTGAGTCCGCATAACCTCCTGTAAAGGTGCCAACCAACGTCATGGCTATGCTATTTCCCAAGCCATTACCATTCAAAGCAAAAGAAATCTTTGTTCCAGACCCTGCAGTGGAGGAAAAGAAACAAAGAGTCAAACAGAACGTCGTCCGAATAATGTCGGGCATGCGTATCATCATCCATGATGAACATACAAACATATATACCCCAGACGATGATTGCCCAGACGTCATGGTCATCATTCGGGAGAAGGAGGACGATGAAAACCCCTGCATCACTGTGGTCCACCCAGACTTTATCCTTGCCAATTGGAACATCACTCCTTGCGTTGGTCGACAAGGGTAAAACGGACAGAAACTATTTCTGCCCTGTAGATATAATAACTACTTACTTTTCTGTACAGTATTAGCAGTTTATTTTGCCAGTACATGCTAACACTGTGTATGATCAAAATGCTTCATATATACTAAGTGAAAGCATATTTTTTTTCAGGACCTTGAGTTTAGATGTGCCTGTACTTGCTGATATGGTGCCTCTTCTCCATAAAGATTGGGAATTTGATGTAGAGAATTCAGCCTTGATGGAAATACATGAGGACATTGAGGTGCCTCCAGAAATTCAAGAATGGGTCAAAGACAAACCTAAACCCAACCTTGATCAAACCACTTCCTTCAATCTCGGAACCTTAGAAACCCCTAAGTTATTCCAGATTGGATCAGACCTTACCCCAAACCAAAGGAATGACATGGTTACGCTACTAACCCAATTCCAGGATGTGTTTGCATGGTCTCGTGAAGATATGGTGGGTTTGTCCACTGACATTGTTCTTCATCGTCTTCCCATTAAAGAGGGATTTAATACAGTCAAGCAGAAGCTCAGGCAATTGAAACCTGAGTGGAGTTTAAAGGTGAAAGAAGAAATTGTGAAATAATTTCAAGCTGGCATCATCATGGTGTCTACATATCCTGAGTGGATATCCAATATTGTGCCCATGCCTAAACCTAGAGGAAAGGTGCGAGTTTACGTGGATTACCGGGATTTGAACAAAGCTTGCCTAAAGGACAGCTTTCTCGTGCCATTTATCCACATTCTCATTGATAATACTGCTCAATACGACATGTACTCCTTCGCTGATTACTTTGCGGGGTACCATCAGATCATGGTTGCTGAGGAAGATCATGAAAACACTACTTTCATCACGCCTTGGGGAACCTTTTGCAATAGACGGTTGTCATTCGGCCTCATCAATGCCGGAGCTACCTATCAACGAGCTATGATGGCTCTCTTCCACGACTTAATGCACAAAGAGATAGAGATCTACGTGGATGACATCATTATCAAGTCCCGAAAGGAGGATGAACATTTAGACCATCTCAGAAAGCTATTCAACAGGTTGCGTAAGTATAACTTGAAGTTGAATCCAGCCAAGTGCGCCTTGGCGTTAAATCAGGCAAGTTGCTAGGATTTCTAGTCAGCCATAAAGGAATTGAGCTTGATCCTACCAAAATCCAGGCCATTACGGAAATGCCCATTCCTCAGACAGAGAAGGAAATACAGGAATTTTTGGGAAGAATCATCTTCATTAGCAGGTTCATCTCTCAACTCACAGCAACCTGTGAGCCAATCTTCAAGCTGTTAAGGAAGAACTCCTCCATGAAATGGAATGATGAGTTCCAAAAGGCCTTCCTTATGATCAAAGATTAAAGCTCCCGTTTTGGTACCACTCAGAGATGATGCTCCTTTGTTTATGTACCTGTCAGTAAGTGATAATGCCATGGGTTGTATGCTGGGACAGAAGGACAATAGAAGCAAAGAACGAGCTATCTATTACCTCAGCAAAAGATTCAGCAGCAGTGAACACAAGTACACTCTGATTGAAAAAACTTGTTGCGCTTTAGCATGGGCTTCCATGAGGTTACAGCATTACCTCCATGGTCACACAACCCATCTCATATCCCGCGTGGATACTCTCAAGTACATGTTCAACAAACCCATGTTAAATTGCCGACTGTCCAGATGACAGTTGATCCTACAACAATTTGACATCGTCTACGTGACTCAAAAGTCCATCAAAGGTCAAGGAGTTGTGGATTAACTGGCCGCCGCACCTTCAGGGGATTTCAAACCCTTGGAAATATACTTCCCCGATGAAGGGGTCATGACAGTTCAGCAACCTCGGCAGGACGATACACGCCAAATATGGAAGATGTATTTTGATAGAGCTATTAATACAGAAGGTTCTGGAGCTGGAGCAGTTCTAGTTTTCGATACGGGGGAGCAGTATCCCGCCGTCGTCAAATTGCAGTTTGTTAGCACCAACAATACAGCTGAGTATGAAGGCTGTCTCATGGGGCTAAAACTTGCCCGTTCAATGGGTATCAGATGGTTAACTGTCTTTGGAGATTCAGAATTAGTGGTCAGACAAACCACGGAAATCTATCAAACCAAAGAGCTACATTTGCTGCCTTACCATCGACAGGTTTTACAGATGGTCTCGGAGTTCAAAGAAATCTCCTTTCTACACATTCCTCGTAATAGGAATGATTTTGCGGATGTATTATCAACTTTGGCCTCCTTGATACACATACCTGACAAGGAACGCTTGCCAAGCGTCACAATTGCCCTACATAAGGCACCAGCCTATGGGAACTATGTTGGAGAAGTATCGGATAAGTTACCTCCCATCCAACAACCTTGGTATCAGTATATCAAGGAGTACTTACGAGATGGATCTACACCCGCTGAGGCGAGCCTGACTGAACAAAGGTGGATTCATCGACTTGCTATGAAATTCTACTTGAGCAGAGATACACTCTATAAAAGAGATGCAGGTCAAGGTCTTCTCAGATGTTTAGACAAAGACCAAGCTCAAAGGCTTATAGATGAAATCTATGGTGGAGTCTGTGGCCCACACATGAATGGCCCCCTCCTTATCAAAAAGATACTCATGACAAGACATTATTGGCTATCTCTCAAAGCTGACTGTAATGACCATGTCAAGAGATGTTATCAATGCCAAATTCATGGGAATGCTATCCACGCCCCTCCACGGGAGCTCCACAATATGAGTTCACCTTGGCCCTTCTCAATGTGGGGAATGGACGTGATCAGGCCCATCGAGCCCAAAGCTAGTAATGGACATCGATTCATCTTCACCATGATCGACTACTTTACTAAGTGGGTAGAAGTAGCCTTCTTCCCTAGGGTTACCAAAGAAGTCATCATTGCGTGCATCAAAAACAATGTCATTTGTCGATACGGACAACCAATGTGATTGTAACCGACAATGCTAAGAATCTCAACAACAAAATGATGGAGGAGTTATGCAGTAAATTCCACATCAAACACCTTAATTTCGTCATCTATCGTCCAAAGATGAATGGCTTTGTTGAAGCGGTTAACAAAAATATCAAGAAAATCATGCAAAAGATGTCCACCATCCACAAAGGATGGCCTGACTTATTACCTCTTGCTCTGTTAGCCTACAGAACATCAATGTGCACTTCAACTGGGGCAACCCCCTATGTATTAACCTATGGGATAGAAGCAGTACTCCCCATAAAAGTAGAAATGGAATCCCTCAGAGTGTTGATGGACGCTCAGCTGGATGAAGACCAATGGGTACAACACAAGTATCACCAATTGTCTCTGATAGACGAAAGGCGAACCGCGGCTATCTTCCATGGTCAGTTATACCAACAAAGGATCGCCAAATCCTACAACAAAAAATTCCAGCTACGGCAGTTTAAACGACATGACTTGGCTTTGAAGAAGATCATTAACAACCAAGATCAATCTAAGGGAAAATTCACTCCTAACTGGGAAGGCCCGTTTGTTGTCAAGGATGTATTGACAAGAGGTGCTCTCAGATTACAATAGTTGGACGGTGATGAATTTCCATAATTTATAAACTCGAACACCGTGAAACGGTACTATGTCTGAAGTTACCATCAAGCAAACATCCTGGTGTTGGATAATCAGATCACCAGTCATTCCAGTTCTTTAACCCTCTACCACATACAACTCTTTTCCACACTTTTCCCCTCAGGGAAACGCACTCTTCCAGCCAGCAGCCTAGCTTCTCTGCGCTCATACAACTTAGGTCATCCCACCGTAGATTAAACCTCTCGCGTTTGTAGTTTGGCTACCCATACATGGGATCAAACTTCTCGTACCTGCAGTTTATCCTCAACCTAGGATCAAACTTTCTCTTCCCCGCAGTCTATCTTACATACGGGATTAAACCTTCTTCCCCACATTCTGACCTGTACATGGGATTAATCTTTCTTCCCCACATTCTGACCTGCACATAGGATCACGCTTTTCAACTCACCCTGAGGGGTGAACTACGTCGACCTGATCTCCTTGATACACGGGAGTACGTATGCAACCATATTCTATATGGCCCGGTCGCAATAAAAAAAACAACAAAAACATTTCTACCCTTTTCTACAAAAACAAAAACCACAAAAACACTTCTACAACCTTCTTCATCAATAAAGCTTCTACACCTATTTGCCTTTCACAAACAGCGTTGAACCTTTTACACCAGGTTCAAACTACGCAGACCTGATCTCCTCTTCAATATGAGTACGTAGGCAGCCATTCATGGTTCGGTCTCACCCCCTACCAAAACACAAACCTTTGTCAACTGGTACTGGGATAAAACTTCAATTCATCAAATTTCATTGGCTTCAAACCAAAGGGATGAAATTACCCAACCTCTCCTCTCAAATAGGAGATTCGGCGACCATCTAAGCTGCGGTTGTTCCTCAAAGAGCAATACTAATCCAAAAGAGATGGAGTAAACTAGGCTCCTCCTGAATAGGGGTACTGGCGACCATCTGTGGTGCGGTCAATCTCAGAGAGGAAAGCCACCACACCTCTCCATATTTCCATACAGAAACCTAGTCTCAAGACACCGAAAAGATGGTAGGGACATACAAAAATTAATGATCCATTT